>JAPQRN010000005.1:33170999-33184359 GCA_037367275.1 Coranthus polyacanthus
ATAAAGCATAAAAGGCAAACAGGCATGTCATTTTAAAAATATATTTATTCCAATTTTCAAACCCAAAAAGTGTTCCTTCTTCATACATTAAACTGTTATTAGACTTGTACTATAATAGTAGCATAAAATGAATAGAAAAAGACAAATCGTTAACTGCAGTTATTTGTATGACAATAAATCATCAACTAAAATGTCATGATCGTTGGTCGATGTTGGAGTAAAACTCTGAAGTCAATGTAATGCCCCCTAAACATATTGAAACCCAATGTGTGCGTTTTCCTACATTACCGGGACCCTTACCTGTTCAGACTTGTCCTGTTTTAGGTTGAGGTTATGATTATGGTTGTTTTTATGGTTCGGGTTAGGTTTAGGCATGCCGTGGTTATGGTTAATGTTAGAGAAAGTCTCCATGAAATGAATAGAGTCCATTTTAAGCCCCCTAAAATGCATGAGAATTGACGTGTGTGTTTGTGTGTGCGCAGGGGGCTCAGGAGCGCATTGACAGCCTACGACGGGCCGGTGTGATCCATGAGAAGCAGCCGGTGGTCTCCTTGGAAAACTTCATCGCTGAGCTTTTTCCTGACAAGTGAGATGAAAACCTGACAGACACACTCACTGAGAAAAGACAGTGACTGATTCGTATGACTGACTTTTCTCTCATCTTTACACTGTATAGCGATAACAAAACCTGGTGTAACAACCCTGCCTAAAACACAAACTTTATTAATTGAATGACTACCAAAATGAAATGTAATGTAATAAATGTGTTTCCTCAAATAGCTACCGGGGACTTAATTTACCTCAGTTGCAGAATGTACCTGGCCTTTAGACCGCAGGCTTGTTGTATTAGAGGCCGGTCTTTTTTTCTAATTCCCTCTGTTTGATAAGTCACATTTTAGTACAAAGCCTCGTTTTGATCCGTTCCCAACAAAGTGTTGAAAATAGCATAATTGTTGAATGTGTGAAACGGCTTCTGTTGTGTCCAGGTGGTTTGATATCGGCTGTTTGATCCTGGAGGATCCTGGTCACAGCATCCGCATTGAGGTCTTCACTCAGGCCACACCTGTGTCCCTGGAGCATGTCCAGCAGGTACGGACACCATACTTCATTGATCTGGTACACTGGATTTGAAATCCAAAAGGATGTTGTTCTGCAAATGTTTCCTGAAGTTTGCGGTTACTTTTATTACAGTATCCCGCTACATTAGCTACAGTTGCATTCAAAATTATTCAACCCCCATTGAACATTGGGTTTACTGGGAAAAAATCAATCAAAAAGTGCATTTTGTGTGGAATTTGGCAAAACCACTTGTAATATTAATTGTGTTGAGCTATTTAAATTGTTCTTGTTTGATTTGTTTATTGCAAACAGCTGAAAGTTTGTACATTTTGCCAATAAGCCTAATTTCCAATGGGGGTTGAATAATTTTGAGTGCAGCTGTACATTAGCTATGTTAGCATTAATTTGCTATTGCGTTATATGGTTGGTCAGCTAGCCCGCTAATTGGTGTGTTTATACATTACTGTTATCAAACACAACTGTATGTGTTAATATTTAGCAAGTAGATTAAATTACTAGGTGGTGTTTAACGTAACATTTCCTGGTTATCAGAGTGGTCAGTCTTCAGTAAGTTAGCATTAGCTTGGCGAGTTTCACCCCTTGTTCTTTTCCAGCTCCACCCTCTTATCCAAATCCGGTCACTTCCTGGTTCCAGAAAACCAAGATATCTTCCAAGCTGTAGTCCACAAACCAATGAGTAACGTCACAGAGGCTGCGTCTACGGTCTATGCAGTCTATGGTTGAGATTGGTCGATCAAACTACACTATTGTAGTTTGAGTTACCATGTTAGATCCATAACTACACACAGCGTGCGCCCAGTTGCAGTGGCGCCACCGCAGCTGCCATCTGCTGCGGTGGTGTTTTCATTGGCCGTCATTGATTGTGACAAAGATCAATTGCATAAATGTTCTTTATTTATCCATTCATGTGTGTCCCCCTCTCCTGTGCAGGCTCAGTCTCTGACTCCTCCTGACTACAGCCTGCGCTGGTCTGGTCTCATCATCACAGTGGGAGAGGTTCTGGAGCGCAGCCTGCCAAACATCAACCGGACAGACTGGCATCAGGCCATGACGGGCATGATGCAACGCCAGATGATCCAGAGCGCTGCCAAAGCTCTGGCCGGAATCTACAAACAGCAGCTGCCCCCCCGGACTCTGTGAGGCTGCACTGGGTCCAGTTTCTTTCACTTACGGGGAGGAAGAGGAGGAGGAGGAGGAGGGGGATGCCAGTTGGAAAAACATTTAGCTGAAGGGACCTACAGCCATTTTTGGCCGACCCGTTTATCCTCAGAAGGAAAAGCCAAATGCACATAGTGTTTGAGTCCTAGATGTTTGTGCTCACAGATGTTTAACATGTCGACGGTTTTTACTGAAACACATCAGATGAATGAATCTGTCAGAATACTTTCAAACAGCTCAGACTTCAAGAATAACTCAACCATTCACCGATCATCTCTTCTGTGGAGCAAATTTCCTGCCGAAACCTAACAAACAAACAAAACATAAATACATATACACAACATATTTCTAACGCATCATGCTTCAGAAACAATTATACCATGTCTTCTGACAAGTACAAATATATCCTACAAACGCTAAAAATGGTGACTTTTGGCACTTTTAAGTTTATTTTCAGACATGATGAAAATCAAATGTTACCCACAGTTGTTCGTTTATTAGCGGTTGTTTCTGCGTTTGATTCCGGTGTGGACTGATCGTGAGAGATGACTCGCGGCTGCGATTGGCATTCGCCCTTTCAGTCGAGATGAATGTTACATGTATGGGATTCACGTTGTTCAGCTACTGTCACGTAATTTAAAAAAAAAAAATTATTTGTAGCTTGTTTTTGTTTTTTTGTACGTGTACATGTAGTTGTTTCTGAAGCATATTGTAGTAGAAGTATGTAGCGTATTTGTTTGATAGTTACCTTTTTGTATTTGCACAACAAACTGTTAGTGAATCGCAGGGCATTCGTAAAACATGTTTTGTTTTGGTTGTTAAAGCCTCTGGAAACTTAAATACAAAATAGCCTTCTAATTATGTAATATAGGGTTTTACACGCATAATAGTAAACATGTAAAAGTATGGAGAGGCGTAGTCCCGCCCCTTCCGCTGTGCCCGATGGGACCTAAGTTCAGAAAAATGAATGGTGGTCAATGGAGTCATCTTCAGTGGCTCTGAGCAGCTTGTGGAGAGAGAACGTTACGATACCATCACATACGTTTGAGTGTGTAGTCTTTCTGTTTATGGATTTTCACAGTCTGCTACTTCAACAGTGCAACTTTCTTGATTTGTAAAAGTATCTTTTAAATTGACAAACGTATGTGTAAATGATGACGTGATTCAAACAAGATCAAAAAATGTGTTGTCTTTTTTTTTTTTTTTTTTTTTTACGTAAAAAGGTCCAATGGGACACAACCAGAAGGGGCGGGGCTTCACCTCTATTAGAAGTTACTTTCCATCCAAATTCTAAACGTTTTTGTAAACTTTCTGATATTGGGTTCTGAATTGGTCGTGGTTAACGCTGTTAGCTAACGGTCTATCTAGCCATCTATCCACCATGTCTGTCCCATCATGCCTTGCTGTCCCTGGGTGCACATGGATCGTAACCATCGTTCCCTACCTCGCTCGACCACGCTGCTCTTTAAACTCTTATTTGCATTTTTTTTTTTTTTTATGTTTCAAGACAAATTTCCAGAGGCTTTAACTTTTGGCAGGAAATTAGCTCCATACTCCTAATTCTCCTTAAAATATGACTGCACGTCTTTCCGTTCATATCAAGAACTTTAACACGGTCTGTGCAAATATTTAGCTTTCTTAATTGTTTTTTGTTAATGAATGAACTTGTAGAGGCTATTACGTGCCCCAGTTGAATTCTGTATTCTGTAACACTGTTAATTCTACACTTTGTACCATTGTGGCAGTGCATTATTGTATGTCGTGATTTGAAAGGAAGCAACAGCGCTGCTGTTTTGTACGAACAGGAAGTAACCTGTCTCTTATGCGACTGGGGGCAAATCTGCACTTGAAGATTAACTGTCTGTCCGGTGTTGGTGTCCATTCAGGATCCACGAGAACTTTATGAAGAGAGACTAAGGATTTTGAAAATGTTGCCCCTGGACTTTAAAATGTGTTATCATTCAAAATAGTCTGGGGTTTTTTCAAAGTCCTCTAGTATAAATGTACTAAAATATTATAACGCAAGTGTGTCCTTACTGCCAGTTCCACTTTTCAAAAACCTTAAATATTGCGTCAAAATGATTTTCTGAAGATTTTTTGTATATATTTTAGAGCTGCTGCCACAACCCTCCATCCACTGTTTTCTTTTGTTTTTCAGCTTTAAGTAGTTTCTCTGTTTTTAGTCCGTGGCATCGTGCGTATTAGGACCAGACTGAGAAGAAAAAATCTTGTAGAAACGTTGTAATAGTACAACAACACAATCATAAGTTTTCGAAACCAAGAAAAGTTACAATTCTACCTAATTTTATGAAATTTCTTCATAGCGTCAAATAGCATACTTAAACCATAAACCTGTCGCCTAAAAAAATAAATAAATAAAACTGTATATAATAAGTCATTTTCTTGTAATATGTATTCTCATTATTTACGTCTTTTTTTTTTTTCTTTCAATTACAACCTCTTGCTCGGAATATTTTGTCTAAATATTCTGACTTATTTTATAACTTGTTCTCGACTTCATAGATTTTTTTAATCCTCAGTCCGGCCCTTCTACTCCTTCATACAAAACACTTGTTCAGGAAATGTGAGCTGCTTTTAACGACTCTTTTTCAACGCTTTTCAGTGTCTTGCAGCTGCAGTGGGATTTTTGGGCTTCAGGTCCACAGTTTAAAGTAAATACGAAACATTAAGAATGTCTACTGGGGAAAGGTTCTAAACGTAAAGGAAGAAGTGCACAATCCCGTATTTTCAAACAGCACAGTTTTATATTTCCGCAAGTCAGCTGTGACACAGAGAATGCTTTATAAAGACCTCATGAAAACCCTTATTTCTAAAGACGTGAAAGCCTTTAAAGGAGTGCTCTGCTGTTTGAGTCTACTGTCTGGTGACATCTGCTGGATGTTCTTCTGGTTTATACAACTGGCGGGAAGAGTTAAATTTATACTGTGATGACAGATGACAAAGGTATCACCGCTGCCTTTAGTCCGTTAGAAAAACAGACCATTTAAACAGTGAACGATGTGTTGACAGACGCGCTATATATTCAAAACCAGTTGACCCGATAAGGCCTTCTCACACTTTGAACATCACTGGAACCCTCTACTTCTTCTTTTATTTTGTAGTTTGTCATTCTTCCACTGTTCAGTCCATATATAGCCAGTACATAGTTTGCAACTGGGAACTCGGAGGTGATTCTCATCGTGTTTTAGATGTAATATATTAGTGAAAAATAATCAGACTGTTGCATTCTGGACTTATGATTTTCAGCTTATTGCAGATGTTTGCCCATCTTTTCTGCTGTGCTTTCATGTATTTCCACAACACTATTCTGGAGTGAATGCAGTGTGATGCCAGCAGTGATCGGAAGGAAATCTGTTTTTATTGTGCTGCTTCAGGTGTTTGGACACATTGCCAAAGACGGACCTACAGAAGATTAAACACCGCTCTGTTAGTGCAGTCTGTATGGAAACATCATTACTCTGTGTACTTTTCTTCTAAATGTGCCTGCCTTTTTATATAAATAAAATCAGTCACTTGTAATGTTGTTGGTGTCGGTACTGGGTAAACTTACTTTTTTTTTTTCATTATGTTTTTGGGTTGTCCATCCAATTCTCAGGAATGGTTTGAGGAAATTTATGCAAATTCAGTTGCAATGTCCAGGAAGGAACTTAGTGGAATTTCGTGGCCAAAGGTCACTTTAACCTAAACAACCCTTTTGTCCATAACTCAAGTATCCATTCACTAATTCACAGGCAGTAGTAGGTTACATTTTTTGCATCTAAAAGGTCAAAAGTCAACTTCACTGTGAAATCACAATATGTAAAAACACTTTTCTGTCCATGATTCAACGTCATACTCTTGTAAAAACAGTCTGTAAGTGAAGGCACATGGAGATGACGCGCTGGAATCATACACATGAATATAGTGACAACTTACATTTGACCAAAAAAATACCTTTGATTAAAATCCCTCAAGGTCGTCACTACTTGAATCAAGAAAGACATGGATGTAAACTGACACTGGCTGGTTCACGGAGACATACAACCACACTTCCTGGTTTGTATCACCACAGATAACATATAGTGTGTCTCCATCAGTCGTGTATCTTTTAATAACTGAACTCCTTCTGTAAAGATACATTTTTACTTTGACATTACAGGATCTTTTCCTGCTGTCATAAAAGCCACATTAACTTTTTGTAAAGAGCATCTAAAGAGACAAATTACAACCCAAACATTATACTCGACATCAGCCTGAGGTGAAGTAAAATGTCAACAGTGAACTGAGTAACCTTTAACAGTGCCAAGTTTATGAAGGTTGTAAAATTTGTCAGGCACAGACACTGAGCTGACTTTCAGGTTCGTCTTCATACCAGACGTTACCAAAAGGTGAATGAATACACACGGTATAGAAACATGAAGAGAAACATTTAAACATGAAAATAAATCTAATTATTAGCACACAATCATTCTTATCTTTGTATCCTTTGTTAGTTTTACAAAAGAATGAGAAATGTGGAGATCTGCAGCAGCCCCAAGATGCCCCCAGTGAAATGCAATGTCCCTGATTCAAATCTGTTTATCTCTTTCTAGTTTCCTGACATCAAATAAAGGCATAAAACAGATAATAAAATGAAACTGAAAATCCCTTCTTTCCAGGAACACTGTCCTCTGCTCCTTCGATTGACTTTTAACCGTAGCCTCTTGGTCTTAGGTTTTTTTAAATCTTTCATATGTCGTGTGGAGAACTTTGCAACGGTGCATCAGTAGGACGTAGCCCCAGCTCCTACATAGCAGACAATATGAAAATACTCAAAAAAATGCACGTCAACTGCACAAGAAACACTCATCCAATCTACAGCTACAACAGAATGTCAATGGAGCAATGCAAGCAGCATGACCTCAGGCAATGTTATCGTAGGCCTCAAAATTTTCAGTTTCAGCAGTATTTTGCTCAACTTTTTATCGCAAAGGTTTTTAGTTGACACTGACCAGCTGGGTTAAGTCTCTAGAAGGAATATGTTAAAAGTACCATGGCTGAACTTCCTGGTGAATGGTACGGCTCCAAGAGGCTTTTTTGGGACTAGACCTAGACCTGATACATGTGCCAATCTAATTTTGTATATCTAAGGTGAAATCTCAGGTGGGGGCTTAATTTGTGAAATTTAGGGGGGAAGTCCCTTAAAATATAATATAAAATGTGTCACCACTTGTAATCCATGTTCGAGTACATTGATTGTGATTCATTTGGAGGCAGAATAATCCTGGTTTGTGCTCAGGCCCTAAATATCACTAACCCAAAATCTGATCAAATAGAGACAACTGAAGCTAAAATTAATACATTCGTTTTATTTTTTTGACAATACACATTTGTTTTTTATTTTCACATTGCATTGTATGATGTTTTATTGTGCAAACACCTATGTGCTCCACCAATCACAACAGCCACATAGTTTTGCCTGTAAGGTGCTGAGGACCTAAGACTAAACCCTGAGGAACTCCTCTGAAACCGCCAAGTCAAGACAGTGTCTATCACGCTGACTTCAGGCAGATAGAAATCTACCTGAAGTCAGCTGTTTACCTCTATGCTGTTTACAGGTTTTTCCCATTTCCACTAGAGAGCTATACTTCTAAAGAATGCGGCAGCGTTGAAGTGAAATAAAAAGCTCTAAAAATTACATCTAACAAGCCGTCTGCTTCCTATGAACCCTCTTAAAATTCTGCATGAGTATAATTCATCTGTTAGCTTTCAGCAAAAGTTTGGGAGATGATGAATAAAACTCTGATCTGCTGAGCTTTCAGTTAAGCAGAGGAAGGGTGTACGGTATTTTCACATCAATGATTCATGTAGCTGGAGGGAAGAAATCCCTTCTTACCACGAGAGCTTCGTACTCCTTCACTCTCTCTGTATCTCAGAAGGCTGCTTCATCCTGATATATTGAACGAGGTATATGTGGAGGCAGCTTTTGAAAGGAGATAGGAAAAAACCTTTGAGCACACTTTGACTCATCACCTGATGGCCTTTATCTTTTGTAGTCGGATTCTAACAGAATACTTTTTAACAGTCGGTGTGTTCTGTTATCTTCCCTTTTGGCACTTGTATTGCCTGATAATAAAGTCGAGCCTGGAGAAAGAAATGTGACCAGCCTGAAATGAAATTATCTGCCGTGCTGTTATTATTTAGTCTGTCTAACTACAGATAGGGTCGAGTTTGTCCAACAAAATGAAGGACTCACTGAGATATCAAGATGCCAAAAGTCTTTGCTTTTGTTTTCCCACTTATTTTGCAATATGGATATATTTAGTAGCTTGTCAAATGGCAGATAAATCCATGTAATATCGTTTAATGCCACCAGAGGCACATCATTACTCACGACACAATTCATCATGGGAAAAATGAATGTTCGCCCTAAGCTTCACAGGAATCCCTTTAATATTTTTCATGATATTCCTCAACACTGCTATAGTAAAAAGTCATGGTATGACCAAATGTATCAGTGTCTACATTAAATCTTTTCCACTGATGACCCATAGACTGTATAAAAGAAGTGGAGACAACCACCTTCATCCACTGGTTTGTGGGCTGTCATTTTGAAGTTCTGAGTTTGGCATTTGACGGTCACCATCTTTGGTTTTTTGGACACTCACCAAGGTGATGCTAACTTAATGAACACAAACCACACGACGATACGTATGTTAAACGCCACCAAGTAATTTCTGCTAGTGGATAAATGTTAAAAGATGCAGTTGTGTTTGATAAGTAATGTCAAATCCAAGTAATGTATAAATAAAATAATTAGTGTCAGCTAGCCTAGTTAGCAGGCTAGCTGACACCAATGAAGTATCAAATTATTGCTAACAGTAGCTAATGCAGCTGAATTATAGTATTTAAGTACTGATAAACGTAATCAATCAGTGTAATAAATTCCTTTGATGGTCTTGTTAGTATTCACTGCTAACTAGGAAATTACACTAGTTAGCAGTGTTACACTAGTTAGCAAAATTACACTACCAAGTAATTTTAGCTACATGCTAAATCAGTGGGAGCCAAAAGAGAAATTCGGTTTCTCATCGGGACACTTTATTGTGGTCAACATTTGTAAACTCTTCCAGAGAACACTCTTCTGTTTTTAATTAGGAAAATGAATTCACATGTCATATTATTGCTATATATTTTACTCAACAAACAGCACTGCCACCCATTTTGGGTTCTGACCCTAAGTTTGAGACACACAATGCTAAACATGTTTGTGTAATGTATGAACACACTAATTAGCACGCTAGCAGACAATACAATACAGAATTGATGCTAACATAAGCTAACATAACTAACTTACGCTAACAGGCCGGGTATTTTAGTTAAACTTCCTTCCTTTGACAGTCTTGTTAATGTAAAGTCTTAACCACAACTACAGCAGAGAAAACGTGTTTTATTCAATAAACAGAAGCTCCAAAAGTCCGACTCATTGAGCCAGCGAGCTGTCAATCAAAGCCAACACAGCGGACATGGGCGGCACCCGCCTGTCACTCAAAGCAGCCACACCCTGAATTACAAATAACTTGATGAGTTATGGAAAAAAATCACCCGCAAAAGCAGTCGAAGTTGTCTGTAATCTAGTCAGCCGTTACATTATCTTGAAAGCGCAGTATGCAAATCAGCAGGAACCGTAGTAGAAATGATGTGCTCTAATGACGGCTTTTTAAAAAACATTAGCAGTAGTGGAATCATATCAGAGCGTTTACAGCCCAGATGTGTCAGACGGTGCTGACAGCGCGTAGAGATGAATCCCTCCGTGCTGCACGTCTCTGCTAGACGACACCATGATGCCAATTTGCTGCTGATGGTGACAGGAGGCCTTGTTAAAACTCGAGTAGCTTGAATCCATTTTCAAAGACTGCACTGCACTGTATGTACTTACTTTTCTCTCTCTGTTAGTTTGAAGTAAAGGTTTATTTATACTAGACTCTTTTAAATCACAATTCCTCCTGTATCCACGTCATAATTCGGGGGATTATTTGCCTTCTCTGTCTCTAACTTTGTTTATCTTCCGGAAAGAAACTCCCATGGCCTTTGCTGCAGTATTATAAGGCCTAAGGGGGCGAACTCACACCTGAAGATGTTCTTGTATTTTGTTTTATGGTGCACTAACACGTGGCTCTTTTTGTTGGGATTTGTGGATAAAGTCCCGCTAACAGACTTATTCTTTGGGAAAACATTATGATTTCTTTTGAATATATTGAATACATACTTTACTATTTACATTTCAGTTTTTTTTTCAGTAGCTGTCGAAATATTTCCCTGAGTGGCTGCAGATCCATTTTGAGATCAATTTTTCCGCTGAATAACTTCCATCGAATCATTTCTTACCAACGCCAAGCTTGTTCTATATTTATCGAAACACTGTGGTTGCATTTACACTGTCTTAGACGAGCTATAGTTCAATCTTCAGTTGGCCACACAGGCTGCCTTTGATCTGAAATAGATTTTTGCAACTACACTCTCTCCATACTCATGAATTAGTGGTCGTACATCCAGCTACACATAGTACATTCTATAACCAAAGAGATGTCAGCCCTGACTCTCAGATATTTTCATGCAGTCTAGTATCGAGCTTCAGCCTCCGCTTTCCCGTAAAGCTCGGTAAAGGGCTGATCCGTGTTTCGTATTTCATCCACGATACAGCTGAAACTATAAAATGTAATATGTAAAATTGTGATCTTTCTTCACTGACATAAAACTTCAAGAACATTATGGAAGTCACACCATCAGGCGGGAATCACATAGCGCACCTTCAGGGAGTTCAAATCATCCATTGGTTGTTTTCTGCGGTTCCCATATTTCGAGACACTGCTGTGGAGTAAAATATGTCAGTGTATCTCAGTGACCCCTAACGGACCCACGCAGCTGCCTGATCACAAGCTACACGTCTGGGGATCGTACGGCACACCTGGGCTGGATGTCAACCCAAAAGGCCTTGGTTGGCCCCCTTTTGAAACAATTCTCTTTAGTCGCTGCTAAACGTATGTTGTATTTCCAGCTGGTTTCGTTAAAGCTCTGTCAAGGCGGTGTCCCACATGTATCTGTAGGATGTACCAGCAGAGATAAGACCAGATGGGTAAGGTGTTAAATGGTTTGTGGTAAGTGCTGCCTCCCTCTGACTGAAAAACACTTAGACGACTCCGGTGGTCCCTCATTAGTCCTGGCCTTAAGCCTTGCGGGATTTTCATCCCTCTGCTCTTCGTGCTGTTTACTTTGAACCTGCACATCTCTCTCTGAAGGAGGCTCACTGTCAAATCAGTTTTGCTGCTGAATCTGCAGGCTTCTTCAAGGAGACGACTCATGGGTAAACACTTTGTCAGTGCTTCTCCTCTGACTGCCAAGGGCAGCAGTAAAGGTCTCCATTCATTACAAACATACAGTATAACTGAAGATGTGAGGGTGATGCATTATAAAATCAATGTGAGTCTTTACTGAGACTATAGAACTGTGCTCTGTGTTGCAGGCTTTTCATATACAGGACAAACCGGTTTCTAATAGTGACAAGAGGATGCCCTTCTCCTTTTAGTGACAACACTGTATCTGACATTACAGGACAGAACCTGCCATTTTGTTTAAAGGTTCATTGTAAAACATGGATGGGTAAAAGATGCATAATGCATGAGAACATTAAATGATAAATCACTGTTTGAAGACAGAGAAGACGGGAGCTTTGCTTGATGCAAACTGAGAGACGCGGCTGCAGCATTACTTTTGTCCTGCTTTTTCCGTTGACGCAGAATAGAGGAGTGTAACCTGAACAAGGACTCCAGGTCTGACAGAGGCAGCGGGAATCCCAGTAGTACTGGTCCAGGCATTCATTTATTCATAGGCATTTGTTCCTGTTGTCTTATGAAAAATGCCAGTTTGCTGGGTATTTCCTGTTTTCATTGTCCTGCTTGTGCTTGACGTGGGCTTGTCTTCTTTAATAGCCTATGCTGCCTTAATGCTGTTAACACTTTGTGTCATTGAACAAGGTCGTACAGTGCAATTCAACGCATCAAGGCTTGTTCCATTACCCGGCTTGTTAGTGCTGTAGTTCTCGAGATTGGTCTCTCCACTCTTTGAAGGTCTTTGTCTTGTTTCGGTCTCGGACGTCGAGGATTCAGGATTTTATTCACAACCGGTCAAGACCACAGCTTTAGGGATATCGGTACATTTCTGGTGCTTTTCCTGATTTATCTGTTAACTGTGGTTTGAAAAAAAAATCTTTCAAACATTTCTTTTAGGTGTAAAACTTTTTGGTTGGTTCGACTTGATCTCGACCCCTCACAGTCTTGGTCTTGTCTCAGTCTCGATACACTCTGGTGTCTTTCTGTTCTTGACTACAGCACTACAAGTTGAAATCCATAGAGACAGACACAGAGACACCTAAGTTTAAAGGTTCAGAATTTATTTTGAGATGCTTCTATTGGTTTATGAGGCTGTTTATGAGGCTGTTAAAGGTCTTGGTCGTATCAACTTTATCCTATGAACCCTCTAGAACCATCAAGTCTTCTGGTTGTGGCTTTTTAATTATCCTATGAGGCATCCTTCTATTACTGTTCCCCTTGTTGACCCCAGAGAAACGGAGAGTGTTGGTAGTTTTGACGTATTGTTATTAATTGGTGTTTTATTGTATGTTTTATTACAATAAATGTGTGAAACGCCTTGTGTTTTTCTGTGAAAAATGCTACATACCGTTAATAAAGCTTGATTGATGGAGTGTCCAGCATTTAGTGACATCTAGTGGTGAAGTCGCAGATTGCACTGCTCTGCTCTCACCTCACCCCCCGACCTACGGTGGCTGCTAAAAATGTGAAAGCCATCGATAGAGCAAGAGTTTGATTTGTCTGTGACTGTGTTGAGGTCCACTCTCAAACACAGTATGACAGTAATGCGCCTTAACGCTGGATAAAACCTGCTATAAATGGAAAAAAAAACAGTTAAAACGTCGGTTCTGAACTACTGTAGAAACATCTTGAAACTCTGTGAAAGGCGACCTGCTTTCTTTCATGGAGCCTTATTCAATTCAATTCAATTCAATTTTATTTATACAGCCCAATATCACAAATCAAGATTTGCCTCAAAGGGCTTTACAGTCCGT
>JAPQRN010000005.1:33196939-33224923 GCA_037367275.1 Coranthus polyacanthus
GGTCTGATGGGTCTATGTGAGGTCTATGTGAGGTCTGATGGGTATTTTTCAGTGTATTATGTGTTCTTTTACCGTAACTTTCCACCACGTGACTGAGAATTCCTCAAAGTTTACATTTTTTTCAGTGTAAAACAGACTGTTCCTCATGTTTTCTTGTCTGTTTTCAAAGTGGAATCTCGATTCTGAGGCTGAGTTTCATTGTCTGGATGGACTGGGTTTTTATTCTGATTCTTCAACAGGACAGACCGTGTCCTTGTCCCGACATGAAATCCGCCCCCTGAGGCCCCGCCCCGCTGCAGCAGCCTCACACAGACACACACAACCAACACACAGGAAGTCAGCCCAGCTGCCCTTCACAATAAAACCACTGCACAGTTAGACCATGAGTTCAACTGTCAAACAACAAAATGTCATCTAAGATTCTTCAGCCGCTTGTGTTTTGACCAATGAGCAGCTATAACATCCCAAGAAAAAAAGAACATCTGCAGCTTCACTGAATAAAGACTTTCTTCTGTAGCTTCTGTTAAATGTCGTCTTATATGTGTTATTTTTTATTTCTTATTCTACTACGACCTTTCATTCTCTATGATTCTCATCAGGTTTCATGATTTTTTTCAGGCTGTTGAGAATCAAAATGTCCAAAATGTCCACGTTATGTCTCACGGCTGAATCATAGACTAAATCCTTCAGTGATCTCTAATTTGATGAATATATTAATGTGGCCTGAGAGCATGAACTTACAGCGTCAGACATTAAGATAACGATCGATAAGGTTTTCAGACAAATGTTTTATTGATTAGACCTGTGTCCATACAACATTTAGGGAGGATTTCTGATTCATTCATTAAGAAACATGTTTTGTACAATCTGAATATTTTCTTCATAAACAACCTTTCTAGGAATATTTTAAACTTCTTTCTTGTTTCTTAAATTTATATTTCTAATTCAGGTTCATTTTCAAAGGTTGATACAATAGTTTAGAGACGGAAAAATCCAACCTTTGAAAAAAAACATCTAAGTCAAAGTAAGAAATACTTTAATAAATAAATCTGGACATAAAATGCAAAGAAACTAATGACAAAATCTGGAACTTGATCTCAAACTAATAGTGAAACATCTACTTGTTTTTGGTGCAGTTTTTTACTTTTTGAGCTAATTTGTTTTCGGTCAAAGTCAGTAACTGCAGATGATGAAGACGAGACGAAGACGAGACGAAAACGAGACGAAGACGACGAAACGAGATGGAACTAAAACAAAACCACATAAAAGACAAAACTAAAAACCTCTTAGATGTTTTATGATTAGTTTAACATTGAGTTGCAGATTTATTGTTTAATTATATTGAGTTTTATGCTCAGTTGCGAAGCCTGATATTACCCATCATCCATCAGTTATTTTCTATTATGACATGTTCTCGAAGGTTATCATTACTTTAACAGGTAAGTTCAGGGTCTTTCTAGAGATTATTGATCAAAGAGATGGTTTCAAAAACATTGAATTATTGTATATTGTAACTAATTAAACAAAGTGATTGGAGTTCAACAGGATTCAACTTAGTCTAAAAGTGTCCATCATATGTTACAGACGTGAACATGACCTCACTCTATCTGATCAACCGTTGTCTGTGTTTTAAGGGTGAGTATTAGTACTTTTACTCAAGTATCTGGAGACTTCTACCTTAGAGGACACAAAAGATAAACCTGGCGTCTCCTCAGGACCCAAACGTACGAAGAATCACATCGACATTTCTCACCGACTGCACAAACATATACACCGTGTTCTACATGTGTACGTGTAACTACATGTTGTACTTCGATCTCAGTGAGACATCCTGAAGACAATCTTAAATCTTACGCAACTTTCTTATTCTTGTAATTTTCAGCTGCAGGAGGAGAAAATATCAAGTCATGTGACGTAGATCTGAGGAGACAAAATGTACTTAAAGAAAGACGTCATATCTAAATGTACATCTAGGTTTCATGGGTAACATGTCCCACATTGTCCCAAACAAACAAACTCTTTGTCCCACATTTGTTTTAAGAAGATGTGGTCAGTCTACAGCATCACGTGTTCTTTAATGTCAAAAGGAACAAGTAACTGTGTCAAATACATTACCTCTGAAATGTAATGGAGTGTAAGTATATACAGTAGAAATGAAAAATGTATTTTACTCAACAAAAAAATAATAAAATAATAAATAAAAAGGTTCCCATCTCTGAGTTTGGGAAAAGTAAAGACCTGACTTTTATTTTGAAAAGTCACCGGAAGACGTCTCGTCATAACTTGTGTAGCTTGTCAGCCGCTATTGATCACAAATCAGGTCCTTTATAGCAAAAACTGATCAATATGTAATTATAAGGCCTCGTTCGGCTTATTGATGAGCGATCAGCTCCTTCCGCTCCGCTTCCGCTGAAAAAAGTAGAGCGCCGGTTGCGTTTGTGCCTCCGTTGAGTTAATAATGTGTTAAAATGATTCAAAGCCGCAGTGACACAAACTCACTGCTCCGACATACGAGCACAGGCAGCGATCAGTGAACTGTACCCGGCTGTGTTGCGGGAGTTTTCAGCTTGATGTTGGCGCAGTTTGCGGCTGTTTCCCAGCATCAGAAAGCCTGACTCAGCTGTCTGCCGCGGGCTGATGCGGCACCATGACGACACGAGACCCGCACGTCCACCCGCAAGTCACAGTTCACATCACAAAGACTCAGGGAAAAAACACGCACACGATAAGAAAGAAACAAAGAGAAGAAGACGAAACAAGTGGGAAAATGTACTCACTCCATGTCTGAGAACAGATCAGTCCGCTACACCCCGATCATCTGATCCACATCCGAGAGGGGGACCGACAGAGACCGACAGAGAGCGGAGACCCGCCCACCGAGGAGAGGAGAGGAGGGGAGGAGAGGAGGAGAGGAGAGGAGGGGAGAAGAATGGAGGAGAGGAGAGGGAAGGGGAGAGAGGAGGAGAAGAGGAGATGCTACAGGCACAACGTGACATAAAAAGGTACGCTCATTAAGGGACTGAACTAAAAGTACTGGAGTATAGTCTGGGTCTGGGAGCCTGAATGTCACGTTCCTTTGCTTTTTAAACCAGTCTTTTTACACTTTACTACTTTACTACTCTAAATACAACACCGACACATTTTCATCTCAAGTTATTAGGCACAGTTTTAGCAAACAGTCGGCAGCACACAGAAGAATGCAGAAGTGGAATTTTTGTGAAGTCACGTTCGTGTCCACCTGATGAGTGTACGTCCAACATTTTGCTCTCCTTTAAAGGTGAGCTTCTTCTCCATCGGCTGACAAATGACTCTCTCGTTTGCTGATAAATGCTCCACTGTTCAGCAGTTGGTTTCAAACTGTGTCTCTCCGCTGTGTGCCGCCGGGCAGGTAATATAAAGAGCTTTTGTTTTAAAGCAGCTGCTGCCGCTGAAAATGAGGTTGATAGGAGTGCTGAGGATGTACCGTACGCTTGCAGGCCATAAAACAAAATAGTAAGTTCACTTCTGCATACCTAAGAGTCTGGCAGTTTGTCTCCGAACGCCTATTTACGCAACACTATGGGAAGTGTATTGCTGTCAAAGCATCATTTTATGAAGTGAAAACGTTATTGTTGGACGTTATTACGTGATAGATTTCTTCTCTCGATAACTTATATCATTATAATGTGATAACTGCCTACGCTGCTATAAATTCTTTGAGGAAATGGTTTGTGGAGAACGGATTAAATGAAGTGAATATGGACCATTTACGCAATTCGACTAAGTTCTCATGCTGAGTGTGAATGCATGGCACATTCAAATAACAATATTTCTGTTAGTTACTGCAATTCAGGCATTATTGCATGATGTTGTATCGCACATGCTGATACTAGCACCACGAGATACCAGCATCAGCGCGTTTTGTGTGTACGTATATCTGTGAACACCACAGAAACTCCATCTACTCCACTTCCTCAAACATGACTTATATACAACGCCTGTATTGAATTATACAATATAGCAGTCATAGCGTTTAACATAAAGATTTCATGTTTTCACGATTTGTCATCACATTATAATCTGAAACGTTCACGTTTTAATAACACAACCTATAATGTGATACTTAATATGATGTGTTTCTGGCCTGAAAGCAACACTCTTCCATACAGTCATTTGATAATATACGCCATTCCAAAACATTAATGTATTCTAATTTTCTATTAAATATTCCGGCCTGTGCGATGGACCATTGGTACGGTTTGTTCGTGCCGTATTCACCAAGGTCTTAGAGACGTTCCTCCGCTTGTTCTGCTTCAAGCCATTTCATTTTCACATGCCTTGAATTTAAATGGACATTTTACAGTGGGAAGAATTGCTTAATGTGAATCGTGACCTTTTTATATCTCACAAATGCAGTTATCCAGAGACAAAGTTAGACCTCAGCACACTCTGTGATTTGGAGGCAAGGTAGAATGACACTGCTCACTCAGATCAGTGCGTTCCTATGCAAAGTAAGAATTTCTGTCTTCACTGTGGGTTGGACGTGGTTGAAAATGGCTCGAAATGCTGTTGGAAGCCTGCATCGTTTGCTTTCCTTGGGGGTAAATTCTGTCGAACGGGGACAGTAAATGCAAAGATAACGTGACCAGGAGTCAGGATGTCCACACTTATCTGGGCCTCGTAGAAATATACAGAAACTTTCCTTTGATTCCGACAAAAAAAAGGCGGACCCAAGGGAGAAAACAAAACACGCCATGTGTTCAATTCCACGTTTACTGTAGAGCCCAGAACGCGCCAACACGTCGCCGGATGCGTTTTAGATTTGGATTTTAAATGCTTCAACATTAAATGTCACATTTAAAGTGAACAGACTGTGATTATCTCTACGTGTCATCCGCCGCTGCTTTTATACTGTCTGAAAGTGTTCACCTCGCCTTGATTAAATCGGGCAGCCATCTGAAGCTGCCATTTCACGTAACGATCCCTTCTGTCTTACTTTAATTAAATCATGTGCAAACCAACACCCGGTTTCTGGAAAACCTCGTGTCCTCTGACGACCCCTGCCCCCGTCGCTGCATCAGCTGTGCTTCTGTGTTTACGTTGGATTACAGGCTGTAATCCCAAACTCAACGGAAAAATCCTGAAAGGATCTGTACTTTTGACACAGAAGGAGCTCACCATGTTAGTTAATATTACGTTTTTATATAATGCACATACACGTATGGGCACACGTTTATACATATATTCAAATTTATAGTATTTATGTCTGTTTTTTTTACACTTTATAGTTGTCTTTTCAACTTGGAAAATAAGAATTTCGTTGTACGGTGCAACAATTGTGTTTTTACTGTGAATATGACAATAAATATCTAAATGTTGAATATCATAGGATTATTTATGAAGAATGCGTTGTGCAGTGTTGCTTTTTAAAGTCATGCAACATGTAAATTTATTGTTTTAATAACAGCACAGATTGTATTTATTTGTGAATGTAGCTCAAGAAAAAGTTCCCTAAGGGGGACAATAAAGTGTAAAGTTGTATCATATCTTATTATATTGTATAGCACTGTATTATGTTATGTTATGTCACATCATATACCTTATTGTATTGTATCTTATTGGATCGTAACATAACAGCGTGTCGTTTCATATTGAATCATATCATGTTGTTTTGTACCATGTTGTGCTATGTCGTGCATAGGGGATAATGTGCAGCATACTGGTTATTATAGAAAAAAATACACGGGGTGATGCAGGGTCCTGGTGAACCTGATCATCCCACTTATTCACCAAAGCAGGGATTGACAAACTTTATTCGGTTCGAGACCCGAAAGAGAAATTTGGGCCCAAAGTTACAGAAGCGCATAACGAATTCAACATCTGCATTTTTTAACTAAACGAAATGTCTAAACTCGTTCCTCGCGTTGTCGTTTCGAATGTCAACCGCACCTCAGCTAGAAACAGAGCGTGTCTTCAGGTCCAGGTTTGCAGCAGACGAGACGAGTGTGGCAGAAAAAGAACACGCTTCCTCTACGTCAATTAGAAAAACATATCATAGCATTGGTTTGTATTTTACTCAGTGACCCAATGAAACCAGGTTCAAATTGTATCATCATATTATATCATATCATATCATATAACGTATTTTAATGTATCTCCGTACACAAAATGAGCATTACAGTAATTAAACAGTAGGAACAGGATGTTTGGGGCTCCAAATTGTCTCGGCCCATTTGATTACTTTGAACAGGTCCAATTACACGTAGACCATCTCGCAGCGAGACGCACAGTATTCACCAGAGCGCCGAATGTGAATTACTTTGGGATACATTTCCTTCTGCCTGAGTTTGCCAGGAACCACAGCGACCAGCTGTTTCAGCTCTTTAGACCTGCGGAAAACTCGCCAAAACGCATGTATGTTCACCTCAGAGACGGGCAGAAAACGGGCAGAAAACGGGCAGAAAACCCCCCAAACGCAGAGAGAGAGCAGCAACACTGTTGGCAGCGGGATGCTTCAATACGCAGCTGCGGTTTTTAATAACCAGCACTGTCGAATGGAAAGTTTAAATTAAGTTAAACTCGAAGACATACGGGACCTATAGCTACTGAAGGATCTTGGGAGATGAATATTTTCACTCTCTTTGTGATATCAAATCTGCAGAGGCCGATTGTCTCAACTCAGTATTTTCAAGGCAAAAGTTAAAATATATCGTATTAGAACTTAACGATTTGGCCTGTGGTCGATTTGGGGGTTTGTTGAAACAGCAGCCTTATTCTAAAACAGTCATCGAACCTAAGCATCCTGTTGAATCCTTTCTTTGTATCTGTCCTTCTGTCCAACCTGTCTGGCAGCGGTGATGCATTTTTAATTGGACTATAATGTTATGTTGGAGGTAGACGAGTTACTTTAGTGAATCCTGACAGTCGACCATGTAACTCCTCATCAGATCTAAAAGCATGACAGCCACGTGGTTAAAAATGCATGAACTTAAAGCATCTAATCCTTATGACAGTAAAGCCCGCTGTGTATTCTTGTTGCTTCATCTTTGCTATAAGCTCTCGTATCAGTCCTTCCGGTCTCTCGTGCCGTTTTCTGACAGAAAAATGTCAAGTGAAGTGTCCCCATTTGTCCCGAGTTAACCTCTGAGTGAGTCCGCCGCCCTTTTGTTCACTTTTCTTCCACTGGGTGCAGTAATTGCTTTTTCTTTCTGCATCCAAACTGAAACAAGCAAAGGTCTCTTTATGTGCTCTTCACACTGACTTAAGACTGAGAACAACGTTTTTCTTTTACTGATGACTCCTGCAGGTCCAGATGATGAAGCGATCACAGATCAATGTATGGTCATCATGCATAATTTGCCATTGACTTTTTGTTTTATTGTGTCAGTGAACTTGCTAATGGTGTTTTTCTTGTGCGTTAATGGTTATTTATACGCTGTCGTTAAACTGGACTTTATGGTGTTTTTTTAATCTGTGCTTGGACTCATTTGATTGTTTGGTTGTGTACCCTGTGCATGATCTGTTCACAAATGTGGTTGATTACAGAAAACGGTGACTTTGACTTTGACTTGAACCAACGTAAAGTTCTGCTGAATCTAGTACGAGCTCCACCCACTGCACGGTGTTGAAAAGTGCCACAAAGTGGGAAAGAGGCTGAGGCCGGGGTCAAGGAGGGGCTGAATGGTGGTAGTAGGCCCTCGCACAAAAATCAATATCACGCGTATGTAGTGTATGCTATATTTAGAATACTTTTTCCACTTTACCTTACCGTCATACAGTCCTTGCCACAGGGAACTGAAGCTATGAAGTGCTCTTCAAACCAACCTCGCTCAACTGACAATAACGGCAATTCTTTGGCCGCCTCAGTCGCTTCAGTTCCCTGTTGGAAAATGAATGCGAGTTGGCAGACCTCCCCTGAAGAGCAGCTGGAATTAGAGGGCGTGAACGTGGATTTTTACATATATTTCATGGCGGAGAAATCCCAAAGGGTCGACTCTATACGACAGGGAAGGCTCAAGATGATTTTGAAACAGGAAGTGGCATGCTGATCCATTTTCAACTATAAAATGCAGATTTTTATACATTTGCCAATTTTTATCACAATATCATATCATAATTCAGTCATATAACTCAGACTACAGCTCAACAAACATGTCTTAGTGTTTAGTACACCAATTCAACCCCCAGTCTTCTCCAGCTCCAGCCTCTTGTTTAGATATGCTCACTTCTGGCTCCAAAGGCAACGGCCAAGCTCGAGGCATCAAAACAGCAGTCCACGAACCAATGGGTGACGCCACGGGGGCTACGTCCACTTGTTTTATACAGTTTATGGTTGTAACATTCAGTTTTGTCCTATCGCCCAGCTGGCCACATAATGTTTTATAGCCGGTGATGCAAATAGGACATTCTTTTTAACAGCTCTGTTGTGGTCCTCTGTCTCTGCAGACAATGAGGTCCATCTGAAGGGGCTGGGCCAGGCCGGTGTGAAGAGGATGCCACAGCGCCCCCTGTGGGAGCTGCAGTGCCACTGTCCCACCCCCACCACACTCGTCTCTTCCTGGATGATGGAGGGAGAGCCCTTCACTTCTGCTCTCTCCTCTCTACTGCACTCTGCCGGGGGTCACTTCGTTGCCCTCTCCTCTTCCTCCTCGTCCTCGTCTTCCTCCTCGTCCTCGTCTGATTCAGCCATCGCTGCCATGTCCTTGGAGCAGAAGACCACTTTTGCCTTGGTCATCTTCCTCTTTGTCTTCCTCCTCATCCTCATTGTGCGCTGCTTCCGAATCCTTCTGGATCCCTACCGGAGCATGCCGACCTCCACCTGGGCAGACGGCCTTGATGGTCTGGAGAAGGGCCAGTTCGACTACACCCTGGCCTAGGGTCCTGCACAAACTGCACACATAAAAGCACACAAGAGTATATTTACACACACAGTCACATTGTGCTTTGTTACTCTGTTGTCTTTGAGTCCCGTGGAGGCACTCAGAGGCAGAAAACCCCATTTCACACTGCCTTGTTTGTATGTACATAGCTGCCTTGTTTGTGTGTACGTAGCTGTTTTTCCTCCCGTGCACAAGCTATCTCAACACAGACTAGTTCGAAATTTGCATATGGGTTTGTAAGTCATATGCAAGTCTGCGTGGATGAAATTAATTTAACATAAGCAGGGCTGCCTGTAAGTGCAGCCAACCAGGTTACAAAGACAAAATCAGTTTTAAAAGATATCCACAAGTGCAGAAAATGGACCTCTTAACTTGAAATGTGAATGACAGCTGGTTGACTTAACCATCGTTATATGTTCAGACTGAATGCAAAGTGAAATTCTGCCTTACTTTATTCACATGAACGTGACTACTGTTTGGGTTTTTTTGCCACATGGAGCCGACTGTACGCCATACGTTGCACTTTGTGTGGCGCATTCTTTCCCTTTTCTCTCACCACATGCATTACTTGGAAGTAAAACAGACTCAGAGGTGCAAAGTCTTTACTCTGTTGAAAACTTTTTGAATGCAATCTTAACCTTTCTTTGCACCATCTAAAGTGACTTTGCTGCTGTTCCTGTCTACTTTGGGAATGTGCCTCCATTTAAATTTGCTTTGCGTTTAGTCTGAACACACCTCGAGGATTGTGTGTATTTGCAGACATACTGTACTTTGACGTAGGGTTGACGAGGGTCGAGTATCTGTTGAAAATTTTGATACTAGTTTTAGTTTTGCTATTGATTCCAATAAGATACATTTTTGTAGGGATGCACCGAGGAGTTTATTTATTGGTGAATAAGACTGAGATTCACCGATGGCAGTGGCTGATGTTTATTTGTTGTTGTATGAAAAGCGTCCCGTCTGATTAGAGCTCAGCCACGGCATCTGCCTGCAGCTACACTCCATTCAGTTCAATATCATACCAAGTAGTCGTTAAAGTGTCTGAATCTCCAGTGTTTTGTGCTGAGCTATGAGCATCTCTGACGTAAAGTTAAGTGTGGACATTAAACCATAGTTGATTTAAGTCAAGTTCACTGATGTAAACTGTGAGCTCAGCCTGTTCAACCCATGAAAACAAAGTAAAGAAACAAATCATACAGCATCGGCATCGACCCAGAATATCAGGATCGGTGCATCCCTATTTTTTTGATAACTTAGACACATATAGACACAGGTGTTTGTCAAAGTCATTGAAGGATCCTTAACAGCTTCATTTCCAGGACGCTACATCATCAGATTTTGACAAAGGACTGTTCCGATGGCCAGAATCCTAACAAGGCCTGACCTTCGTATTTTCAAAGACGCTTCTGTGGATCCTCAGCGCTCTGTAAGCACCCTAATCCACAGTCTTTTAAAAATGCTGCTACATGAAAAAGAGTGAACCATTTATGCAGTGCTTTTTGCCTTTTCAACCACAAAACTGGGTGCGGGACCTTTTCAATGACCCGACCTGCACCCTCGTTAGACATTATACGTTCTCTGATTGGTACGAAAGACTCTTACCGGGCCTTTGAGAAATACCTCCAGTTTACCTTAAAGCCCGTCTTTCATTTGAGAGCAAGTTCTCAAAGGTAAATGTACTTCGATAAAATAGACTAAAAATCAAACCTGGAACTGAACCACAGGCGCATTTTAATCGATTGGTCATGAATGCGGCCGGCACTTACAAAGAGAAAACCGATTTGGTGAAGGTTAGGTTCATGTATGCTTTACACGTAAAGTATGTCTACAAATACACATTCTCGAGCTGAAGTGAATTTAGGTCTGAGTCAGCTAACGAGGCTGATTTACAGCGACGCGCTGAACTGCTCCTGTGCACATTTGCGGAGACCTCTGCCACTCCTAACTCAAACTGTGAACTGTTTACACTGTCAACACTTGTAGGTCTAATGAGACCAGAGATGGCAGTGTATGTCAAAGATAACTTTAGGGTGCCTCGCTCATACAGGGTAGCCATTGTTCCACCACACCTCGCTGTCTTAGCTAACTAATGCGTCTCTGTGCTGTGTGAGAACTTACTGTGCCGTGGTAAGCTGCCAAATATACAAGCCTAACAGATTTACAGATTTCACATTTTTCTCTCTTTGATTTTAGAAAGGAGAATCAGAATGGCATTGTTAGAACTGAATGGCAGTGACCTGAAGATGCATTCGTTCTGCTGGATGTCGCTATCGAGATGTTGTTCTTTAACTTTGAACGGGATTTCACACTAACGGGTTAGTAGCATTGAGATGTTCTCATTGACAGCTCATTAGCCGTGCACAAGCATTTTTTTTTACTATCAATATGTAATTGGTTTTAATGAGCGCTTGAGTGTTTTAGTTAATACACATGCTTTCTTGTTTTCCATTTCTTTAAAAAATATACACAGTAGTTCTAGATTTTTTTTCATGTCACAGCAATATGCTGCCATGGTAGAAAAGTAATGCAAACCAAACATTTCCCGCTGCTTAAAATGAACAGATTTCAAATCACAGGGTAGCTTTTCTTTGAAGGAACCAAAGTGAATGTAAGAAGTGGCTGTTCATTGAAAATTACAATGTGAACTATTAAACTTTACATTTGCACAAGTGAGTGCAGACGTCACCGGGACTTACGTCTTAGAGAATAAATCTGTGATTTATTTTGTTTTGTTTGTTCGTTTTGTGGATGCATTGCTTTAATTTTTGTCCACTTAAAGCACAAATGGAACAGAGGAAATGCACTACAGTATGTTGTGATCTCAGTGTTAAAAACTAGAATTAGCGCCTCGCGTTGTTCCTCCATCAACCATCAGTCACTTTCCATTCATGTCTGTCCAGACTCATATTTAGGGAAGACTTTGAAGGAATATAATAACGGGTTTATTTTTTGGCTCTGTCTGTCTTTACGGAGACTAATTTAGTATTTAAAGTTGACTTTTGACCATTTGGATATAAAATGTTAACATTTTTCATAGATAGCATGTGAATTGTATGAGTTATGGCCAAAAAGTCACATTGGCGTTGGACCGTTGACCACCAAACAAGTGAACATTTGTTTCAAATCTGAAGAATTTCCCTCAAGGCATCTGAGGCGTTACGTTCACGAGTATAAGACGTATACACGGCATAAAAAGTGTAAAAGTGGACTGCAGCAATGAAAACCTTTACAGTGAGGTTTTACTTGCCTTTGGCGGCACATCCAACTGGTCGTAAAGAAATGATAAGTAGATGGGTAGAGTCTAGCAGAAGGCGTTATAAGACGTCATCGCCTGACTGTTTACGTCCTGCTGAACTAAATAATTCTGGGACAAATATTGATTAAATACTACACATGCAGTCACAACGTTACAACTGTTATTAGTATTATTATAGTTATAGCTGGTGTATTTTCGCATAAGTTGGTCCTATATGTACATTTACCAGAACATTTCGGTGCAAAATCATCAAAATACAAAAATGAATAACATTATAACTGAACATTAAGTGGTTCAATTCCACTCTGAGCTACGAAAGTACGAGGTCAAGCATCTGTATATGGAGGTTTTTGAATGTTATGTTCTATTTTCCCATAGAGATTTAGGTTTTAATATTTCTCATTTTCAGGTTTCTGGTAAGAGTTTCAACAATGCACTGAGAACAATGCACTGCTTAATGTAAAACATAATGTACTGACAGTTTTGCAACTGATGCTGTCGTGTATCTTTATCACTATTCTGGACATTTTGAGGCGTATTTGACTTGATTTGTCTAAATGTAATGCACAAATCTTTTATTATATCACAAGTATTTAAACAGTTGCAGCCCTGCCTTCATGTCAAATGCGAGTAGAGAGGAACTATCAAGTGCTCTAATTACCATAGTATCCACTGTTACTATTATGTTTGAGATCTAAGGATAGTATTGTCAGTTCACGCGGTCCACCACTTTTCCTGAGTGAAGCCTCTTTTAAAAAAATGTATTTAATTCTGTACATTTTCCACTGCGAAAAACAACGTCAACTGATGTTAGTTAACCACGTTAGCAGGTGTTAGCGTCGTTGCGTCGCTTCCAGTGTTGAGGCCAAACCTATTTATGACCAAATATCTGCAGAACGGTATAACAATGTGATTTTCATCTCCTGTGATGCTAATTTAAAACGTCTGTTTCAGAAGACGGGAGAGAACAGATCAATGCAGTCTACAGTCATAGCTTCGCAGAGACTGAGACTGTGGTAGACCAACAGCTGATCCATTATTTATCATGTCACTAACAGGCGTAAAATACCTGCTGTCACAGGATATAGGCTATGTGTGCACCTGTTTGGCTGTGTGGACTGTCAGCGTCTGTTATGTACGCTCTGATTACTGCTAACTGAGTCTGAGGCACGTTCGTATTTGCTGAGGTTTGATGGGCTGCAGCAAAGAGAGACGACTGCTGTGAGATGACAACAATAAGGTCATCCACCATTCCTGGAGGAAGTAGTCATAGCTCTTACCATGTCTGTTGCCTGCTCAAATTTGAAGAATTTTTACCAGAGAGAAATTTCTCAATGTATGTGCTTGATTCATCAATGCAAATGACCTTCCTGAGGTGACGTGTTCACTCTTTCATGAAATGTAGGACACTTAAACACACCTAAACATCTTCAGAAATAGAATAATAGCGAAATTTACACATTTTTTTTTTTGCAGATTGGGAAAAAAACAATGACAGTATTTTTAGATAGAAGTTCAGTTTAGTCTTACAATTTAAAAACAGTACATTAAAGGTACAACATGTAACATTTGCACAAGGTTGTGTTGAGTCTGTTTTGTGCTGGGAGCCAGTTGTTTGTTGATGTTTGTGGACATCAACAAACAACTAGAGGAGCAGAAGAGTGACATGGTCAGAGAGTCGTCCACATAGGAATCAGTGAACAGGCTGTTATCATGGATGTAGGCACCGGTGCAATACAATCCACTCAGCCACAGCACTTAGGAATCGTAAAGAAAGGCAGCGTAAGAAATGGTATTCCAACCACAGGCGGCTAACGGCTAGCCTGCGGCTAATTAGCCCAAGCTTTGGTGACGTGTGTCGCTGTGAACCAATGGTATCAGGACTCTGATGTCAGCGAACGTTCTCCTGATGTTTAAGACACTTTGTCTTGTGGTTCAGCAGAGTGGATTTGTTGTCTGTGATGGGAGAGATTAGTGACATGTTTGAGGGGTTTGCTTATTTTTAACTTTGGTTTGCGTTGAAATAACGAAGAAAAGAAGTATAAAAGTGCTTGTGTGTTTGGTCCATGGTCCATTCAGCCTCATGACAGACTGTAGAGAAACGGGTCTCTTGTCTCACTAAACCATCATTTGGTTCATTTCAGATCTTATCAGGCAGCGCTGCAATTTGCTAGTCTATGGATAAGATGTTAAAGATCATCACAGAGGTCGTTTATTCAGTGAACTGAGCCACGCCCGTCTCTGGTCTCCCTGGTCTCCCTTCATAGACCCCAAGGACGTCACATGTTTACATCCAGTGATTGGAATCTTTTGTCTCGAGTCAGAATACCTTTGTCGTAAGTGACGTGACAAAATCTCTTCACCCTCACCCAAAGAGATTTAAAGATAGCCACCTACGCGTATAATGTATGTTTCCAGGTGCTATTTTCAGTTGCTCGCCACTGTAGCCGGGCGCGCAAGCCACCAGATCAAGGGACGTAGCTAATGCAGTGTTACCTTTGTGAGAGATTTATGGGACAGGGCATGTGGTGACAATTTGCTGTTCCTAAGGTACATTTTTGCTTGTGATGAACAATGACGGGACAGGAAGGCAAAGGACTTGGTTTAAATGGTCTTTGCCACAACACTAGCTACAGTACATGTTAGTACGTTTCAGGTTGGCACATGAAGGCTACGCCCATGTTCAACATGGACGGACACACACACACACACACTACTGAACTTGAAAATGAATGATCTGCGAAGCCATTTGTGGTTTGATTTTGACGTCAGATGAAAAACAACACACCTGTCATCTTACTCACTGACTGTACGTCACTATTGACAGCTACATTTCTTTTAAAAGCTGTTGTTCAAATGAGGCAAACAATGAGGTGGTACGAGACGACAACACCACCTTCATAATTACATGTCCCACTTGCATGAGAGATGAGATCCAAACTGCATGGACATAAATAATTCTAAGTGCTTCCTCTGTGCTCAGAGCCAGTTTGACATGAATGCAGCTAAGCATATGTGGCCTGTAGTTAGCACAGACTGCATATTTAAATAGCAGCTAAAATCTTTTTCCCACGATGCTCTCCACTTTCTGTACAGCCAAGTTCACCAGTAGGACCAAATGCACTGTCAGCTGTCCGTACATTCTGTGAATATACATCGACACACGGGAGCAGCTACAATTGCTTCTTGCAATACAATGATTCAGACAATACACAGCTATAACTACAATGCTGATATTCTGTGTTTTCTAATAGAGAAAGTGTATTGAAAATAAATTTGTATTTAAGGAGCTAGCATGAAGCTAAAACAACTCTAAATGCTTTATACAGCTTAAACACTATTTCACACCGACTGTTAAGATTTCTGCAGAACCTCAGTCGATAGACTTTGATAAAGGTGGTGCATTCGCAGTATTGTGGCAGTCCTGTTGTACTGAAATGCTGCTGGTGATTTGCTGATGCTGTAAACCGCCATCACCCTGTGCTTCCACAGTTTGTATCAATGACCGAGGCACTGCAGGAAAAAAAAAAAAAGAAAAAGCTCCCAACGTGGACGTGGAGTTGTAATGTTCTCATCAGTAGCTCAGCCTGTGTACATATATATGCAGAGCCATAGCTCTAGTACTGTGTGAGTGTGCTACACTGTGGTCTGTGTCTGCTTGGAAAGCAGTACATCTATGAAAACACATGGTTCAATTTGTGTAACGGAGTGTCACGGAATAAAGTCTTTCCAAACCAAACCGGTCTCTCTTGTTTTAATCTGTGATTCTCGTCCTGCATCCTAGGGGTTTAAACAAAATATGATACAATTAATCATATGCTGTACTCGTCCCAAAAAAGGCAGCAGGCTGCACTATAGCGCAGTAAAACAGAGCATGCGAACGCCTCATTGTCATTCATCATTGTAACATGAAGTAGAAATGAGGGAAAACAGAGAACCTAAGTTTGCCGTTTTAAAATAAATATCTAAAATGTAATGTCCTTGTTATTATGCTATCATTACAAGTTTAAAGGGAGTGTAATATCTGGTGGTTTTGCATATTAACAGGCACTGACTATGCAAATTAATGTCAAAAAATGAGCTCATTTGTAAATCAAATGACCTACTTAACTTATGTACAAGCTCTGCATTCAAAACCTTCCCTAAGTAAAAGTATGTCCGCATTATCAGCAAAACTCACTTAAAGTATGAAAAACAAAAGCAGCCATTTTGCAGCGAAACGGCCCCCGTCAGTGTTTTATCATTATATATGATGTTTTTGGATTCATTTAACCGCTGCATGAATGTGCATGCTGCATTTTATTGCTGTGTATGTTTAAGGCTGAGCTCATTTTCAGCTGTTTTTGACTAATGATTATTAATTGCCGCTATTTCCTCCATTAATCGGTTGCTTCGTTGAACTACCTGGTCCCCATTAAATCATTGTAGAGATAATTGAGAAGAGTGCTCTGTTCAAAATATCCGGTTCTTTGATGAAAAGTCAAAGTGTAGGTTCATTCTCTTGTCAGTGGACATGATCGGGGTACCGGCTTGTTTCTGGTGTTAGTCCCTGGCGCCGCTCGGTGGCAGCCCACTGCTCCTAGTGTAACAGCGTAGGTCAAACACAGAGACTGTAATTCTCCACGGGGATAATAAAGTGAACTAATAACTGAAGGAGAGGAGTCGCATGTGACTCCCAAGGTGCATTTTACCGACAAAACTTCGAACCGCGGCGCTTCAGATTCTGTTAGGTGCTCTGTTGAGAAAAGTGAAACAACAAACTAATGAAAGCAGTGAGAAAGCCTGTCACAATCATGACCACGCTGACAACTTCACAATGTTTATTTTGTCCAAACGAAGAGTCCGTGCCTCAAAATAAGTATATAGTAAGGAAATTTAAAAAGAATCGCAGCACATCTTGAGAAGCTGGAACCATGAAATGTTTTACATGAAAAAATGACTGGAATAATTATCAAAATAGTTGCAGATTAACTTCCTGTCGATCGGTTAAATGTGTCAGCTGTCCTTGTAGAAACTGCTGGCTAAGTGGAGTAACAAGTACAATATTTGCCTCTGAGATGTCGTGGGACAGAAGTATAAAGTACAATAAAATATCTTCAGCATGTAATCGGTTCTTCCATGCCACCGGCCGGTGCTGTTAGAACCAACCTCATGAATGTTCGGGGCTCAGCCTGTCGCCACACGTGGCCTCTTCGTGGCTCTTTAACATATTTTCTCATGCTTTGTGATATTGTGTTAGGTGCCTCTCTCTGCAGTCCAATGATGTGATACGCGGTGTCATCCTTTATAAGAAATTACTACATACTCGGAGAACTGAAAACGTGAATAAAGTGTGTGTGTTTTTTTTGTTTTTTTTTACACTTTCTACTTTGCGGTTTTCAAGTGGACCACGTAAACCAGAATTAAACCGTGCAATATTTTACCTGAAAGTTTAATTTTGGTAAAGGAAGAAAATTATGCTCCCACACGCAGGCTTTTTTTTAATTAATTTTTTTAAAATCTTTTTAGGGACATTACAAAATAAATCTAATTAAGTGTCATATTCACGTAGTTCTTGCTTAGTGTTCAAATTTTCCCCATTCTCATACCTTTTTTTTTTTATATATATATATATATATATCAAAATAATATATATATATATATATGTGTGGAAATAAAGCCTAATGGCGTATATGTAGTCTAAGCACTTAATAAAACCAAGTGTACAAATGAAACAAACTGTCAATTTAATCGCTATCACTTGAGAAAAAGCCCTTCCTTTGTTTTTCCCTCGCTTTACTCACGCCACTGCAACAGGATAACAATGAAGGACTAGTTATCAGTAATAGGAAAAAAATGACACTAATACGAGACCGGGCTCAGCCGTTATCTGTGAAACCAGGGAGCACTTGATTTGATGTCCGGGCCGTCCTACTGACGTGAAGAGGTATGGTGTTAAGCTGCTCCGCCCGCCCGCGACACTATCGGCATACGGGGGTTTTTTCTAACAAGTAAACCCAAAAGTTAAAATTGAAAGAACGCACTGCGTCGAGCGATGCCATTGGCTGGTTGTACACAACGTAAAAATTTCAATGAGCCGCCATATTAGGAGGCCAAACCCCTCTTTCATTCGGTTAGGAAAAGGAGAATAGACTTTCAGAGTAGTTTTCGGAAGTGCAGGCTGCAGTTGAGCGCTTGATTTGAAATAGCTACATCTGTACCAGCGGCAGATAGTTTTTAGTTGGATTACCTGCCTTTGGTACGGGTTATTTAGCTACTCTTCCACAATGGCGACCGCGGCAGCGACTCCGACCGGCCAGAGAAGCACGTGCGGCAGCGGCACTCCGCTGAGCCCGACCAGGATAAGCAGACTGCAGGAGAAACAGCAGCTCCGGGACCTCAACGACCGGCTGGCCGTTTACATCGACAAAGTCCGCAGTCTGGAGTCCGAGAACAGCGTGCTCCACCTGCAAATTAACGAGAAGGAGGAAGTGAGAAGCCGGGAGGTAACCGGGCTGAAAGCGCTGTATGAAACGGAGCTAGCCGACGCCAGGAGGTCTTTAGATGACTCCTCCAAGGAACGGGCCTGGCTGCAGATTGAGCTGGGAAAGATCAAATCCGAGCATGAGCAGCTGCTACAGAAGTAAGCCCCTAACGCTTTAATCACGCTAAACTGTTTAAATGTGGAAATGAATTCGGCATAATTGGCTAAAAGCTACGCGCAGACTTTGATTTTCGAGCCATTTTTGCAGCATTACGCACGTAAGTCCGTCTGGGGGTTACGTTTTTTTCGCATACCGAGTGCGTCATTCAAACCCGGGCGACAGGAAACATTACTTGATCATTTTATTACACCCGAGCGTGCATTGGGCGTCGTTAGCAGGCCGCATTCACTTTGCTGATGTTGTGGCATGTTTTCAAGATGCTACAACATAAAACCCAAAACAAAGAAGAAGGAAAAAAAAAAAGGCACATTTTGAATGACACGCGCTGCCCGCCCACTATTGTCTCTGCTCCTGAAAGAGAAATAAAAGAATAGAAATCCAAGGAACCATTCATTGATTCACATGTTGAGCATTTTCTAGATTCATTGTTTACGCTCAAAAAGTAATAAAAAACTAAAACTTGTGCTACCGTACAGTCAAAAGTCTTCCGAGAGCTTTTTTTGTTGTCACCTTTGAGTAGCATCGATGTCGTATTTGCATGTTATTAAATTCTACTAATTGATTAACTTAGTTGTAGCAGCTTTAAACGAGAATAACTATCCCGGCTCCTGCCAAATACATGTAAATAAGAGTGGACGGAAACCAGGAAGAAGCACATTGTTCATTCACGGTGTGTAACCTGTTGGTCACGGGGCAGATTACACAAAGGTCGTTTTAGGTTTTTACTGCTATGTTGCCTTCACGGTCTACTGGAAGTATTTATTGTGGCACTAACACTGGTGTAGAAATGAGGTGGTTTGTGTCTGAAATGAGGAAAATGGCAACATTTCTCTTTATTGAATTCTGTTTGAGATTTAGTCAAATATTTGTTCAGTGTATAATTCAAATGTATGTTTTGCATCAGTTTTAGTTTTTGTGTTCCTGTGAAGCGTTAGATATACAGCTGGAGTGCATGAATACACAGTGTGTAGCGTTTCCTTTTACGTGTAGTGACCACTTATATTTTCAGAATTAAAATGCACTTTTTTTTTCTCTTAGCGTCTCAAAAAGTTTTTTTTTTTTTTCGTTACACAAACACCAGGTGGAGTTGCCTCCAGGCACTTCAAGTCCACACCCACCGCTCGTGTTAGACAACATCTGAAAAGAATTAGGTGCTACTAGCCGAAAAGCTACAGCATGGTGACAAAATCTGCAGCGGACCTGTTGCTGTAATATAAATGCAGACCCAACGCACAGTAAATTAAATATCCAGGGATCGTGCTAAAACACACAACTGCTGATCGGTGTGTGGAGTCAGGTGTCAAGCGGTTGGACAGAAGGAGTACTGTGTGTCTGGTTTTACGCTGTGACACATGAACACAGGTGGCACTGACAGCTAGTGGTGTGAGCGCAACTCTCTCATGGCCACCTGACTCGACCCAGTAATCCACTTTTAACTAGTGATGTAAACAGTGTGGTTGGACTGTGCATTTTCAATTAAAAAGATCCGGTGAATGTTTTTTTGTAAGTAAGATACTTTGCAGAAAGCAAAGAAACAAGCATATGGAAGTAATGGATATTACTCTAGACATGCAGATGTCACAGTGGATCATATGTCTGCCAGTTTGGACCAGTCGAGACCGAGAAGCTGCTTTTTTTTTTTTTTTTTTTTTTTTTTTTTTTTTTCTGGATAAAATGCATTGTACGTTTATATTTCAATGATTTCAAATGTATGTTTTTATATTCAACGGTTACTAATCTACGCGGGGTAAAAATAGTCTACGAAACTTTACCCCACACAGATCATAAACCTGAAAATTAAAAATGACTCATTACTTGCATGTGTTTACAGGCCAGTCTTGACTGGTTCTGTGCTGACATTTCGCAGCATGGGGCTGAAGCAAGCAACATGGTGTCTACATATACGTTGCTATGCACATTAATCCCCTAATATGCAGTGAAACCAGCCTCTTCATGTTGGACACGATGACAACATGTTACTGGAAACCAGTTTTCAGCTTTAATGTGTGGTTTATATATAGTATATAGTGTTGCTACATTTTATAATTTAATAGCCTTCTGCAGACTAAATAAATCACTATGTTTACAAGCACACTAATATGGCACTATTATTCTGAATACATAATATATTTTCCTGTGACAGGCGACGTGGTTGGACATCATTAATTAGAAAAATACCCCTCTTCATGAGCCATCTAAATGCGTTTATAGTCATTGTGATGGTTTTTTGTTTTATGCGTTTATGTTTATGGGATAAACTGAATGTATTATACAAAATTGGCACCAACATGGTAGCATGTGAACCTGTAGTCAGTGCTCAACAAACTAACCAGAGATCAAAGTGACTTCTACTTTGTTTATACTCTTAGAGTAATGCTGGTTACATTCCAAAATATTCTCTAGTAGTTTTCCTCTTACTGATTTCGTCCAGGAACAATCTCAACTGGAAAAACTGGTTTTAAGTCATCTGCTACATAAATAGAAATATATCTTGTGGAATCATCATGGAGAGGTTTGAAAACATTCCTGTGATGTGAAATCCAGTTGACTCCGCTCCGCTAACGTTTCTCAGTAAAATGTCAGAAACCACACATACCACAGTACATTCCACTCATAGTTTGTCCACTGAGCAGTGGTCCCACCCGCCCCTCTTCACACTGAGAAAATAAAGGAGTCCCTCTGACAGACTGCTCCACTCACAAACCCACGGAAATAGTCCTGTTGACTTAGTTACCCCACGCTCAGGACTGAAAACCGGATGTCCAACTTGTTTTCCTGACTGAAATATGTGGCTCAACATTTGATTGATTGATTTTTAAAAAAAAAACAATATAGAAATCTAAAGGAATTCATTGTTGGTAATGAAACCGCTAAAACATGTAGAAAATCACATTTACTATGGGACCATGAATTCACATGGTCTTCTTCTTCTTCCTCTGTTCTGAGCTGTTGTTGCCACCAGAGGACCCTGTTTACCATAAAGTGTGCTCACAGCTGTTCTGCAGCAGCACTACAGCCTCTAAAATGATCAGAAGGTTGACTGTACATTTCAACAGCCTTTCTAACCTTCAGAAATATAGGTTTTATTGAAGCATGTTCTGATTTATGCTTCGTGGATCTAATTCTGTGGATAGTGGTGGAAAAAGTTGAGTAATGGTGCAGACAGAAAGCTGCAGTAGTGTGTTGGTAATAATCAGTTCTAACACTACACTAAGTTATTTAGCATTTTGCTAAATAAGGTTTAATGAAGACCACAGACCGACTAGCATTTTTACAATGATGTCTTTTAAAAGCTCTATTAACGCACACTGTCCCAGTTTTAAAGACTCTGCCTGTTTTGGCTCCATGTTGTCCTGGTTGTAAAAGTTTGCTTTTGCCGTTAGTTGCCTATTCCCATTGTCCAGCTTCCGGACTTTGAGGCTCCTCTGTGAAGGCATTCCTGTGAAGTCTGTGAGGTCTTATGGCTGTCTTACTGGCAAATCTTCAAGTGCACGAGGATCCTCTCACAGACATTTTGAGCCCTTTATACACACTTTCCGGATGTCCGCATTTCTGCAGACTTTGCCTGAGGGAAATGGGCTCCTCGCTCCTCCTGAAAATTGTTCTCAGGGCGCCATGTTGAAGGAGGTCACATTAACTGACATTTATTTAAAAATGACGACTCCAAATCAAAGGTGTTTTATTTTGTTAAATGCCTTTGCCTCAACTCCTCCACTCGCCTCTGGGGTGGGAGGAATTGAGATGCGAGGACAGGTACTGAGGAAAGGCATGCAAATGAGAACAGAGGTTCGTATTGTGACATCAAACATGGGTTTACCAGGAGAAGCCCAGAAGTGTTACAAGGCAAACAAAGAAAATAATTTCATTTATTTTATTATTCTGTAATACCAGTTGAGAAGCCTGATATCAGCCATCAGCCACTATCGGAGCCAAGTTCTGCAAACTTTCAAAAAATATATTGGCAAATAAGATTAATTAATCGCCCTCTGTTCCTTGAAGGTGCACTATGAAAGATTTGCACCTGCTTATGCGAAGTGAAGTTTACGTTGGAATCTGACTTGTGGTGGAAGCCGGTCATTTGTTAATGGTAATGTCATGTGATATGACCTGCCCAATGATCCAAAGAACAATATGCAGCTGAACATGCAGTGATGTGAGCTACCTCTGCCATGGCTGCACCTCGTATAAACAGCTGGAACACTGATAAAGTGGGCGTCGAGGGTCTCGCAGTCAGATGTAATTTAGGTTTTTGGCTTTTAATCTGATCATCAGTCACCAATATTGTCAACCACATGAAACACTCCACATCTTATCTTTCCAGCTACAACAAGAAGGACTCGGAGGCAGCCGGGGCCCAGGCTAGGCTCAAGGACCTGGAGGCTCAGTTGAACTCTAAAGATGCCATGCTGGCTACAGCGCTGTCAGAGAAGAGGGGTCTGGAGGCTTCGATGACTGACCTGCAAGAGCAGCTGCAGGAGGTACAGCACTACTGAAACCACACATATGAAGCTTTTCTTCTACCTGTTTCTTTGTATATGTAGCTGTATTTTATCCTTAATTTCAGTTTGTTAGGGTCCCACCTTCCTGGAGCCCATATTCACTATGTATATTTCTGGATTTTCACATTTGTGTTGACAGCCCTTCCTTTTTTGTGTTTGTGTTGCCAGCTGGATACAAGCCTTGCTCAGGCCAAAAAGCACCTTGCAGATGAGATGCTTCTACGTGTCGACTTGGAAAACCGCTGCCAGAGTATGACAGAGGACATGGACTTCCGTAAGAGCATGCACGAGGAGGTGAGGACCTACCAAGTTCCAAAAATGTAGAACTGAAGGTCTGGCGTGAAGATGTAGATGCTGAATGACTGCATGTCTTATGGGGCTCTGTCACTAGTCTGACCTGTGGCTGATAATCCCTCGGCTGCAGGATGGTGAACGCTGCTTTGCATTCTTAGGATGATCACTGTCAGATCAGTTTAAGCTGTTGCCAACTTGAGTCATTCTAAATCTGAGGGGATACTAACACCAGGCAATCCGTACTGTGTCTGAGCATGTTCAGCCCCCGAAGTCCAGCTCATTTCGCTAGTGTGAATGCTCCGTGCCGCCAGTGCACAGTTCAGCTGGACTCTGGCAGGAAAACATCTAGTGTGAACGCAAACTGTGCCCGAGCACAGAACAATTAACTCCACTACTTCTTGCGGTAACTAGTAATACTCAGTAGCATTTACTAAAGTCTAGAAATGGGCTTGTTACCTGGTGAAAATAGTAGTCTAAACGCTGAAACCCCATGTTTAACAAACCTGAATAGAGAGCCAAGACATGCACATCCCTGTAGATAATCAAAATACAACACCTGAAATAAACCCTAATACAGGAGTACTGATATGCAGATTTTTCCCTTGTTTTTTAATGTGGAAACCTGAACCCATCACTGCTCTTATACTGAAAATTTCCTTTTAGTTTTGTTTCTGGAATCAGGATTTTTTCAAATATTTCAACTTCATTTGAACAACTCCACTGAACTTCTTTGTGGAAAAGCATGACTGCAGAGGGCCTTTACGTTGACTGCATTGGTTTCCACTGCTGAGTCAGAAACCGATAGATGCTCAGACAGAACTGTACATACATGCCTGAAGGCAACACGCTGCCGGATGTGTCACTTGATTTGTTCACTCTGATTGACTGACTCATTATGTAACAGATCTATGAACAGTTTGATTCCTGGTCTGAGTTCAGATTGGGGGTCAGTGGACATTTGGCACATGTTGTGTGCTCTGACCAGGCATGTTCAGGCTGAATTACTCACACTTAAAGAACAGACTGGTGTTGTTTTTTTGGCAGACCCTTTGTTAGTGCCTCAGTACTCTAACCTCTTTACCCTTTAATCTCCAAACTTTAGTTCGTCTGTTCAATAACCGATGAATTCAGACAGTGGGAAGATACTGACAAATGAAAAACGAAGCTTAAACATCTCAGAGCTGTATTTTATCAAACTATCAGTCAAACAGACAGGTGATTTTCTGCTGAAGTTGATTGGAAAAAATGGATATAATCAGATCTGTGCACATTAAACCTGAGAATTCTCTGAGTGCTGACTGTGAGCTGTGTTCCAGGAAGTGAAGGAGGCCCGGCAGCGGTATGAGACCCGGCTGGTGGAGGTGGACTCTGGAAGAAAGGAGGAGTATGAATATAAACTGACCCAGGCCCTGGCTGACATGAGAGCCCAGAACGAGGAGCAGATCAAGATCTACAAGGACAACATGGCGAGCACCTACGTGACCAAAGTATGAACACACTGTGTCAGATACATGCTGCTGTGTATTCTCTATTTCCATGTTAGTCCATTCCATGTTGGACAGTGCTGAAGTCAGTGCTGTGTAGATCAGTTAATTTCTTCCACAACAAACTGTGCAAATTTGTTTTCATAGTGATGGCTTTCTGCACAGAGTTTATTGTCATTCTGAAAAAGAAAAGGTACATTGAAATCTGTACACACGGTTTCATGGGGCGTTTTAGACTGTCCAATAATCTGAATTTCAGGCCTTAGAATATCTTTAATCTCATTGCAGAGCATGTATTCTTTGCTGTACGATGCCAACGTTGTTTAATTTTATTTTCACTACTGCAGCAGTGAAGCAAACAACAGTACACTAAAGAACTTCCTGCTTGTCAGGAAGTGACTGATGGTGCTCGGTTCCTTTTTTCGAGGCGCGGTGATACTGTCACTCAGACCATCTCTGTGTTTGTGTGTGTAGCTGGAGGACCTGCATCGTCTGTCTGAGATGAACGGAGCGTCAGCCAACATGGCCCGAGAGGAGCTGAGGGAGTCCGGCCTGAGGATCGAGAGCCTCAGCGCTCAGCTGACAGGCCTGCAGAAGGAGGTGAGAGCTGTTGTCCTACCATTATTAGGCTCGGGTGCAGCACCAAAGCCACTTGGTACCACCTGAACCTGATCAATGTGGAGAACATCAAAACTAACTGGACACCTTTCCCAGCTCGACTGGTTGTAGTTGGTCCTCAGGTGGATTCTTGTGATTTCAAGTTTTGTTTGTAAGTTTTTTGGTGTTGATTTATTATCTGCAGTAGCTTTTCCAAATTCTTTTGTACACAGATGTGGTAATAATGCTCCAAAATGAGGGGCTGGATTTTTTTTAGGTTGTTTTTTGAGTAGTTTTGAATTATTCATTAGTTTGGTTTTTGATTTTAGTTTTAGTGAGTTTTAGAAGTGCATGTAGTTTTAGTTTTATTTTGATTTTGAGGAAGTGACTAGCTGTTGTTAAAATTGTATTTAGTTTTAGTTGTTCAGGTATTTTGAGGAAAGCCTTGACTTATAGAATTTGAAAAAGGCAGAATGAAAGAATGCATGACATCAAATATGATTTACAAAACCATTGTTTATTACAGTAGGAGAAAAACTACAATAAACAACTACAGTTTTTATTTCAGTAATGAAAATAAAGTCAATGAAGTTTTTTACTCCTAGTTTTAGTGCAGAGACTGGACGTTTGGATTCAGTTTCTGTCACAACCGTTAACACCTTGAGTGTGTTTATTTGTTACATGTATTTGTTAGTGTGGCTTTGTTGTGACTTTGTGTTTTGTGAATTCAAGCTGCTAATTGAGGCAGTCGGGTTTTGTTTTCCTCCTAAGAGTAACTCTCTGATCAGAGTCGGTGATGGAAAAGTTGTACTACTGTAAGCCGAGTCGAGCTGATCGATGAATATTGAACTTGAAAGTGAACACGATGCAGACAGTGTTGGCTACATGTGCTACTGCAGCTCCTTTGCTTCTACTGACACGTCACCATCTCACACTCAGAGGTTTGTCTGACATGTAAAAAAAACAACAACAACGCTTTCCTTTTTCCCGCCACTGAGAAATACTTCACAATGCATTATTTACACATCAGCTGAATTTCATCCAGACATACCGTGTCTTGATAGGGATTTTTTTCTGCACAGACCAGGGCCAGGTGATATGGCCAAAAATGTTTAGTCTATTGATGATAGATGGCAAATCTCTTGCCAAGCGGCGGAACATTTCAGAAAGCTGGAGGAAGAACATTCAAAAGAGTTATTAGGATAAATATTTCGCACATCCTTACAGCAGACCCAGGATTACTTTGCTCATGGATTCACAGAGGTCGGCGTGACTATGTTTGACATGAAATGGAACATGTTACTGCATCCCTCTGATCTATAGAACAAGGCTGAGCTCTGGCAGTAGGATACAACATGGTTGCATAATATAAGAATACGTGTTATGTATCACTTCCAACCACCACACAGTGCAGGTGGGCACACGTTTGGCTCAGCTGCAGGTCTGGAGGCTGGTAGGCCGTCGGAGCGCTGAGCTGTACATAATGTGTCTGAGAGTGTAACCCAGCATCAGCAGTTTTCTGAAAACATCTCAAAGGTTGGTCATAAACATTAACTCTTTTGTTGAACAACCATTGCGATTTTTATTAGCACATTTTTCGCTCTGCTTCGCTCAGGTCTTTGGCCTAGACCTGTTCCACTGACCTGAGCAGAACACGTTCCTCTGCACTGCGTCTTTCAACTAACATGGAAACAACATATTGATTAGAAGATGTGTTGGTGGAAAGGGGGTAAATGTGACATGACTTATTACTGCCTGACACTGAGATTTTGTTTCTGTATTCAGACTCGTGGTTGGCGTGATCGTATATCAGAGTTGGAGGCGGCGTTGGCCCAGGAGAAGGACACCAGCCGCAGACTGCTCGCAGACAAAGACCGCGAAGTTGCCGAGATCCAAGCCAAGATGCATGAGCAGCTGAACGAGTACGAGCAGCTGTTGGACGTCAAACTGGCTCTGGACATGGAGATCAATGCTTACCGCAAACTTCTGGAAGGAGAAGAAGAGAGGTGAGCCTTTGCAGAGTTCGTTAAACAGCAGCATCTTTAGAGTCCGTGGATGTCTCACCCCGGTGTTTTTCTTCACCCCCAGGCTGAAGCTGTCGCCCAGTCCTTCAACTCGCGTCACCGTGTCTCGAGCCTCGTCCAGCAGCCGCAGCGTTCGGACCACTCAGGGAAAGAGGAAGCGTGTGGATGTGGAGGAACAGGAAGCCAGCAGCTCTGTGTCCATCGCTCACTCCGCCTCGGCCACAGGACCCATCCTCATCGACGAGATCGACACCGACGGCAAGTTCATCTGCCTGTGCAACAGCAGTGATGAGGTGAGCTCTGGTAGTCCTGTCTGCTGGTCCCTCTG
>JAPQRN010000005.1:33260017-33274036 GCA_037367275.1 Coranthus polyacanthus
ATTCAATTTACATAGTGACAATGACAATACATGATTGTCTCCAGGCACTTCACAAATTCAGACTAATTCCTTAAAAAAGACTATACTGAGAAAAACCCAACAAATCCTCCCAGACCATGCCCAGAACTATGGAAACTACAATAGTACAAATGTCCATCTCCATAGAAGTAGATGCTGAATGCAATGAAAAAAATATGAAAGATGCAATTTGTTCAGGAACTCTAACACTGATCTATTATGCACAGAAAATAACCCTCAGCCTGTTTTGCAGCTTTTCATTTTCTGCCAAGAGAAGTTATTTACTGACCTTTAAAGGATCAGAATGTTCAATAGTATCCTAACAATTATATATGGCAGAATAAGCATAAATCATGTTCAGAAATCAATAAATACAGAAACGGTACAGCGCGTTCTGCAACACCACACCATCTTAGTCACAGCTAGAAGAGGCACTCTGGGCTTCACTATGTACAGAAAAATATCTCTATCATACGCACAGTAATGGGATAAAGACCCCACACTAGGCCTTACACTCCACAAATATGGACAATTCTCCTTGAACAAAATTGTCGATAATGAAATGAGATGATGTATAGGTGGCTCTGCAATCAATATGTCTTAGCACTGCTGTACAACATTCCTTTAGGTTGTGAGCGCCAGCAGCACTTTGTAGACATAATAAATGAGTCAAAGAGCAGCGATGCTGTTTTGATATGCACTCTTGTCATAAAAGATCTCTTTGAAATCCCATTTACTCCTTGTGACAAATAAAGCTCTAATTGAGAAAAATCTAAATTTCAAAGTAAACCCATTGAGGCTGATGGTGACTGAAACTGTGTGTTCATTTTTTTTTTCTTTTACCTTCTTTTGGCATATTCTTTGACTTAATCCAACATAGTTTGAGAAAAAACAATTAACATACACACAAAGGTGATATCAAAACATTTTTATTATCAGTAGCCTGCTAAAAAACAGAAAATTTAAAAAAAAGTATGATATAAAGTTAGAAAGATAATGGATAGTGTTGATGTAAATTTACTAAAAAGATAAATGTCTCCCCTCTCTTCTTTTCAGAGGCACGTTGCTGTTGCGAGGCTTAAACCAGGACCATATGCCCAGTGAATCCATGCCCAGGGTCACCTTGAAAGCATTAGGATTTAATATGATTGACCGTGTAGTCTTAGCAAAGGATTAACGTGATGTTGTCCGTATGCTCTCTGAAAATGAGAGAAGTCAACATTATGCTTATAGGTATGAAACAGAGGTGAAATAGGAACCGCTGGAGGAAGCCGATTGTGAATTTGGAGGTGGACTGGTCCGAAATGTGGCTGCAAATTGTTAACAAGGACTAGCAGATCATTCTGTCAAACCAGGAGATGAGGATCCCATTAGCTTAAAAAAGTCTGAGGTGAATGTGATGAGCTGCGAGACTCAATAATGACCCCCCCCTTACTCTCCCACCCTCTCTGTCTCTCTCCCTTCATCCTCCACTCTCAGGGTCAAGCGTGGCTTTATAAATGTTATCTGATTGCTGAGAGCTTTCCAATGCTTAGATTCTGTGGTGAAATTAATCTCTGACTAAAATATTGATGGTAGACAGAACCTATCAAGTGAGGCGAGGCAATCAGGCAATAAGGGAGGAGGTGTTGGAATAAAAAAAAATAAAGCATTGCAGATAAGCACAATCAATCGGACGGCGTCACCCTGGGTTTAGGTGCTACGCTCAGACGTTTGGAAAAAGCTGAGGTTGATCAACTACAGTCAGAAGAAACACGCCAATAGACTGGAATTAATCTAAAATTGTTTGGCCTTGAAGTTTGACCTTTCATTAAGGTAATCCCGGATATCACGTTGGTTTTGAGTTATTACAAGGCATGATGATAAAACAGTTTTAAATCGGTTTCCAATTCCCTTGATTGAAATGCCATGAAGACTTAACTTTGCAGAATTAATACTTAAATACAGCACTTTTAAAATGTGAAAGTGAAAAATAATAGCCTGACTAATAATACTCGCACATTATGAAGCACAGTAACTTGTGGCAATGTTTAAGACATCGCAACAAATACTTATAGTATGTTACACTATGGCAGCCATTATAATTCCATTGGTCAGGCCTTAATCTTCAACAATGGCACACACATACTTTATATTATACAGCATACAATGGTGACCTTCCACATTCACCTTCCAGGGTTTAGAGGAATAATACAAAACATGCAAGCGTTAATCTTCTCTGCTATGCTTCAATCCCCTGTAGAACCCTGGGGGAATGTCACAAAGGCACAGCGAAACGCCTCCTGCGTATACCTCCTGGCAACTACGGGAACAGGGAAATAATATAATAAAACATTTATCATTCATTTTGTAACACTGAGGTTAAAGAAAAAGGAAAGGAGCAAGAGAGAGAGAGAAATGAACACGAGAAAATCAGGTGCACATGTGTAACAGAGACTGACAGGACCTTTTCATGTGGAAAAATAGCACTAATTCATTTCCCACACAGTAACTCCTCTTGTTTGCAATATTCATGTCACCTAACACAATGAAAGGAGGACAACCCCTGTTACTGATGTAGTGCTAAGAATAGTTGTAGCCCCCTTTGTTTTGGGGTAAAAAAAAAAAAAAAAAAAAAAAAGACGCTGTAAGTATTTGATTTCTCACCCTCCTCCTTGAATGAACCCTGGTAAATTCACCGTTGAAATGTGTTACGTTTCTCTGTGGCTTACTTTGGCGCGTCTGCTTTTTGTATGGTGGGCATCTCTACATAATCAAAGTATACCTGCCACGTAGACGTTCAGATAAAGGCTTTTGATGGCATTAGCAGATGCCCGCATTTTTGCTGCGCGCACCGTTATTTCGACGGGGAGGCGGTTGTGCGCCTTTAGGGGTTGGGAACAGGGACGCGGCTGGAAAGAAAGACTTGTTGCGCCAGAGCTGGGATCTTTATCAAACGCTGGGATTGAAACAATATTTGTGGAAGGGAGTGAGCGGAAAAAAAACAAGCGGGCGTTGGGTCTGGGAGTAGGAGTTTGACATCTGTCTTGATTTTCCACGCAGACGAGCATTCAGAGAATGTGTTGTGAATTTGCATGAAGAAAAGTGAAGAGTAAATTCAGTGTCTTTTTTTTCTTTCTTCTTCCTCTCCCAATTGTAACCACATCTTAAGCTTTGTAAAAACAAGTCATCCCTACTCCAGCATCAGTTATCATCCAAGAGGAAATACTTGTCGGTGTATTTGCTAAACCGTGATCACCAGGCCAGCAGCATATTAATAGTCCTCAAACATTTCTTGTGGTGTTGGCATCTTCCCAAAGTATACGCCTCGATGCTGGTTACTACGGCTGGAGTCAATACACCGTGCTGTGCACAGGACTCTGAAATTCAACAACAATTTTATGAACTCGCGTAACTTTCCACTGAACTCTGCTTTTGATATGACACGGACAAATCTGGGGATGATGTGGCCCTTTTGAACGGGACATCACTGATTCTGTTAACTGTGCAAAAGGAGATGGGAGATGAAACGTGCAAAACCCCGAGTGAAGTAGGAAGAGTTGTGCCACAAAGTATTTACAGCAAAAAAAAACCCCTCTTGCACCGGGTTTGGATCCGGTTGTGAACAGGTGCTCTCTGTGATCGGTCTTTAATCAACCCTAAATAAGACACATTCACATTCATTATTAGCTGTATTTAAAGTCACCTACTGCATAAAAAAATGAGGCGTGTCTACATTTAGCCTGTGCAAAAAAGAAAAAAAAAAAAAGTGCAGTATATGCATTTCGGCACAGTTCACCGGGGTTGTGTAAATGAAACCGAAGCTGTGCCTTATGGGGAAAAAAATGTCTTGAAATCAGAGGCTACAAAAGCTGGGACTCATTGGTTCTTAATGAGTCTGAACAGTAGCAGGGACATAAATCGTACACACTGGTGGCTCAGGGGTTACTTTGCTGATATTTACGAGGGACAACGCGACACTAATTATGAGCAGGTTATCTGCGGCTATTATTATTCCCATAAACACAACTGGGCGCGTTTGCAGGTGTCGAAGGTTTTTCATCCCTTTCGGCTATTCTTTGTGGTCAGTAGCGGGTGGGACGGCTTTGGGCCATTCTGCTTGTGGCAGGTGAATAAAGGAGACATTGTGTCACTAAAGGTAGAACATTTCTCTCTGCAGCCTCTCCCTTTCCAAACTGCGATACAGACAGAAACCTTGGGGATTGTCGTCTCCTACTGAAAACCTTCCCTTTTCGGTCGCCATCATCCAGTGACGCATACTAAAGAAAAGACAACACTCTCTAGAAAGTGCCACTATTCTCGCTGCATAAAACCTGATTTTGTCTCATGTTTTTTTTTTGTTTTTTTTTTTACATAATTAGCCACATTCACGAACACACGGCTACTAACTTACACCTTAACAGACGTGTTAACTAATACAAGCTTCAAATGGTATGTTTGTTGTTTGTGTGTGATTCTTTGTATATTCACAGGAGTGCGAGAACAGAAAACAGTTTACTTGTTTTGCCACAGGCCTCGGGGAGGCTTTGATGCTGGAGTGAAGTGTGAAAACCCATTTAAACCAATGCAGGTCTATGGCCTTTGTGGTGTTTTAACTAAACTTCCATATAGTCTAAATTAGGCTGTTGCGGTTTTGCTAAATGTGTCACATTTGTTTATTAAGTTGAACATGGAACATTTTGAATGTATGTCAGCTAGAAACCCTGAAGACGTGTTTCCGCTTTAGATTTAGGGATGAATTCTCGCCGCGTCGCAACTCTCTACGGACTCTGACGTGTAATGATTCGACTATAGGCTCGACTTCACTGAGACACAACCAGCTCTTATTGCAGGAGGTGAGTCAGATTAACTAGAGAACATGGGCTTTGGTATTTTCTTCCTGCAGTGGAATAAGACATTTGACCTTTTCCCCTTTAAGCATTAAGACATTACTTATTTATTGGGAAATTCCGCACCAGTACAACCACAGCCAACACTGTGTCATGCCAGAAGGACACCAAAGAGTGTGAAATTAGCCGATGGTATCAGAGAGATACCCGTTTCTCTGTACTGTAGACTGCATAGAGCGACGTAATCATTTAATAACGGCTATTGTTTAATTTACTGGTCCTCAAAACAGATAATCTGGCTGCATCACCATGGATATAACGCACCAGCACTCCAAATATGAGGACAGGATAGTTCTCAGGAGCTCAGTGGTTTCCTCAGTTACCGGGAAAGCAGGGAAGGCAATGAGTCTTTAAGCTCTGACTAATCAACATACTTATCCAACTTATCCTGCAGCTTGAGATATGCTGAAATTGCACCATAAATAAAAGTGAAGTTGAAGGGCAAGTTTGATGTCTCCGACTCCTGACCTCTTTGCTAAATCTAAACAAAACTCCTGCAGCAAAGACGTATAGTCTGTCCCGAAGATGGCTGCTTTATGTTTCCCTACATGAGCTCTGACATCCGTCAAAAGAGAGGGCCCTCGAAACATCTGTGTGATTACTGAAAGCGCCGCTCCTCCTCTTCCTCCTCCCCCCTCGTCTAAGGATCTGCATTCCACCCATTCTTACTCTGAAGGTCGGCATTGCTTCCACATTCACGCAGGTAACGGAGTCACATTTTGTGCGCCGCTGTGGCTTAAATTACATCTTCCTCCAAGGCCAGCTCAACAGGAATGATTCAGCAGGATTCTGTTTGTTTAAACAGGTGCAAGAATATAACAGATTAAAAAACGCGAAATAGTTGACATGACAAATAGCCGAGAGGTGCACAGTGACATGATCTAAAAAGGCGCTCTTCACATTTATATACGCGTAGAATTGTTACCCTGCTCTCTTCTAAAAAAAAAAAACTATTAAGCTTGATCCGTTTCTTTGGGATTCTTTAGAATGATGCAAATGTTTGTCGGTCCAGCTTTTGTGTGAGTCTGAGGCGAGACCAGTTCTTTAAATTTCTCCTGGTGATCAGACTAGTCACCGTGCCACACCACAGCGCCACTTCCTCCTGTAGCTCCGATCCTGATCACACGTTTGGGGTTTAACTCATGTTCGACAGCACACTGTGGTCGGCCGCTCGTGCGCCAACAAGCTCACTCGATTAGTATCAATACCAGCCGTGCGTTCACACCATTTGGCCAATCAGACGAAGCCTCAGCAAGGAGATAAACGGGTGTCGATTAACGGGCCCGTCGGCTACGGTACATTAAAGAAAACAGCCAAAAACCTAGACCATATCATCCTCTTGTTCCACTTTCTCTAGCATTAGGTTTTAATGTTTTTATTGCTTAATATTTTCAAATTGAATACCGTAAAGCTTTCAATCACAGCCTCATCTTGGAAACTAAATAACTCACTGAATACAAATACGTTCATAATTAAGATTCACAGAAATGAGTTGTCATCATTTCACATTTAGCTACTGTAGCGTGTTCTGCGCATGCATAAGAAAGTACAAGGGACTATCGTACAGAAAATGCTGCTGTCTTCCTCTAAAATTAACAGCCCTTAAACGGGATGATAAAGTAAACTGTGGTTTTGACAGGAAGCCTCCGTTGCCACTTTAACGACTCTGGAGCCGTAGTGTGTAAATGCGTGCTGATAGCAGATATGTTTGACATTGTTATCTGAGAGTATGGCTTCTATAACTAACTGACATTCAGTTTGTTTGTTTGTTTGTTTTAACCTCAGAAAACCAGTTCACATATCGATATACTGTTACTGTTGTTGTGGTTGTTGGTATTGCACTGACATATGGACAAGCCACTGAAAGGTTTTGTGTATAAGTGGGTAAACCCATCCATTTGTGTTTGACATTTTTTGTTTTCATTTCACTGAAAAGTTTCACAGAGTTTAACCAGCTTTCGGCCTCACCGTCTCTCAAAGTGGCATGGCATTATTTGGGGATTTTCCGCATTTACTCTTTCAACAAAGCGTGGTTTCGGCAGATCAGGTTGTTTGTCACGTTGACCATGAGCGAAGCATCGCCGAGTGTCACGCATTCGCTGACCATGAAGCCTCAATGGCAGAAAACACACCCTTCAGTGACACCGTTTCAGTGTCTTTGTGCTCAGTTAGTGACAAAACATGCGGTTGAGACGTAAGTTTCACGAGACATGAAAACAAATCAGAAGATGCAGCTCCTTTTCCTTCCTTGCGTCTCTTCATTGCAAATGTCTGTATTGCAAAACAGTCATTTTTTGTGTGTTTGGGAGGATGATATGGGTTAAAATCATATGTCTCATCATATGTCTCATGTTAGGCACGGGGACAGCACAAAACAGGAACCAAAATCTGCAAAATTGAGGAAATTTACAACCCAGCTAAAATCATGACTATCTCTCAGTGTAACACATACAGCAGACTATTCCAGTATCCTACCACTCAAATGCAACAAGCTGAGACTGCCGCCTCCATATGGTGGATGCGACAGCTTAAAAATACGCTTGATGTTTACATACCGTGCTTGTCTCCTGCAGAGGTAGCGGCTTCAGCGACGCTCACTGACTCATCTGCTGTGTCTTACTCTAAGACGTGGACAGTGACGCATTTCTCTGTTGTGCTGACTCTGGATTCCCACACACTGGGTTTAACGTGTTAACACTGACCGTGATTCGACTTCGAATGTGTTTAGACAGAGAGACTGAATTGGCTGCTTGAGTCATATCACACTGGACTGAACCTGATGTTACATTCTGATTATTTCTCCTGTATCTTCCATTGTTAACGCATCGAAATCCAGCCATTACGCCGGTGCAAATCTTTAGAGTACGTATCAGAAATATGAAATTACGGCAGGTGATTTGAGGTGTCACTGTCTGCCCCAGTTAGCAGACATTTTCAGCACAGAGTTCTTGGTTCCTGTACGTCAGCAGTTTCTAAAGAGATTTTTAAATTTGCTCGTCACGTGTCATGAATGTAACATGTCATTGCAACTTCACAGCTCTATCCGGCCTCTCCTTTTGACACACATGTCGATTCTACTCCGTCACTGCGCCCATGCCTAGTCCTTGTTCATAGTGACATAATTTGGCCGAGCAAAACATGCCACCAGTTCGCCATATAACTACATTTTGAAATATGCAAATACAACTTCCCCTTTGTTGGAAAAGAACAAGAAGTCAATGACTATAGATATTCAGAGAAATCCAGTTTCATTCAGTGGTAATGGTCCATTTCATTTGGTCACCTGTCCGTAGTATCAGAGCCCCCTGTGGCCATTTGTGAACATGAATGAAACTTTCACACATTATCTTGTCTGTAAACATAATTCCAGATTTTCACCAGCAGTGGTGGTGAAAACAACAATACCCATGATCCCACGCTGTGCATTTTTACTAAAAACGGGGAACTGTATCAAAAAAAGTGCTCCAAAAACACTTGTGTTTTTTAAAACGCAACGCAAACCCTTGCTCTGCCGGTTTGTTTTCCGTGCGCCCTATTAGTGATTTTGACGGGAGACCTTCTAGAGGATTCTGTGATGAATTTGAAGAACGCTATTGAGCCAGACCCTGAAATCCCTGCAGACCACACTGACACACTCCCATATTGCATCTGAGCTCTGGTGATGTAATACGTGGAGTCTGTCTCCAATAGTGTGATTTCATTAGAGGATAACTGCACACACCCAACAATAAACTGGAGAGAACCCTAACACATATGGTAGAGACTATTAATCTGATCTCAGTTATTGTTAATAGTTTGGTGAAACCCCGCTGTTAACGCATCATAGTAACCGTCGCACCCTGTGTTGTTCAGAAGAGCAAAAAGATCGCCAATTTGTCTGGTCTTAAATCACGCTGTGGCTGATCAGGTCTTTTCTTTCTAAAAACTAAAATCCACACGTCAGACAGGTACTTTGCATGCTGTGGCTTTCACTTCCTTCGTTTCAGGTTTCTCACTTCTCAAGGGTGAATGTACGTGTTATTTTTATCTGTATGTCTATGGAGATGCCGATGGTTTCCAGAATTCTTGATAATTCACACTAGAGGTGGCGGAAAATGTCTGCCATGTCGAAATAAAAGTAAATCCATTCAGCGCGTTTGTTAAAGTTCGCACCAGCCAGTCGGGCCTATATTATTCATTATTCGGCGTTGTTACGTCAAAGATGCCAATAGGTTTTAGCTGGAAGCGGAACACAGCATGTATTTGTGTCATACAGCTTATGCTTATGCCGCCCTAAACTGCATTTCTGAGGGCTTTTCGAGGATTAATTTCATGGTTATATTTCCTGTTTCTTACACTGAAAACCTGCTTTACCAAAACATGTGGAACAGATCATAGCAAAAAAGATCCTTTAAAGCAAAGGAGCTTACTAGACAGACATTTGCAAAATGAAAGGGTGTGTTATATACCGCTTTACAGATAATAACCCATGAGTTGGATTTCGGTTTGTCACTAACATTTCCCAAGCTGTGATCTCTGGAAAAATTTACAGGCAAATTAAAATGGCTTTTAAATGTTATTTATGATTCTGGCTGTTATTTGGAAATAAAACATTGCTTTCAGTGGCTTTGGACAAACCAGAAGCCACTGTGAAACGCACTCAGCCTGCCTCTACGGAGCTGTGTGTAATTTAGCAGCAACAAGTTAACTCTTTCTCCCAGAGGAGGAAAACTTTATTTTGAATATTCAGTGCTTCCACGAGTAAAAGATCCTTAAAGTGCCCCTGCTTGTGGTGCGTTGAAATGCTGACCCCTGAATTCCATGCTGCACAGTGTTCTTAAAATCGCCATTTAAACTTTGCAGTCGTTCTGTTAACGCCTCCTGTCACTTTGTTCATTCACTGACTTTTGGTTTTTCTATTATATTTGTCAGTCAGATCTATAAGTGTTCATTCATGGCTCTGTACATACAGGCAGGTGTCAAGTTAGGAGCGTTTCCTCTATTCTCCTGGCCACTGGGCATGAGGGTTCACTGAATGACTGGATGAGTTTGAAAATGAATCAAATGCTGCGCAGTCACCAGGTTTCAACCCAGATTTTGGACCAACGCTCTCCACCGCCATCATCATCATCGAAAAACACCAAATGAGGGAATATCTTTTGTAAGAAATGGTCTTCATCTGTCCAGTAAAGTTCACGGTAGAATCACTGCTTAGGAGTGACTGACGCGATTCTGGAGACATAACATAGTGGTGCGTAAATTCATATTTCTTTCAGGCGTTGCATTGTGGGATTGCTGACTGACTGTCAAGATTCTACCTCTCTTGTTTAGTTCACAATGTAGAGGTTCATACTTAACGTAAAGACCATCAGATAAAGTCTATTCTAATCTTGTAAAAAATCACTGTAGCTACTCTGTTCTTCTTTATTCAGTCTTGTCACGTCAGACTAGTTGAAGCTTGGTCAAATCAGGTCTGTTCTATTCCATTTTGTTCTTTTCTTTTCTGATATATCGTGCGTAATGATTTGGGGGTTTTGTGTGTAGTGATGGAAATGCTTATGTTGGATATTAAAACTTGATCTGTTCATGCAGTTATAGCAGTCGTGGCCAAAAATGTCAATTTGTCAGGTCGCAATGGTCTTGACCTTTGATCACCAAAATCTAGTCAGTTCATCCATGAGTCCAAGTGAACGTTTATGTCAAATTTCTGTGACAAACCTTCCTGAGATACCGTAACGGAGAGCGAACGACTGACAGATGCGCCGTGAATGTATCTAAAAAAAAAATAAAACCCCAGATCAGTTACGTCAGAACTTTTTAAACCTTTGTTTTGAAATTGTATCCTCGACAAAGGAGGTGAAAACAAAACAGAAACCATTCAGAGGGGAGAAAAAACTGACAAAAATCTGGTTGCGTAAGCGCGCAGACCCATTTATAATGGAGGGCGTGGCTACGTTCCGAATCAACCACCACATTCAGTCTCATGTTAAATCGTAGATAGTATACACCTGCCATCAATTAAAGTGGCTCCAAATAAAGTTCAGCTGTTCCTGTAGGACTGTCCTGACAACCTCTTGGCTGCCTCCTGCTGCAAAAGCCGTCCGTAGGTTGCAGTTTCACAATGAAGGTGGGAAAAAAAAATTCTCACGTGATTTATCTATTTATACTTTTGTATCACAAAACCTTACCGTTTTAACAGGAGCGTGTAGACTTTATGTCCACTCTAGCTGGTTCAAGGGGTATCATTCACTGACGAGCTGTGAGTCAGCCCTTCACGGCTGCAGTCGCACATGACTCAACACCAACTCTCAATCCAACCCTTGTGCTGAGCTCTGCCAGTAACGCAGCAGCAACTGTTTGAGAGCATGTGCAAGTGTGAAGGTCCGTGTGGTGTGCGTTCACTCGTGCATGCTTTAAAAGAGAAAGTAAAAGCCCATGTTTGTGAGTGTTTGTGTGTATTCTCTGTCGCAGAAGCCCTGTTTCTCTGCTTTCTGGGGTGGGAGAGCTGGAACAATGGGCGCATTGTGTGGAGAGCTGGCAAAAGGGAGAAGGGGGAGCTGGAGGAGGATAAGAGGTGGAGAAGAGGATATAGGAAAGGAGAACTGAGGAAAAGGGAGATTAGAGCAGAAGAGATGGGTTTAGAGGGAAAGGGGCAGAAAAGAAGACTGGGAGGATGTATGTGGAATAAAGTAAGAGGAAATCCGGGGGGAATTGCATGTAAAATATAGAGAAGCATAAAGGCAGAACAAAATAGAAGGGAGAAGAGTAGAGGCACGAGCCAAACTCAAAGGTGAAAAGTGCACATACGTAGGGGCTGTTTGTTATAAAGTTGATGTCGATAACGACGTCAAACTCAGGCCGCTAGATGTAGCCATATGAAGAAAAAAAAAGATCCAATAACACAGCAGAAATGAACACAAGTCAGTCCCGTGTTTTTGGTTCGCATGTCACAGTATACAGTTACTTCCCACCACAAAGCAGGGCTGTAAAGCACCAAACATGGGTAGATTTTGCGTTTGGAAAGTACACCTAAGAGTTCTCCGCTGCACTGGCGGATAAATGTTTGTATCTAAGTAGTCATGTAGTAAGTCTCTACAGAGTTTTAGTGTCACGTAGTGTTATTTAGTGGTGTTATTCATGGGCGTTGTGCAAGCTGTGTGTGTTGGATTTTGATCCACATCATGGTGCATTCAAGTGCACCTCGTGTAATCTGAAATCTATACTCCAATGCCCACAAAGGCTGTTTAAAAAAAGTACAGTTTGGGTGATGATAACACACTTACATATTGTACCTTTTTATTGTCAAGGTGAATTTTCCTTTGTCTAAATACATAGGACCACGTCTGTCGTTCACACTGAGAGTATGAAAATGCTGGCCCATGTTAATATTCTTGAGTTTTACTAACGAACCCAGCCCTGCATATATCTAACAACAAAAACGAATTACAGGGTGACGTCTCCAAACAAAATGGAAAGTATGAAATTGCTTATACCAAAGGCTAATAGTGTCCCATATTGAAAGAGGCCGACTCTTGCCAAATGCTGGGAGTAGGCCTTAAGCTCAGGTAGGCGGTTAAGCCTCACCCACGGACAGTTCAGAAAAGAGGGTTTCTATCACTTTCAGATGTTGTGGCCTTCACTCAGAACTCATTCACATCAAAGTCTGGAAATAAGCTGGAAGAATGCTGCACAGCTGAGCTGGAATTTGGTTGTCTTTAAAAATCACGATCACACCCCAGATGTGTAGCAGGGAATCGGTAATCAGTATGATAAATTATACATTACTGTAATCAATCTTAGAAATCTTCTTTTTTTTAAAAAAAAATGAAAACGGCAATTCTTTTTTTATTCTTCAGTATTCAAAAGTACCTTAGCCAAGAATAAAATGTACAAATGTAAAATGCTGATGAATTGCAGGGACCGTTTCTTCTTTGAACTCTAACGTTCAAACAAACATACAGTTCTTCTAGTTTTTCCCAACACGGTGATAAATGTTCACTTACGTACACAGACTAAACCTCCTTTTACTGTAGGAATAACATATCAATCCTAAAATCCACTGGTGTTCCCCTTCACAGGATTATTCCACTTAAGGCTTTAGTAACTGTAACAGCCAGTGGTATAGTTATAGTATAGTGCAACTACCCGCTACAAAGTGCCCTGAAACAATCCACAGTGGAATGAACAAATGGCATGTACAATACATTGCGTTATGTTTTTGAGATACAAGAAATTCTGTCCAATTCCATAGTTGTTAGTCATGACACTAAATGATGATGACTGCTACTGAGTCAACTATTTAGTGTTGATTATTGGCTAATAAATGAGCGAATGAGGAAGTGATTTCAGACACAGCTTTGGGCCGAGTTTGCGATTAAAGTCAGCGTTGTCTTGAGTGGATAAAATCACTTTATACCAGACGGTGTCAAACACTCAGAGCTGTCGTATTGTGCACAGTCAGTGGCACTAAACACATCCACATATTATGCACGTATGGGCACAATAACAGAGGGCCTTAAGCTGAGCCCCCGTCAGGTCGATTCTGAATGGAGTTTGGACTTCATGACTGATCGGGCTCCTTTGGACTGAGTCTGTTCCAGTCGGGGCTCAGTCTGCGTTTGTGTAAAGATTCTAGTCTTAAGTTTTAAGATCCAGTCACTGCCAGCCGTTCTGAGAAAGGTTTTTTTTTTTTTTTTTTTTAAAACATGCTCAATATTCGCGACTGACGCTTGATTGTGTCATTGCTGCCCGAGAGGTAAACAGCCACAAGATGAGGAAAGGCGAGCAAAAAGGCTTGTGGTTTGAAGTGAAATGGTAGAAAACAGCAAAACTTTTACAGGAGAATGAACCCGACATTACATTGAAGACACACCACTTTTGCTCATCTATGCCAGGTTTCAATCTAACGGCCGATAACTTTACTTTAAATGATCTCTGTTTGACGAAGTTTACTCACCTCCCTCTTCCCTCTGTACACTATAGTCTACACTGAACACACTTCTCCATGCGGGATCTCACCCAAATTCTGCGCTTTTCCTTGCGTTTTTTTTGTGTGTCTGCCATTTGATGTTTGAGTTGGTACGAGAACCTGCGAGTTGACAGACAGCTACTGTAAAATTCGAGCGTCCACAGA
>JAPQRN010000005.1:33284580-33294966 GCA_037367275.1 Coranthus polyacanthus
GCTGCAATTGAAGTTTGCACACTCAGTAGTTGCATGAGCATAATTTGTAAAAGCTTTGACAAATTGCTCTCAATGCATGAAAGTAAAAAATTCCACGTTCCAATTTTTGGATGTTTGCGTAATTGTTGTCAAAGCTTGTCTGAATGCATTACCTATTATACTGTTACTGTGATGAAATCCTTCCTCTAAATCACTCATTGTATAAAGAAATAGGAGAATCCCCAAGTTCTCCAACTTGACAAAGACATTTTGTTGAAAACTGTTTCAAAAGTATTCAGGAGAGGCTTCATTAATCTGCTGATTAATTGTGTGTTGAGAGTGCTCTCTTCACATTAACAGACCTCATGCTGTGCTAACATAATTATTAGATTTCCGCTGAACTCGAACTCTTAAGTAGGAATGCTCATCCATGCCAGCCTATCTCCTCTTCCTCCAATCTAGATTTATGGCTTGAATTTTTGTAAGCCTCAACATGTCCCCTTTGAGAATTGCGAAACTATCACAGTCAGTCCAGAGATGTCAACAGCTGATGGAAATCCATCAGTTATATTCAAACAAGTAGTGTATGTAGTGTAGTGTAAAATGCCCCGTGTAATGCTTTGAGGTAGATTTTGAGTTCCCTATGTTCCATTGTCTGCCCAAGGCATAGTAAAAACCAGACTTACAATCTTTTGATGTTGTCACTAAGAGCCTCAGTTGATTGTTTTTGCATCTATAGATGCATTAGTGCAGTGACAAGTCCGTCTTCTGACGAAACATCGGATGCTTTATCTCGGAGCTCAGCTGTATCTGACAGTTTTATGTCTGAGGATTAAGTGATGATATATTTTCCACTTTGTAATTCCCCTAAACTCTAGTGTGTAGTGTGTAATAAAAACAGTTTGTACGTAGACTCTGCACACCGAGTTAGCCTGCTACCGTGGCATCGTCAGTCTGTAGGAGTGTGAATTGTGGGAAAATGTCTTTTTAGTGCCTGGAAGCAGGATGTGTTGGTCCAAGACAAAACATACCAAGGGATTCCATGTGATTTGTCTCTTATGTGCTGTGTTATCTCATCCTGTTGCCTCTGTTGTCTTTGCTCCACACTTAACTCGAAGCAGCAGACAACTGTGAATGTATTCTTATTGAGTGTTTTCTGCGGATTGTCCATGTGGGAATGCAGAGAGATACACGAACCAAGAAGTAAATAAAACTGCTAATATGCAGGTAACTGCTTAGTCATTGCAACCACGACCAAGCCAGAACATACAGTGACCGTAGGCTACTTTAATAGCTTCCTTTCTGTTTAAATAACGCATGACGCAGTGACTCACGTCTGTTGTGACAGGAAAACTGTAAACAGCTACATTTTTAATGAGTTAAAGCTACATGACCTGCATTAGCACACATTACCTCACTTTCACTGTGTTTTTCCATTGAATAATGTGCTACGTGGAATTTTGAAAGTGGTGTCATTGCAGCTGCTCCTGCATTTATGTTGACAGTCAGCCATATACCACACCAGGAAACAGTCTGAGTCATACAATAACACATGCTACTATCCCCGAAAATCCCTACAATTAAACACAAACATATATCAATTGCTGATAAAGCACCTTCATCCAGAAACAGCACAGGATCCGTTTAGAAATTGAACAAAGTGCGTCACATCGTATCTCAAGATTTCCCTTTATCAGGTTTTGCCTGCGAGAGCCAGGCTTGGATTCACTGCTGTGATCGTTCAGCTTTATAAACAATTAAAAAGGGTTTACTTCACCTAGAAATGATCTAGACACTGAAAGTAAACTCAAACCACTCCGCAACACATCGGAAGAGAAATAAAAATACCTCCTGATGAAGTAACTGTACAAACTGTTGATCCAGGCTGGCTCAAGTACTGGAGGTCTTGGCTAAAATCTCAAAAGAGTTAAATAAACAATGGAGTCAGACTATTGAGATAACAAAAAAAAAAAAGAAAAAGATAACTGTAAATTAAGGAATAGCTCTTTGAAGAATGAAGAACTATGATCATGAGAATAAACAAGTCTTTCGTGTAAAGTTCAAAAAATGATGCAGTTGGTAATAATAGCTCTACAGTACGTTGAGAATATTCAACACATCATTGTTTTAAGTTCCCAAACAAATCCAGTTCGTTTCTTTTTAGGGATGCCACGCCTTGCCTCAAGTCTTTTGAGTGAGGGTGTGATGTGTTTTGTTTCACTCTCAGGAATTCACTGCTGTTTTGCAGCGATGCTATCGATACAAACTCCCTTCACTGATTCACATCAACTTAGACACTCCTTTTCTGTTTAATTTCAGAAATCTTTTTGTCCATTTCGTGGCTTAAGTTACAACAAAAGAGGGCAAAACGCCTTCAGATCGAGTCATTTTACAAATTCACAACTGTATCTTAACCCATTTGTACAACACAGATTGTAACGTATTGAGCTAAGAAAACATAAAGTGAAGTTGTCAGTGCTTATTCTGAAGAACAAAAGAAGAAAACATGCCGTCGGTGGTGTTGAAATGTTTATTCCCTGTGGACAGTACGTTTGACACTGGGCCTCATCTAAGAAGCTATGAACAGATTTGTCCTTAAATGTCATCGAGAAGTGATTTAAGACTTTTCTCATACCAGTAATTTTTTTCTTGGGTATGACAGAAATTCACGAGTGGTTCAGATCTGTCATAAAAGTGCTCTCCTACCTCATTTGTTCCAGACGTTCAAACTTTTCATCTTGGATCCGAACCAAATTTGCGGGTGTGAAACCTCCCCGGGACCAGAGGTGGTCTTGGACCGGATCATTTACAGCGTGGAAACACTTTTTGGGTAGTTCGGACTTTTGGAGACAAGATGGAAGGAGTTAAAAATGAGCCTTGTAACAACGTGTAAAAGGAGAGGCGGCACACGTAGATGATGACGGCAAGACAGTTCGCTCCCAAAGTAGCGTGAAAGCAAAACTAACCGGACCACATGCATATACAGTGTAAAAAAAAAAAAAAAACCCAAAAAACCCAGGAACCGTTGTTTGGATTGGATGATTCAGGTGTGAAAACGCCCTTAAAGACAGCGAAAGGGGAAAGACGGTTTGAGTTAAAAATTGTTTCATTGAATTTCGAATACAGCACTGAAAAAAAATCAATAACCAGCTGAGTCAGAACTGAAAGACGACCGCTGTCTAGGATCATCTAATAAACCCCCCTTTTTTTTTCTTTTTTTTAACACTAGAACTACCAACGGCTCAGATTTATCCACGGCTGTTTTGTCAATTGTGCATTAGCCTGTTTTAATGAAACACTGACGCTCCCCAGCTTTTGACTTTCCCTAAAATTGAGTCGCGTTGCGCTCCCCTTTTGTTAAATCTAGTCAAAATATAAAAAATATAGGCATTTACACCCAGAACAGCCCCCGGGGTTTTTCACACAGATTATGTTTAAGCATTCTCAATCTTTAGGCAACAGTATTTGTTAGTGTGTGTCACTTATAACAGTTGACAGTGGATAAGAGACAGAAATGTATCAACCACACAAATATGCAGGTAGTTTCTCAGTCAACAGCCATGCAAAGCTATTAGTGTTCTTAAAGATGATTTAATTGTAAAGCCAGACGACCAAAACACAGGTGATGATTAAACAAACTTATGTTACGAGTTGAGACGTTTCTTAGTGAAGAGAATTACTTTGTGGACTAGAACTGGGTACATTTGACCCGTGTGGCGGTTTTTAAGTATGTAGCAACTTCTTGCGGTTCTAGCGTTAAGAAAGACGGGTATTTTTTCAAGTTAGACCACCACGGTGCTGCTCTAATGACGCTGACAGCTGTAACCTTTTTATTTTCTGATCATTTCAGGTCATATAATAACAACTGACATTGATTAATTTGATTCTTTGTCATCTCTTGATTCCAGATGATTTAAAGATCTACGCTGTGAAATTCTTCCTTTTACTCTTTGGCCTCGTCTCCAGCGTGATAAAGGTTCAAATTTGTGACTTCAGGGTTTTTATTACGTTAGGGAAAGTTGCGATGAGTTCTGGCTTCGCTGTTTAATCAGAAAGCAAACCCACCAGCATTTTTCCAGCCCAGCTTCTCCCATCTGCTCACCAGATGATAACAACTGCTCTCCTGCTGCCCGGTGTCCTCTTCACTGGTCCCTCTGAGGATGCTGTAAAACCAGTAACGGCTGATTTCATTTCCAAGGACTGGCTGAGATGGAAAAAAAAAAAAATTGCAGCGTTGGTTTCACACACTTAAACATAAATACATACACGCACGTATCGTATGTGTGCACATACGGACTCTCATACTCAGATTCTCAGGCTTATTAAAGAACAGCGAGATGTGACATTGACATAAACTCAAGTACGTGCAGTTTAGTCAAATGATGGGAAAACAAAACCACAATCTGGCAAAGCAAATCAAGTACGAGCCAAAGACAACAGAACATGTATCCTCCACAGGGAAAACGGATGCACACAGAGAAAAAATATAATCCTATATATGCCAAGTCGAAAGAATGACTTTTCCTCATGTTAGTCAACATAATAAGTGATCCCGAGGAAACAAAATATCTCAATATTATCATAAAGTGAAACTGATAATGTGCAAAAGTGTGTTTTAACTGCCACTCATATAGGGCTGCAACTAACAAGTGTTCTCATTGTCGATTTAAACTTTCTAGATTAACCGGCTAATTGTTTGGTCGATAAAAATGGTGAAAAAGTGTTTCTAAAAGGCCAAGATGTCCTCTTTAAATGTTTTGTTTGGTCGACAGCTCAAAGATATTCACTTTACTGTCACAGAGGAGGAAAGAAAGCAGAAAATATTCACATTTAAGAAGCTGGAATCAGAGGATTTAGACTTTTTTTACTCAATCGATGTTTGGTTTGAGCGATTATTTGATGAAAACAGCCGTCGATCCATTTGATAGTCGGCACCTAAACGGGTAATCGTTGCAGCTCTGCACTCATTACTCTCTGCGGAGAAAACGAAATTTGAATGACATCAACAGAGCTTCCCTTCATCACTCGTCAATGAGTCAAAAGCTCGGTCGAATTGACCATGACCCTCGCTGTTGAGTGCGTGTTCGCTGTGCGTCAGGTGTTGGCTCGTGTAGGGGTCCCTCTGTGAATGATTCGATTATGCTAAAGCTTATGTTGCCGTATGTGGTCACATTGTCAGACAGCACGGAGCGCCAACACATACCACCAAACACATGCGATACGACCAATAAGCAGTGTTTTCGCCATCAACGCCTGGAATAACGGGCGTAAAGCGGTTGTTATCCACGCATACGAACCCTGGCATCCTCTTCCGCTTCCCTTTCTCTGCTGCTACAATGGCTTTGTGTTTTCTGGCTGACTAAGAGCAGAACCAATCAGGGCTGACCGTAAGCCAAATCCTCCAATCCGCAGTCAGCATGGAAACACGCCTGGTATGCGGCTCGCATTGTCACCTGTTTTCTGTACATTTGACTGTGTGCGCGCATGTGGCTGGGTGTAAAGCACTTAATGAAAGAAATTACTGTGCACACTTGAGCCTTTCTAATCACTCACGACGGCAGCATCTGTCACTACGAACACTGGCCCAACAACACCAAATGTAGTATATAACTCCTTAAACGTGTACAGTATCATTAACCACTTCCTGGGTGCGCCGTCAGCTTTTTTTATCTTAACTATTAGAGGCTGTCATATGATTTATGTATTTTTCTGATTTATGTATCAGGCAAAGTTGATGTTGACACTACTTGTTAACACTATATCCTTAATCAAAAATAGCTCTGAAATCTTTACGCATCAGCACACATTTACTCTTGTATATTAAAGGCAGAAATTGCTAGTTTCTTCTTTTAAAGTTTTATCGAAACCCATAATGTTTGACACATTTTCCCTCGTATTTAAAGCTGCGGTGCTTTATAGTTTCCCCTCCCTGATTTAATCTTCTGCAGCTTTAATTCAAATTTATGTCATATTTAAGACATTTTTATTTTACACCTCTATGACTGAGGCCTCTTCTCTACATTTCTCATGGCCTTGTTGAGGTCCACATCTATTAAAGTCTTCCAGAGAACACTCGTCTATCTTAATTTGACATTAATGAATTGATTTCTCTGACAGTTTGTGACTCATTTTGGATCCCGACCCCGAGTTTGGGAAAGGCAGCTTGTTTTTTTCCACAGAAAAGTTAAATGACCTTGTTTTGCACCTTCTACTTGCACGTTCATTGAATAATTTGACTCCAAAATTTGTGCCTCTTGCATTCAGATTTTTTGAGAAACGCTCTCTCTTCAGCAGATGAATAATGAGAAGAATCTATGAGTGCCAAAATCTGCACAGACATCATTTGGACAGAAAACAGAGCAGTTTCTCATCTGAGGACATAACCTAAAGTAACAGAGACTGAAATATGACAGACAAATTCAATCATCTATAAAATCCGATTAAACTAAATAGACTGATATTGATTACATTACATTTCACTCATGAAACAAAACAGATGCTGAGCCAAAATGCTGCTTAAAATCAGATCCGAAAAGAACATCGGCCGCGTGCGTTGCTTTTTTTTAAATCGTTGGCTTTTGTCATAGAACGAAAACACGAGAAAAGTAAGGTTTAAAAACACTGCGTTTGTCAGTGAGCGAGTTTCTGGTGTATATTACAGCCTTACAAGCAGAACAAAAATCTTCATTATTGCTATTTCAAAGAACTCACTGTACTTCCAGTCAAATGCTCGTTTCTGTAACCATTAGATCACTGTGACGTTACCGCCACTCCATCACTGTGTACACCACAAGGCTCTTTATCAATAACTGTAAACACTCGCTACTGAATGTGCACTTTTATCTAATCTACAGTGTGTGTGTGCGTGGAAGTAGTAATGTGGGAAACTCACAGGAAAAATAAATCCTGCTGTGGACTAACAGAAAGCCACTAAGCTATTTTTGAAATCTGTATAATTGTTCCTGTCCACTGACTGATTTCAGTGGGATCGTGGTCGCGGCCACAGACGGTGGCTGGCTTCGGAAAATGATAGGCGATAAACAAAGCCAGGATTACAGGAAAGTAAGAGTGAAAGTGAGAAATCGAAAAGGGTAAGAGAAGAGCTGGAGGCGGGCTTCGTGTCGATACGAGAGGGGGGGGAAAAAAAAAAAAGAAAGAAGGATGTGAGAGGAAGGTGAAAAGTATAAGGGACAAAAATAGAGGAAGACAGAGAGATACAAATGAGAAGTACAGGAAACAGAAGGAAAGGGAGATGTATATAGAGAGATTAATGGGAAGAAAGGGAGTAAGACAGCCCGAAAAATGAGAGCAGTAATTTAATAGTGAGCGTTTACTCAATTTTTTCGGGCTTGGGAGAATTGCACATTAGTGGAAACCTAAGCCGGCATGAAGACACATGAGAAACGCTTTAAAAAAAAAACCTAATGTAACGACCAGTCAGCGATGAATGTGTAGCTCCGAAATGACGAAATGGAATGCGTCACCACAATGTAAAGAAACTCTAATGTGTGATGCATTAGGAAGTACTGATGGAAACGTTGATAATTCTGGGCATCGTTGCTTTTCATCGACGTCGCCAAAAAACGACAGCACTGGTTGTTTGTTACACGACTTCGTGTCTCGCCTATCGCGTTTTCCTGAAAATCCTTTAGAGTTTGTGCAAATAATGACTTTTCTGTCAGAGGTAGAGGTGGAAGTACCGTGAAATTGTTATGTTATCACTAAACTGAACTAAACTGTGGATGCGGTTGGGATGGATGGTTCTATAAAGGTTTGGATGTGGACCACAGCTCACTCTTATGTAAACTAACTCAAAGAAAATCACACAACTCTAGAGGTTTCATTTTACTATGTTAAGACATATAGCTGTAAGCTTATTTTTACATTGTATAACCAAAGCTAATCATATAATTGTATAACCAAAGCTAATCATATAATTTGTGAGGATTGGGCTTATTACCAAGCAGTAAGTAGAGTCAAAGCTCAGTGTTTGGAGTGGTAACAAGACTTTAACTCATTAAAAGCCAAGCTTTGTTTGAAAACAGTCCCTTAAAACCTGAGGGTTTTCTGAAAAGCTAGACAGAATTATCAGTGTTCACTTTGTTCAACAGTCTTCAAGGTAAAAACACGCAAACACTGAGAAAATGCAAATATGGCACTTAAAAACATGCAGTCTTATGCCTCTTTTCCACTGATGGTGTCAGCTCGACTCACCTCGACTCGGCACGGCTTTTTTGGGACCACCAGGTACTATCAGAGGCTACACCGAGAGGCAATGAAAACGCAACACTGTTTTCACGCACCCAGGACGAGGCCGATCATTCACAGAGCCCAGTTGGTCATGTTGTTGACGACAGTGGATGCATTACAACGTCGGCGCCTTCACGAGCAGTCGATAAACGCAGCATTGGTCCACTGCAAGACAATAACCACTCCTTCATTTAAGTCATTGTCTTTGCTGTTATGCTCAGTCTGTACACTATACTCAAATTAACAGAAACTAGGCCCTTCTGTCCCGAGTAATGCTCATGATGACGACTGGAGCATGACATCCTGTCTTAAGGGTCAGTTTCACTCATGTATTCACAAAAAACTGACTACACACTCCACGAACCAAAATAAACACAAAACGAAAAGTGTCGCGTTTTCATTGCCTCTCAGTATATTTCTAGTGTCACCTTCACTGAAGTTCCAGGCTATCCAAAGTGATACTAAATGCGATGCAAAGTCATGCAGATCACTGACTGGTCAATCCAGAGCATCAATACGTACGTGTGTCATCACGTCGCGATGTGGGTTACCGAGCCAAGCTAGCGGGAAATCTCCGAAAACGTCTGAGCAAATTTTCAAGTAGGCTGCATCTTCATAAATCGACCTCAGATTTGAGTCTAAACAAATATAGTCACGTCTGGAAAAAAATCTTAATGTAATTTGAATGTGGTTTTTTTTTGGAAGTTATAACCGCTACAGTTTTATGTTTCGTCCTCCGTTGCCGCATCGCTCAAAGCTGCAGTCATGCTGAAGACGAAGGTATAAAAGTTTACGGGTTAAACTGTGTTCAGACTCAGAGGTAAAAAGTGATCGTGCTGAGGCTGAAATCCAGTGTAGACCTACATTTTTTTCCATACAGAAAACTAATCAGCAATCAATGCGAATGGCATTGGCATCAAGACAATGTTATCAATTCCCATCCCTACAGCTCAGTATCTCCTACCAACAGATGACCTCTTTAAACCACGTCCAAGACCTTTCACTAACCTCGACCAAGTACAGCACGTTTAGACTACATCATATTTGCCAGATAATGTTTGGTTTGTCCTTGCGTCTTTATCCTATGACGTGCATCATAGAAAAACAACCAGCGACTCATCTAGTACATCTCATGATGTCTTGACGAAAAAGATTAGCAGGTCAGAAGTATTTATCCTATTTATCCTCCCTCATCATATCTATATTATATCTCGAAGACCATGTTGAAAACTGTTTTTGGCAGTGCATTCGAGAAGCTTTTAAGAGTTGATCTTCACCTTTTTGGCAAACATTGCGCTCGTAGAAAATCTAATTCACAAGACAAACCTGATTATCCTTGTCCTTATCCTTATACACTCTTTGAAATCACATCAAATAGAATTGTCCTCCAAGTGCATTACCGCTACTTTACCAGTAAAAAAAGAAAATTACAAATGACATAATGTTTACTGTGATGGATTACCTTTCTTGAGCATATTTCAAATCTCTGCAACCTCATGCTGAAATGGCTGGAAACCGACAGCGTAAAAAAAGCCAGGCTATCAACAACAACAAAAATAAAAACATGTCATTTATCATTAAAGGGCTAAAACACGCAAAAACCACCAGCTTGATTCTTTAAGCCTTTTAACCTAATGTTTATGTAACTCTACACGTAACAGTGAGCACCAGAACAAGCTGCTGTCTGCAAGGAAATAGACACAAGCGTCCTAATGATGACAAATGCATCTTCTCCTTGGAAGAAATGTGAAACGTCAGCCCATTAGAGCCAGTCCTTTCCTAACCAACACAACGTTAGATTGGGAAATCTGAGTAAAGAGACACATTCATCAAACTGTGAGCCCCTTTTCTAGTTTATACTGGATTGAGCATAATGTTGACTGCAGGCTGGAGCGATGGTGTCGTGCTTCTTCAACACAGTCGGATTGTTTTCACGTTGCGTTGCTGTGCTCCTCCATCTATCTTTGAGCCATGTGTAATTATGTAAGTGAGTGTTTGCGTGTGTTTGTGTCTGCACATGTGAGTGTTTATCCGTGTCTACCCCGAGCTTTGCATGTGTGTGTTTGTGAGTGTTTGGGGGTACTCATGGAGTCCGCCATGTTGCACTGCATCGGCAAGTCTGACTCAGCAGGCGGCAAGATGTCATACATACCTGTC
>JAPQRN010000005.1:33298418-33319934 GCA_037367275.1 Coranthus polyacanthus
AGCTTTGCAGGTGTGTGTTTGTGAGTGTTTGGGGGTGGGATTGGGGGGGGGGGCAGAGTTCATTGCTGTAGTCTGGACTCCATTATTTCCTTAATTTGGTTCCCATAGTTCTGTGTTCCCTCAGTATTTAAGCCGAATTCCACCAAGAAAGGAGAATAAAAGAAGAGTTATGACTAGCTTTTTTTTTTTTTTTTGTTGAGTAACAATAATGAAATCCAAAGTCAATACGAATGCATCTGTGACAAGCACGCCCTCCTGTTGTTCAGCGACATTTGGATTTAAGCTAAAGTCTGTTTTGCTCTTCATTATTTCAAATACAGATTGCAGCTGTAGTGAGACGCCCCGAGCTGTAATCATTGTGTAACTGAGGATGAGTCTCTAAAACAGCAAATATTACAACGTGTCATTTAAGACACTGTTGCTATGAGCCATATACAGTAAAACATAACAACGGTTACAGTACATGTCACTTTGTAGTTCCAAATCCTATCAAGACTGTCAAGCTAGTTTTCCAGGCCTGGTTAAGAGGCGTATTTATTTACTTTTCTCCCCTGACTTTCCATTTTTCCAGTCCACTTTCCCTCCATGTGGCATTTACAAGTAGCGACAAGGCAAACGGATACACTTTGGTCCGCCAAAAAAATTATTTGTTTCTTCCGTAAAAAAAACAAAAAAAAACAACCCGGCAGTGATGTCTCTCCACGTGGCTATGGTAAACCAGACGCATCTTTTGAGCAATGTAAAGGAGCAATTTCAAGATGAAAGGCGTAGAAGAAGTAAACATTCCCCTGGATTCAGAGAGGAAATGAAAGAAGCATGAAAGAATGAAATCTCTCAGGTTGTAAGTATTTATTGTCACTTTGAAATGGGGCTTTGGATGGATGGATGAATGGAGCATATGACGATTATTTGAGGTAGAATCACGGCCGAGGATCTGAATCACCTCTTTTCTCACCTCTTGTAAAATGTTAGGCCAGTTGCAGCCAAACTGTGACAAGTTTTCCCTGTTTTGCCTTGGGTTTCTGGAAGACTTAGGCTGGGATGAGATGGGTTTTTTTTTTTTTGTTGTTATTTGACTAAAAACTAATTTAGGAAAGGCTGTTATTGCAACATTTAGAGAATAGACAGAAGAAACAATTACACTGGTACTGGATCATATGTCAAATTAAGATCGATATAAGATTGTCGAAAAAACACGCCCGTAAATATTAATGTTCTTACTCTGTATCAGATCCCGCGATGTTATGAAAGAGGAAAAAACATAAACAGCATAGGAAAATATAGACGTATGTCGTTTTTTTATTTGTTTTTGCACTACATAGGCCGGACCAAAAGTCAGTTACAAGCGTCCATTAGCTCTTGTTGAGTGTTTCTGAAGGCAGGAAACATGGTCAGGGCTGGTTTTTTTTTGGGGGGTTTTTTTGCGCTAAGCCTTATCCTGTTCATAGTAAGATGTTTCACTGAGAGACAAATAGTTTGGATAGTTTCTCCGCCGGGCTGCGAGAAATCTATCTAACTCTGGAGGGTCTGCCTGCATAGCTGGGAAGTGAGGTCAAGCCTGCGCTGCAGCTGCTGCCTGCAAAACACTAACAGATAACAGGCCGGCCTGTCAATATTGTATCTCTCTCATCACTGCGCTTGCCTAATTTCTCATCAAGACTTTTCTTCTTTTTTTGCCATCCTCTCCCTCTGTCTCTTCTGCTGCCTTAGTCATGACAAACAGCATCTGTTGAGTGAAATCACACTACTTAAAGTTGACATTCGTGAGTAATGAGACAATGACTCCCTCCGTCGTTCTATCACACTTCATCTAATCTTAGAAATGGTGATGCATTGCTCTCACCCAGAAGGGGTTAGGAAGTTATACGTGTAATGTCAGAACACTGGAGATATAGTTGCAAAATAAGGTGGAGGTCAGTTTTTTTCTTTCTTTTTTTTTGTCTGTTTGTGTAGATGTTTCTCGTTAAGGGTGGGATAAAGGAGGATGTTGATGAAGTAGGGTTTGTGATCGAGACGCAGTTCGAGCTGATTTCGTGAGAACATCTTCACCAGAGAGACGAGAGCGCCAGGCGTTCAGCGATCTACACTGTGTCCTTGTTTTTCTGACAGCTGACCCCTTATGGCTAATAAAGCACTCGTGTTATTTTAAAAGGCAGGTATCAACCAGTTACCAACTACCAGAGTAGCTCCCATTTTTAGGATTTATTTGAATTTGAATAAATCCTAACAATGCGAGCTGCGCAGATTTTTCTTTTGTGTACCTAGTTTGTTTGATGTTTATCCAGCACGCTGCAGACTGAACTAACTACAGGGATGTGCGTGTCTTCTTTCTTCATTGTTTTAGAAGGCAGACAACCTTGGGGAACATGTTGGATTTTCTTGTCAAGTAAAATAAAGACACGTAAGAAGTGAGATCCAACAAAGGTTTATGTGTTTCACAGATGTCTCTAGGTCAGTTCTCGTGTATTTCCATCACATTCTTCATATTAGGCTTTTCGACTTAGAAAACAAAGTGTAAATGTTGAAATAATTTGCCAAAATATAGTCAATGTTAAGAAAAAAATGTAGTGATTGCGAGATATTCCACTAACACCATGTTATTGTTGGTGCTAGCGCATTGAATTATGTTACATAAAGTTTTGAATCGTTTCTAATATTGTTCCTCATGTCTCTACTTTTTATCGACAGCCAGAAATTATCATAAAGACAATATTTTACAGTCGTAGTAAATGGGAGGTGAATTGTTTACAGATTACAGTCAATGAAAAAATATCATTTATTCCTTTACAGTCGATTTTTATTATTTTCCTGACATTTATAGTTTCTGGGTGCCCATAATTGGTTCCTAATGCAGACTTAACCCACGTTGGTTTAAAAAAACTGCAGTAGAAAAGTACATGTGCACAAAAAAAAAAAAATGTTTTAGATGTGGTTACCGAGTGACAGGGATACGTTTTTTACTGTCAACAGATGGTGATGTGGTTGTTAAAGTGAACACAATGTGGTTGTTGACTGATTTTTGCTTTCAGTAAGAGACCAAGTACAAACAGCTCTGGCTCCCAGGAAGTGTGACATAACGCTCCATAAAACAGGCAATATAACCTTTTTGCCTCGATTTCAAGTCCTGAGTTTGAAGTCTGTGTCCAAGTGAATCACTCTTACTCATGTGTGACTCAGTAAAAGTCCAACTCAGATTTGAGGTGTGAGTCGTGAGTCGTGAAAGGACCCGACTTCAATAAGTCCAGGGTTTAATGAATGACCAAAACGAAATACCAATAAGAAACGCATACTGAGTCGATAGAGCATCCATTCCCAAAGACCCGCAGGTGGGTCGCAGGAGATTTTCTTTGGATCTGTCACCAAATAAATTAGCATTTCCAAAAACTTTCGCCAAGAAACAGAAGAGCAAAAGAAGAAGTTCATGTTAACTTCGTATTTAATGTGTAAATATTTCCCGTAACACGTGCATAGGAAAAGTTGTGATTTATCTCTATGAAATGGCTGGTTTACATATTTGAGATAGTATTATAAGTTGATGTGGAAATGGTCAGGAATGTTCAGTTATGCACATATTCCCTTTTGTCGTGACTCAAACGTAGATAAGGCCTGTTGTGAACTGGGTCTCAATGGTTTGTCGTTTTTAAAAGGTGAAAAAAGTTTCGTAAACAGACTCAAATACATCCACTAACCTGGCGACGTTAACACTAAAAACAATCCATGGGCAGGTTCTGTAAATTGAATTAAGAAAAGGTTTAAAATACCCTACTCTAATTCATCACATTTTATTATTTTCCTCATTTATTTGGAACTTACATACAAACTACTACTTCTTTGTGTTGCCTTCATGTAATTTTCTTGCCTGTGGAAGAATACAAAGTGCTCAAATTACAAAAAATATTGCTGTAAAGAGTGTGATTTGTGGCCCATAGAGCATGTTATGAAATTCTATATTGTCATATCACACCGTGTTCCGGTTTTTCATTCTGTTCCTTCTTCTGTTTATATTCAGGTGCCTTCATCATCTGCTGGACCCCAGGCCTCGTCATCCTCCTTCTCGACGTCTTCTGCGCCAGCTGCAACGTCCTGACTTACGAAAAGTTCTTCCTGCTTCTCGCTGAGTTTAATTCAGCCATGAACCCCATCATCTACTCCTACCGCGATAAGGAAATGAGCGCCACCTTCAGGCAAATCCTGTGCTGCCAGCGCCAGGAGAACGTCAACGGGACGGCGGCCGAGGGGTCCGACAGGTCGGCGTCGTCCATCAACCACACGGTGCTGAGCGGCGGCATGCACCATCATCATCATCACAACGAACACTCGGTGGTATAAGAGGCTGGCGATCACCGCGACTGGGGATAGAGATGCTGACTGAAGGAAGTTAAATAGTGTTATGGGAAGGTTAATATGGACTGTGAACATAATATGAACTTAACCCACGTGTAAGAATTTGGATGAAGCGGGATGAGTGAAGAAGAGGATGGCAACTATGAAGAAGATAAGAAAAAAAAACAAACACTATCTCGGTGTGGAAGAAAACAGGAAAGAAGTCTGATTTCCAAGGACTCTGAAAGGCTGTTAGTATTTTTGTTTAGTTGTTTATTATTTTTGTTAAATGTGCTGTTACTGGCGACGCTATTATGAACTATTTAAAAGTAATCTGTGAAGTGAAGGTAATGCCAGTATAACCCATCCTCCGTCTCCATTCTCCTTTAACAAAGTAGCCTTTAGTCATGGGTTTAAAGCTTTGTTCATTTTAGGTCCATATTCTTAAGGAAGATGTGTGGATTTCTAACACCACGCGTCAGTTTCAATGTTTCATTCACCATCGTTTGAAATCTGCACCCACACTTCTTTTCATGAATTTTGGTCAGGAATTCATCAAGTCTCAAGTAAATGTGACTTTAAGTCCTTAATTTCAAGTAAGGACTTGGAGAGACGCCTCCTTCCTAAGTCCTTGTTGATTGTTGATCGCTTTTTACCACTTATTTTGTGATTTTTTTTTAAAGATCTTTAGAGAGTTTAGTCGACTGTTTGCAAAAAAAAGCCTTCTTTGTCTTAAACGTACAGAAAAACTCAAGTGTCATGAAATGAGCAATTCCATTCTAACAACAGTGATATTATGAAATGTTACTGCACGTTAATACAAGTTCAGCTTTAACACGCCTTAAAGGACCTAATGCAAACCAAGCGCTTCATGATAATATTTGCACCCTTTTCAAATGTCATCCGAAATCCAATTGTTAGGAAAAAATGTTTGAAAGAATTTTTTTTTTTCCCATAATGTTGGAGGCGCACCATACCAAAATACTGCCACTGTCAGTATTTTGGTCTTCAATATATGAATCATTTGACGACAAGTGGCCTTAGAACCTGAATGCACTGCTGACATATGCAAAGATCACTCCATACATTCATCCAAACTAAATACATGAAGGATCCAAGAAATCCTGTGTTGTTTAATTCCCCGAAGGAATTAAAAGACAAGCTGTTCTGGAACTCACCAAAAAGAGGAGGAGGATGTTTGCAGTTTTAGGGCAGGCTCTGCGCCACAGTGTTATGCAGAGACGAGGTCATATCTGGTGAGCGTTAACACTCAGACTTCAGATCATGACATGAAGTGTGCTGAGCTGGCTGTCTCTCGTGGTTTTATCAAGTGTCTCCGAGTCTGACTGGGGGAAAGGGGAGCTAGGAAAGTTCAGTGAACGTCAAAGTGTTTATCTTAAATTGAATGTGGTTTTCTGAAACAGGAATAAACCAGTATGGGAAACTAGAATCATGACGATGATTTTTTTTTTTTTTTTTTTTTAACCTTTTTCAACTTACTTTTTTAGTTTGCACTCTTCTCCATGCATGATAGCTGATGTAAACAGCTTAGATAGTTCTCCAGGACATGAACTATTTCTGTAGAGCAGAGCTGATGACTAATGTCTGAGTTCAAACCCAGTAGGCAGAGCCAAAGAACAAACCGGTAGGATTAGATTTAATTTAACATCAACAGACATCACATAAATCAGGTCGTGGTATCTTCCCAGGAACAAATCACTCTTTGTCACGTCGACAATTGACAGTCATGGCCAATAAAAACGTTTGCAGTGGAATCCGTGACCGTGAAGCAAAGGTAGAGATTCAGATAAAACGACAAAATATCTGCACATCTCTTCCAAGGGGTTGCAAGGTTAGAACCGACGGGGTGATTAAGCTAACTAGTCCGCAAAGGTTGCTAACCAGTAGCTAACCGATCCATTCGCCGTGGAAAACACGGATGCAAGTTCTCAGCGTAATTCGTCACTGAAGGATCTTTTCTTCCTTTACTTCAAGGCAGGAGGTGGTTGGCTTAGATGGCAGATATACAAAATCCAGGATTTTGCAATCAAAGACTGGAATTAGCGCCTCAGATCCTGCAAGTGTTAACTTTAGGCAATGAAAGCGCTTTGTGTAACGTTCAGAAAAGATTGCAGTTTGGTTTAAATATTATCAAATCGTCAGTTATTCTCACATCTTTGCTGAGATTTTATGTCTTAACCCAAGCCCGGGTATCTTTCCCTAAACTTAACCAAATATAATCAGTGTCTAAACTTAACCATAAGAATCTTTAAATGCACATATTAACTTATTTTATGTTACAGGTGGTTGAAAAGCGCCATGAGCAGTTAAGAGTCTATAACGTGGATTTACACGTATTGAGAAATGTTGATAGGAAGCACATTTCTGGTTAAAAATCATTGATATTATGTGTGTGCGTGGTTTGCAGAAACGTACAATGGCAACATTTTATTCTGGTGAATGCGTTGGGCTGGCTCAGATTTTACTTTTCTACTTCATGACACTAGGTTTGTTTCCATCCAGGTGTTTTTACTCGCATTTTCAGTTGAATGTGCAAGAAGCAAACATGAATGTCAAAAACAGCAGTGAAATGCCACCATGTGTGAAGAGATGCAAGAAAGACATGTTAGACAAAAGCTCTGACAAACCATGAAAGAGTGTGACACGACGTTATGTGATCCAGATCAGAGGTTCAGCTCAGTTCAGCGAAACCTAAACCACCTGCAGGGTTTTGTCAAAATACGTCTGTTCAGTTCAGGTAGTATGTTATTGTACGAAATACTGCATCTAACAGGCAGACTTTTAAAGATGATGACGATGATGAACCAGCTCCTAATATTTGCACAACAGCAGTGGATGGAAACATCCGTAAAGCCACAGTTTCCTTTTGCCGATTTTCTGAGAATTCGGTTAAAATTTGCGATGCGTTTCCGCCTATTTTCTGCCTCGTGATTGACCACAACAAATGTTTCCCGTTTATGACGCAGCATAAGTAGCGTGACATATTTTCCGCAAAGGTTTTGGACACAGAATCCCTCTGATTTAGAAATTTCGTAGCTGTCTGGCGTTGCCTCTTGACTTGAACTCATCTGATGACATTAGCTCTATTTTTCTGACTGAGCTTCACTCCTTCTTTCCAACAGCGTGATAAGTCTGGTTGCCTTCAGCAAACACTCCAAGTAAAACAGAATTTGAGTCCATTTATTTTTCCTTTTTAACGGACAGTTGTGCTGATTTTTTTTTCACCCTTTGTGAGATAGTGTTATAGGTGATATGAAGTGTGTTTTTTATGTTACAGTACAAGGTGCTTGTGGTCGATAACCATCTTAACGTCTTTATTGAATGTTTACCAATCAACAGCATAAGCAGATTGGGTAGCGTTTACGTCTATTGTTGAAAAGTCTAGTAAACTACAGGGCAGTTTTTGTTTTTTTTTTGTCTCAAAGTGACTTAGTAAGAGCCAATACAGTGTTAAATCGTGTTGTGTACAAGTGCACTCCTAGTCTTCTGCCGTTAATTTGTGATGTTGAACTTCAGCATGGCCGCGCTGTGACGTACGTTGTTAAAAAATGCCAGCTGAATGCTTTGTCGTGACTTGAACCGAAAACACGTGTTGGCCAACACACATGGACAAAGATCCCAACAGCTGACAGAAGAGTGAGAAACGCGGCCAACAGTGCAGTCGAATGTTTTCCAAGAAGCGAGATGTCATGTTGTATGTCAAACTGCAGTGATGAATTCAAGTTAGCAGGTACTTTTGGCCTGTAGGAGTCACGCGGTTCGCCGCCCCGTTTGTCAGGAAACTCGTCGTATCCGGAGAAGGCGTGCACAGTTTGGGGTCTCTCTCAGGATCGCTTCAAACTTCCTTAGTCCTGCTTCCTTCAGGACCCCCCTTTTGACAATTGTTGATAGAAGGAAGAATTTCTTATTGAATCTCCCGATTTTAGAATTTTAATCTCCTGTTTGTGCCTTAAACGCTGTAAATAAAAAAAAAAAATGAATTTAAGAATTTCAAGGCACCAGTCTCCAATAAAACATCAACTTTTACTCCGTTAACTTTTATTCCAAATCAGAATTAGTTTTGACTAAAAACCCAGCGGGGACATTGACCACGTTTTTACACCCTCGATAGATTCACTGTAACCATTTTTCTAACAAAGTATTGATTCAGGTTATATACAGAACCAACTAAACTTTATCTTTTTGTTACCAGTGTGTCATTCTTTGTATACCATTGTAAGTACGTGTACAGTATGCGTGTGTATATAAATATATATTATTCCATAATAATCACCAAAGGGAAAGTGTTTTTGTCTTTGTAAATGCAACTGTGTAAAACTCTGTCCAGATGTACTGTAGGATTTTGTTTATGGATTTTATGTCATGATTAGCTCTTTTGTATTGTGACCTTATGCGTTTCCCGTAGACACTATATAAGCAGTTATTAATTTGTTTGTGACCCAGGACTAGATAATCCATGTGTGCAGTGCCTTACAATTGTCCTCCTTTAAACGTGTTTGTCACTAACAAAATCGTTTTACACTTGTCTTAAGATTACTGTCAGTGTTAGGGATATTTCACTTTTGTCGAGTGTTTTCAGAAGACGGGAACATTTTTGCCGTGTTAAGTGCGCGGCGCGGTCCAAGGTTTTAAATGGGCGCAACCCGATAATGACCGATTTGACAAGAAAACCATGTTTCGCGTGAAATGTCATGAGCTTTGTGTAAAGGTTAGAATCTCGTACATGTCGGTGAAGCTTAGACTAAAGTTAAGTCCATTTTGATCAAAGATAAATGACTCCACTATGCGTCCGAAACACAAGCGATATATACAAAGTCCAAATTCTCTGATCTGGGAAATTGGATACTTGATTAAGTTCCAAGAAAGAGTCTTCAGTGAGTTAATTCAAAATGAGAGTCAACTGTAGCTGTTTTAACGCCAAATGCTGTTCTACGTAAAATGTACAATAGGACGACAATGACATTTTCGGGACCAATGACTGATCTTCGTAGCTGTCGATCTGACTCTTGTTATTCCAAAGTGAAACACTGCTTTACGATTTCATCAAAGACTCTGACGTAATAAACCATATAGCGGTAGTTTGTAGAAATGTATTTGCGACACAAATGTGATTTCCATACTTACTGTCTGTACTGTAGGGGCCAATATCAATGAATGTCCAGCCAGAAGTGTTGATATTCCAGCAACAATAAAGAAAACATGAAAAAAGTCTGAATTATTCAGTCGGTGCGTGTGTTTTTTTTTTTTGTTTTTTTTTTTACAGTTTTACAGTTTATTTTGAGTCTGACCTTCTTTAACACCACAAGTCCAGCGATACTTGTCGCTGTCGAATCTCTGTTTTGGTTTCTGTGACACCCCGAAGGTTAGTTTACAGGCAAAACAGACACATACTGTACAGACAGATAATGTATGCGTAGTGTCATCCAGGCTGGACGTAATCTATAAACCTTGACGCCGTTCTCACGCGTCAGGCAGCCTCCACTGTCAGCAGCAGCCCTTGTGCGTGGGACCGTGTTTATTTCTTGGGAGAAACACTTTGATTCATGGTACAATTTGCGTGACCGTCGCCATTGTTGCCCAGATTTAGAGGTGGAAAAATAGCTCCATAAATTAGTCTCCAAAACGTTTTTTGTGTGGCCTCTGTTAAACCGGTGTCTCTGGCTTGGTTTCCTTGATACAGTTGCCAGAAAACACTTGTTCACATTGAGATTTTGTTTGTTCAGTTTTCAGTCAAACGTGAATGGAGGCCTGAAGGGAAAGGTCACGGGCTAAAGGGTCACATTAATCTCCAGAAGCACTAGTTGGCATCCTTTAAAAGTACATAAAAAAACACAACAAGAACTTTGAAAACCTTCTGACGGATTTGTGCCTTAGACTTAAAAGATAAATTTAGCGTCTTCCAGAAATCCAAACAGTATGTACAAGTACAATCATGAATAGGCATAAAATCTACATTTATAAACTACTGGTAAAAAACACAGCACACCATGAATTTCATTATATAACGGTACGTCACAGCAGTAAACAATCCGCTGAGTGCAATGTTGCGTTTCTCACCGCCTCATAATTAACTTGCACTGAAAAACGAAGGCAACCAACCAGAACAGAAGAAATGTTGGGTGTGACTTTAGACGCTTTTTTGTTATTTACAAAACTGTTTTATTCTGAGTAAAAATCCTCTGCTTCGTTCATGTTTTTATTGGGAGGGACAGCGACCAGCTCACGGGAACAAAAATGAAATCAAAGCGAATCACAATGAGCCGACCGGACACCCTACGTCTGACGGATTGGTCTGTAATCGGGCTGATGTTGTGCAGCCTCGGATACATGTCTGCATTATAGTCTTTTAAACAATAATGGTGCTTTTTAACCACATCTGCCACATGTTATGTTCATATGTTATTTAACAAATATTGGATAAAGAACTGAGAGGGCCTGGTTTAATACAGAAAAAGTCTGCAAAGATGTGATTTTTAAAAACAAAATCTCGGAACAAACCACCATCTTTTCCTCACTTTTATTGCCTAAACCCGAAAACTTGCGGGTGTTGGGATGTGACTTCCAGTTTCTGACGGAGCAAGTCAAAACACTGAAACAACACGTGTACATATAGAAATGTTAATATGAAACGTACTGCTGGATCACAAATGTTGACATGTATCCGCGGCGACCGGGTTGAGTCCGAACCCAGCGTTAGGCATCACATACTGACCATTACGTTGACTCTAGACTCAGTTCTGCAACTAATCAGTTTGCGTTACAGTATATGGTCTATGATGTGAAGCAGAGGTTACATTAAGTGCTGTACTGTAAAAGTGAGGTATGTGTGTTTGTTTACGGCTACTGTATGAGCGGTCAGGGCCACTATGTTTCTTGTGTGACATGAATTAAGAAGCAGACCTAGCAACAGCAGCCAAATGTTTTTGTAGGAAAGAATGTCTGTGTGTGTTTGTGTGTGTGTGTTTGCGTGTGTGGACGAGCATTACTTATGTTATGAGGACATAAATCTGTTGACTCACGTCCATTTAGGGGACAAAATGCAGGTCTCCATCACGAAAATCAATATATTTGAGGGTTAAGACTTGTTTTTAAGGCCAGGGTTAGGTTTAGGCTTTTTGTGGTTATGATTCATATTAGGTTAAGTCTCCAGGATATGAATGTAAGTCAATGTAATGTCCCCTAAAGTGACAGAATCATGTCTGTGTGTGTGTGAGCGAATGAGTGCACACCAGGCTATGTTTATTGTTCCACAGCTTTAGAGTGCTAACCTCCAGTTGACTGATATATGTCTAGCTACTTCCTGTTGCTCCCTGAAAGGGCCAATCAGGAATCACCCCGGCCACACAGGAAGTTCCTCTGGGCCGTCGCTGAGTGAGGGGAATGTCACATCTTCGTCGCTGTGTCAATACAGACTCTTTCCATGGTTCTCAGTGTGGTTTGCCGATGACAAATGCGTCCCGTCGGTGAAACGTCCGACTCCGTGTGAAGCAGGTAAAAGCTAATGATTTGACTTGACAGAAATAGCGTTTCTCTTCCCAGAAAAGTGATATTAAGTGGAAAAGTAAACATGACATTAAAGGCCGAGCTGCGAACATGCCAAGGTATTCAGGAACCGCGGCAGTTCTTAAACACACCCCGATTTCATCAGAGACATCATCGAATTTCTGTGTTGATGTAGGAGATTATAACGACAAAACAGGATGTGATTTCTCATGACTGCATAAATCCCCCAAAACATCGAGAGCTGCTATTGCAACTTGGCAGGAAGGTTAGAGAGTCCATTCAGATAAACCTTTTGTTTGGAGTAGGGAAAACTGGGTAATTCTCAGTGCAAGAGAGAGGTTTTCTGATGATGCACTACAGCCACCATCATCGAAACAGGAAGCAGTGATTTCTAAACGTACTTTGTCATGTTTTTCAGTGCAGACAGTGCAAAGGCAAGATATTTAACAGCTTCATTTCATTTGTAAATACACATCCATCCCTGTCACTCCTCCTGACACAAGTTGGAAGGCGGGAATTTTTGGACTATGTTACCTGATGTCTGCAGGTGATTGCAATCGTGATTTGGTGCAAAAGCAGCATGGGCAGAGGATCACCAATTTACCTTCAAATGCAGAGAAAATCAAAGGCTTGAAATTCACCCTCGTGACACAATCCAAAGATTCAAGGAGTCTGGAGTCTGTGTGTAAAGGGCAGAAGCTGAAGCTCATTCTCCACTGCTTTAAGATCATCTTTTATCTTTAAGTAATGGACTCAGAATGAACCTTTGTCGCGTACTACAACAAATATTTACATCCACAAATACGAGCTGTAATTTAAAGCCTAAAATAAGTGCATTTTTTTTCAACTACAGTCTGGTAATGCTAAAAGATCAGTGTCACCGAAAAATCGCACAACATTAAATTGGGGAAGTTACATACACTGCAATTGGCCTTAACGCTCTCACGCGTGCATTGCATCTCATCAGTTTTGATTAACAATAAAAACCCACTTGGGGCCTTTAAATGTGGAAAGACAAAACATACTCCAAGGAAAGAAACCGAAAAACAAGAGTAGGATGCCCAAGTGAACGGAGGGAGGAACGGAGGAGGAAGTGGGGGTGAGACAGTCTGATCCACAGTTTAGATGAGGAAGAAGACAGATGTCAAGTCCATGGCCAAATCTACACTGTCTACTCTAAACAGTTTACACTGGGCATCCCCAACACGCAGACATCAACACACGCACACACACACATGCACTGCAGGCGTCTTCCTTAAAATGAACGTACACACACTCACGCACTTGGAAACAAATGCAAATACAAGTGTGTGCAGGGAGACATATGCTTGCAAGTTCACATTACGCTGAAATTCCCTGCAAAAAATCATTCACATACTCTGCATAGTACATCTATTTTGTTCTCTCCCTGCAGCTGTGATCCCCCTAGTGGTGTGCAAAGAAACCGCAGCTTCCACATGGTAATATACTTAATAGTAGCGGGGGAGAGGGTTGTTATGGAAAATATGGAATATGTGGGGAAGAAATCTCCTGATTAAATAAGCAGAGACACAGAGACAAGAAACAGTTTAGGGTCAAAAGAAAAACAAACATTTATGACCTAAAGTCGATGTCTTCTTTTTGACCTCTGTGTAGTTAAAGCAAACATTTTGTGGAAAGAAAATTGGAAATCCCCAATCAATTTGTGTCACTTTCTGTTCCAAAGCTATCTTTTAAAAAAGAAAGGAGTGAGGTTTTTACTCTGGGCACGTCTGTGGATGTGGGGGTTTTTTTAAAACATTTTTTTACTGCCGTTCCACACTCTTACCATAAAACCCACAGCGGACACCGTGGCCCGGGTGGAGCTGCTGTCTCGAGTGGCGACAATTGGTTTGTCCAAAGCCTCAACTGGATTTTCTGTGGAATCTGGCATTCCTGGTCCCTACATTTTATTTATTTTTGAGTGATTTGCCCAGTATTTCCAGTCTCAAAGCATAACGATAATGGACATTATCTCGTCCCAGTCAGTGGTTTAATGAGAAAAAGTACCTTGTCCATTATGCACCAAACGTGGCCAAAGTTAAATCAAGTTATCTACGTATTTGTTTTTTCAATAGGTGTTGGATTTCTCCAGTTTTTTTCCAGGAGAAGTTTTGCTCAGGAAAAACGTATGATCTCATCCCATAAACTTGAGTCTTGTCGCAGGTTAAAGTACAAATGTGTTTATACTTATGTTTATTTGCAATCTACTAAATACAAAGACATAGAGTAATAGAGTAAATTTGTCAAAAACTGCATAACCGTTTATGTAATGTTACACAATATAAAAATGAATTCATCCGTAAAGCATCTCCAGCTGATACAATGAGCTCTGCATAATAAATAAATACAGTCATAATGAGTCAGAAGAAAAACGTTTGATCTGTAAGAGAATTTCTATTTCGTTAGAACCAGTTGATATTTAGAATTTCACATAAAATTTTGATACTTGAGGGAATTATTCAACATGATGAAGATAAAAAAAAAAATGCATTTGTCTGTCCAAAACCTTATTTGTTCAACTGGGGTCACAACGTGTCACCCATCGGTATATAACGATATATATTTTAAAACGTACATGAATTTTGCCAGACAGAAATCATCAACAACATTAAAATGAAAAGAAACCAAAAAAGAGGAGAATGCCCCAAATGGAATAGCAACTATTAAAAAAAAATCTTTTAAAGTGATTGTGTGCCACAGTGGAATTACATTTTTTAGGTAGAGTTTTTAGGTGACGAGCAAAGTAGCCTTCAATACTGTACGTAGGTACAACGTCAAAAAGCACCGACAAAGTTGCACATAGTCTTAGTCAAACACAGAGGATGTTACGTTGTCTCTAGTCTTTCAGACCCTTGCGGTGGATGTGACTTTGATGGATGTCTGTTTCTGACCACAAACACAATTACTAAACTTTGTACGCATTCACTTTATGTCGTCTCCATTTGTCGGAGAAAACACAAAGGACACAGGGGAGTTCATTAATCGCACTTCTTTCAGTGGCCACATTCCCTGATGTGTAGTTACTTTTTAAGAGGTGGTGCGTGTGGTTTCAGCCTACAGCATATCTACAGAGTCCACACATGTAACGAGGGCGGTTGTGGCAGCCGCGACATTGTACCGAGGTATTGTCAAGGCAACCGCACAAGACGACAAGCGACCGGGGACAACCGCTATGGTCCCGGTCGCTCTGTTTGCCACGAGGCAGGATTTTGACCTTGATTTGTCACCTGGTCTGCTTTTCCGAGGAATCGTACAAATCGTGTCATTAAGTAAATAAATCGGTAAAAGCACTGTCCACGTGTTCCAAATCCACTAATGTTCATTTGAAATTTGCCGAGCACCAGTGTAAATGCAAAGAGCGTTGCATTAATGTCAGTGGGCTGTAGTGGGTGTAGGTTTGTTTATAGTGATTCTTTACACAGTTGGTAACCTTTAGAGTTTGCGTAACGTGTTATTTGCTGCTGCTGAAGAAAAAATGACAAAGAATTTAGAAGTTACGTAAATATCGCTGGTGTCAATTCAACTCTCAGAGCTTTTCTCTGTGCAGTTTTGCTGGAAGCCGCTTTCCTCACATGAACGTATGTGAGGCGTCTGTTCTATTTTATAAACGATGCACTGCTCTGTGACGCATGACACGAGCTTTTAACGGAGCCGGTGTGGCCTCTCCAATCTGTTAACGTGAGCGGCAAAATGAAAATCGAACCGCCAGGCGTGTGTTAACCAGGTAACCGGTGTGTTCCAGGCCAAACTCCATGAGCTCCAACGTGTAGCAAGTTTGATTTCGTTTTTTCCCAAAGCAACGGTGCAAAATACAACATTACAGTGTAAAAACATTTTTGGTTTTATTCTTTAGAGTCTGTTAGTCCACTTTAACCTGCAGGAGTTTGCATGTAACAAGTTTTCCTGCTGATGTAAAGTATAAAGTTAAATATTTTCAGTTCCGCAACAGTATATACACTGCATTAGTGCCACATATGGTGCTACTGAGCCACCCAAAACCATCACAGGGGACATTTCTTCCACTGCGACAGCCCTTCATGTAACCGCCTTTTATGCAGCCATTTATCAAGTAAATCAAATCTTACTGTCACAGTATTACTTAAAAAAACGATTAACTGAAGTAAGCGAGAAAAGCAATAAGCAAAAAACCCAAATATGACCAATTTCTTCAAGATGTGATCTGCTGGATAAAAAAAAATAAGCAAGGTGAAAAGAGTATCTATGGATGCTAAGTAATCATTCTCAGGCTACGTAACATTTAATTAAACTTCCAAAAAACACCAGATCATTTCACAATGCAATGAGTTTTATGTGGTCAATAGTTCTCAGGCTAGCAGTCAGCCTCTGTCTCAGCATTACTGCTTATTGTGTTCTGATGCATCCGCTCCAGTATTCGATGTATGCTACTGAAGCTGGGCCTGTCTGATGGGTGTGTGCTCCAACAGAGCCTCATCAGATTATACAGCTCCAGAGGACAGTTCTCAGGACAAGATAGGATGTGCCCATCCCTCACGTAGTAAATAACCTCCTCGTGACCCATGCCATAGTACGGCTGCATGCCATGGGAGAAAATCTCCCATAACACCACTCCGTACGCCCACACATCAGATTCTGTGGTGTAGCGGTTATAGAAGATCGACTCTGGAGGCATCCAGCGAATGGGGATGGCATCATTCTCATTGGCTTTGTAGTAATCGGCTGAGTAGATGTTTCTGGAGAGGCCAAAATCTGCAATCTTTACCACCATCTCCTCCCCCACCAAACAGTTCCGAGTTGCCAGGTCGCGATGGACGAACTTGCGCTCCGACAGGTAGGCCATTCCCGCAGAGATCTGCTTGGAGATCGACAGCTGTTCGGTGCAGGAGAGAGGCGCGGCGTCCAGCTCGGAGGAGAAACTGCGAATGGATAAACTGGCACGGCTTACGGTGCGTACGGACTGCGTCGGAGATCGACGGCGCAGGAACTCATTGAGGTCACCGTGGGCCATGTACTCAAACATCAGGCACATGGGTTTACCCACTGCACACACGCCTGGGGAAAGAAGCACACAGGGCATTTTATTTCATAATCGTGAAGCTGAAAGTATGTGAGCTGTGCACTTTTCAACCACAGATCTTAGAGCTGTTCGCAAACAGAAATATTCACAGACCTAAACATCATTAAACTGAGCTGAAACTCGCAAATAGTGCGTCATATACTGTCAATTCATTCGCTGTGCAAGTATATATTTGGCTGTGACACAGACAGTATATATGCTCACAATTATATTGAAAAAATGGATGCACTGTACTGGATCTATCTTATTCATTAATGTCCCCTGAAATGGGTTATTCTTTAAAAATGTACATATTTACATTCACAAGCTGACATATTCTTTATGTACATTTGCAGCGCAGGTAAAGACGTATAGCACATTAAAATTACACTGAATGTCAAAGGTTGCTGATGTTGTAGGACACTGGAAAACTGCGCAGCTCTGCTCAGAGATTTCTTTCCCTTCTCTATAAGAAAGCGTCCCTGTGTGCTTGTTTATGTATAAATTACCGTAAATGATTTTGGCAATGCACTGCACTGTTTTGACCAATTAGAGCACACACTGTTTATTCTGCGCAGAGCCCGAGCAGCCCAGTGGAAGCTGCAGATGTGGCATTCATGTTACCCGGCACCCGTAACACTTCAACAAATCTGCAGGTCTTTCGAAATGAATCAAAACACCCCTAGACTCAGCGGTTCCAGTTTTTCCTTTGTATGGCAGATCTTTTCTGTGCACTCTCTGAAGGCATGACTAGAGCACTAAAATACACTGAGTCATGCCGGCCACAATCATAACTTTAACTGACTGGTTTTTATGGCATCTGTTTCAATGGGAAACATGGCTTGGCTTTAAAACCCGTTAAACCTCACTGACCCACTGGTGGCCCGTTCATTACAAACTCATATTGTGCAGCCAATCTTTGCTGAAACCCACACAGCTTTATGTTAAATGCTAGTGGCGTTCCCAAAGGATCCCATGATGCCAAATATGGCAGGCCGAATTCGGAAAAAAATGGGTCTAAAATTATGCGCGCTATTTCCTTTTTTTTTTATGAAATTGTGCAATATTTCACTCAGTCTAAACAAACAGATGCATAATGACTATGATTGTAGGACAGTGCGGATAAAAACAATCTGAGTCTGAAAAAAATATGTTGGGGGGAAAAAAAAATACTTTATTGGAGCAGAAGACACACGACCAGAGTTTAGTTTAGTTTTAGTCAGTTTTACGAGTGCGTGAGTAGTTTTAGTTTCATTTTGAGGATTTACTTTTCCAGGTTATTATGAGAAAAACCTTGACTCATACAGGAGAAGCTAAAACAGAATGAAGAAATGCGTGATCGAATCTGATTCAGAGAACCATACTGTGTAAAGCCATGGAAAAACGTGAACAATGGGAGAAAACGGAAACAAAGCCCATTTATTTCTATTTCTTTTCAGTTTGTGTTTATTGACATATTATAAAGCGTTGTGTCTGGGTGACTTTTTGAATGAAACTTTCAGTGATTGCGATTTCAGGGTCAACACGAGAACCGCAACAACATGTCACCGTCAATCTTTTGGCAAGAAAAGCAGGCTTGGAGGTCGTTGGCGCTGCTTTGTGTCCTTTGGGTCACGGAGTGGGACGGCTCCACGGAGAACAAGCTCTGATTACAGCTCCCTCGGGTGTGTGTCAGTCTGTGTGTGTGTGTGTCGTCCAGAAACGGGAGAGTAATTCAACAGTAGCTGCCTTGGCAAAAGGTCAGTGGTGGGATCAAGATGTTTCAGTCCATTGCTAAATATATGAAACGCAGGGGCCTCGTGTAAGAGCACGCGCACAAAAAGCGACAAGCGCACGCAAACATATGGGCTCTAATTTTGACACATGCATGTTATGGATTATGCATGTATTTTTACACATGATTTGCAGTATATTATTGGTCCCCAGAGTAATTAAGAGTGGCGTACGGTGTCATCCTCCACGTTACTCATCAAACAGATGCGGAAAACATAACATGCTGCAGTTTTATTCACTTCCCTAAACGCCTTATTTTCTCTGAGCGTTGATGCCATAAAAATAACCCGAGTAAATAAGTATCTTTGAGCACAGTTTTTACGATGTCTTCCTGGGAGTACATTTGGAAACAAGTTGTTTGCATTAGATTAGATAGAGAGTATTAGTGGAGATAAACTTTAATAGAGGACATTTGTTTTGCTCAGGCCAGCACGGCATGTTACTCGTCAGACACCACTTGTTTACTGGCAAACAGTTGTATCTGAGTCTCTAGTGGTTTTATGGTAGTACAGTGGAACAGTTTCACTGAGAACACAGATGCTATTGTTAAAAAGACACATCTGACATGTTTTACCTCTATTATTGAAAGCATTTTAATCTATTCATGCGTTTGCTGGTTTATGTCGCTGTGTCAGAGAGACAAACGCAGACTACAAAGAGATGGCATAGGCTCAAAAAATGCCCCCAGAACTTCTTGGCAACATTCAACAAAACAGGGATAATATACATGCTGTATAAGTATCAATATGGATTACTTTTCTCAAATTTTTAATAACTATGAATTGACTTTTTTTGTCGAGTTTGTGTCCCGATCGGTGAAGCTTGCCATGGATTACCCAATGAGAGATAAATGATTGATTCATTTGTTATGGTTTCGTTGTGTTAGTCACGCTGCACTTAAAGTGTCCAGAAAAAGAATGTCAGTCGATTTAATGTCCCATAAAAACATGCATGTGGCTGCATGTGCGTGCAAACTTGCTTGAATTTACAAATTTTAAACTTTCAATTAAAATTTCAGATCCACCGTGGAAAGAAAATGTAGGTAGAAGGTTCCTTGAGCGCAAACCCCATATATGTTCTTACAAGTCATTTGGTTGTTTTTGTATAAGGCTTTTCTGCGTAACAATCCTTCCTCTTCATTCGGTTCACATTTAGATTGTAAAACACACACTGTCTGTGCCACAACACAAAACAAAACGCTGAGTTTAAAAACTGGATATCAGTACATGTTAGAAGATAAAATCTAAGTTCCCCTGGAGCGGCTCATTTTATAGAACAAAGCCATACTGTCTGTAATCAAGGTTTCAAGGCTCAGAGAGAGCGAAATGCCAAAAGCAAAGTGGCAAACGAGATTTAAGTTTAAGGTTTTGAAGCAGAACAAGGAAGCATTTTTAATGCGTCATGGAAACACCGAGGACAATAGGGAGATAAACTTGAGGAATTTTCTTTCAAATGTTTTGGTCGTCTTATTCTAATTTAACAGCATTTTGCCTGGCCGCTGTTTTTCATCCGCGAAATGCAAAATAAAAAGCAGCCACAGTGTGGGTGTGAATGCCCCACATGACGGTGAAGTGAGGTGAAATAGCTTTACAGGTGACGTAGATGATGGCTTGATTACTGAGTCGTGCAGTTATCCAATGAGATGCCTTGAAAACGTATAGAAACCGGTTTCAGACGCTGCTTCTGTTTGGCCGAGTCTTTGGGTCTTGATTCATGGAAGTCAATAAGATGATAAAAAAAAAAAAAAGCCCTATGGAAAAAACACGTTCTCCATCCCAAACTGTCTGCTGTCTAATCTTCACCATATTTTAACCATAAAATCCTTACCATAGCTATAATCTTTCAGACGCTAGCGTATTTAACATGCCTGTAGTAATTTGGTGTGGCCTCGGCACTTCAAAAAAAATCCTGTTAATGGTAAAACAGCTTGTTTTGATTCAGTATGTTCAGAGCTTCTTTCTTTCTTTATGACTTTATTTTTTCCCCTGCGTTTCTACATCTGTTTTTACACTTTTCTATACGCTGAAGCAAACACACACCGATCCAGGAAATCTATACATGTGAAATGCAGCTGTGAGTGCAGCCGGTTTGATTTGTTTTTCAACTGTAGTACTCCCCCCACCCCCCACCCCTCCATCTCTTTCTCCGTCTCCTCACCCGCACAAACATACACAAACCCACTAACCTAGGAGTCGTACGATGTTTGGATGGTCAAACTGGGCCATTAGCGCTGCCTCCCTCTGGAAGTCGTTCTGCATGTCAGCTGAGGCTTCCTCCTTCAGCATCTTCACAGCCACCATTGTGAAGGACTCCATCGGCAACAGGCCCGGTGCTCTGCAAAACAAAACAAAACAAAACAAAAAAAAAAAAGCACAGACGTAAATGATTCAGTCACAGCTAATGCACACAAGCTGTAGCAGACAAGTAGAAAAGAGAATTTCGGTGATGTGCAAGTGTTAATCTCTGGGTCAATGTCTCGCTTCTTTTCAATCACACACTATTTAATAATTTAAGCTTGTGGTAATAACACATCAAATCCAAGCAGCTTGCACAATAGGACAAGTGTATTGGCGCAATAGACTGTAAATGTCAGTCACTTGGGGGAAACACGCAGTTGAACGCGTTTCCTGTGTTGTCCCATGAGTGGAGAAAACTAAAGTTTACATGAACGTTCTCAGTTTGAACACACAAAACCACACTCGCATGATACAAGTCATTCACGCACACACACACACACACACACACACACACACACACACACAGACACACATAATGGCAAAGTATAGATGGGAAAGTATAGATTGAAGGCCATCTGTTAGGGATGAAGATATAAGATATAC
>JAPQRN010000005.1:33362186-33378032 GCA_037367275.1 Coranthus polyacanthus
CGATGCGATGCGATGCGATGCGATGCGATACGATACGATACGACAAGATATCATTCGAGACGAGATGATACGATATGAGACGAGGCGATACGATACGATACGACACAATACCATACGAGACGAGGTGACATGATACAATACGATACAAAATGATACCACACAAGACAAGACAAGATGACATGACGCAAAACCATACGAGACGAGGTAATACGATACGACACGACGCCATACGAGACGAGATGATACTATACCATACCACATCATACGAGACAAGGTGACATGATGCAATATGACACCACATGAGATGAGATGACATGTGATACGAGACAGAACCATACAGGACGACACCGTGTGAGACAAGATGACATGATGCAAACATTAAAATGTACATTTAAGAACACAAAACATTAAACAACATATAGCGCATACTGTTAACATGCAGTTTAGTATAACTAAACATCACTTCTTTTATACTAGCATGAAGGCACGCTGCAGTAAAGTTACAGTAAGCTTGTCTATATACAAAAATTTGCTTCAGCAGGCATCAGCTTTTAAACTACTTTCCTCATTCATTCCATTGCACAGTGGTGACGCAATTTAATAGATAGAACAGAACCTCTACATGAGCATTTATCACAAATATTTTTTATGTTCCTCCCACAGATAGAGAACGATCCCCAAGAGTTTGCTCTGTACTGTGTTCACCAGAGCGGAGGTAGGAACGCGTCTTACAACCAGAGTTGCACACTAAATCAAAGCAAAAACACGCAAGACGAGAGATGTGTGTAATTGTTTTGTGTATGCTCCTGTTGTCCAGAGAAGAGGAAGCTGAATAACAGTGAGCAGCCCTTGTGGGAGCGCATACTGCAGGGGCCTTCTGATGACATTATGAAGATCTTTTTGATGGACAGGGAGGAAGAGGAAGTCAGCAATGATGTAAGTGCACCACTGGGGGGGGGGATAATTGTAAAGCAAGCACGCATCTAAAAACCTGCGGGATGTATCGAGTGTTTCTTTACAGATACAGAGCTCCTTCAGGCTTGGAATAAATCATTTCTCCTCTTTTTTTTTTTTTTTTTTTTTTAGGTAGCCCAGTACCTGAACTTGGAGCTTCCTATTCTGGAACAAGTTCTGCTGAAACTCAGAGAGGAGGAGAGCAGAGAGATACAGAGAGTCATTAGCAAGTTGGTATATTATTTAACACTTTACATTCAATTAAAAAGGGATAGAGGTAGACAGAGGGAGGTGACGATTTGAGTGTGTCAAACAGAAAGCAGCTGTGAACTCCTGCGCACGTCAGCGCAGTGAAAATAATCACTGTGCCGTAAAGTGGTGAAGACATTTGACCTACATCATATACTTTTGACTGCTTTAATCTGCGTTATTTTCTATAAGATCGTCTCTAAAAAGTCACCTTTTCATGAGCTCGGAAAAGCAGCCCTCCAGTTTTGTGTCAGTGCCTTTTCCGGCGAAGACAAGGGGGTTTTTAAAGAGTTTATTTAGCTGAAGAAGGAGGATAATTTCCTGAACCCTGGAAGGGACACTTCATCCTTCAGTGCACGTGGTTTGAAAAGTCAATAAAACTGTAGCGCCGTGGACGATGTGGAGTAGAAGTGAAGCTGCATAAAATGGAAATGTTCAAGGAAAGAACTAAAACATTTATTTCTCAGTAAACCGGTGACAGAATGCAGAGATTTATTTCCTCCTCTTATGTGATTTTATTTTGTTCAGGATCTTTTAACCCAGACTGGATTCACCGCAGATATAAAAAGAGACAGAAGACATTACCACGTAGCAGCAGCGTAGTAACAAATCCAAGCCAGGTGATGGCAGCAGTGTTGTAAAATGCCTCTTGTTCATATTGCGCTCTCTCATTGTATAAGGTACCACCACCAACACAGAGTCCTGTCCCATATCCTGAGCTGCAAGATGTCGCCTCACATTGAGACCAGCGTCTGATGGCTGCTGCTCTGAATGATTCAAAGACAACGAGCAGGAGGTGTGGAGAACTCAAGGTCAAGGGAAAAAAAAAGGAAATGTGAAGAAACATCATGTTACACTACAACATCTTTATGACAGAATGCATTATACTCTTCGAAGTATCCTAAATGCTCTTTGGAGGGAATACATGTAGACATAAAACTGCCTTTAATGTCATGCCATGTTAAAACAAGATAAACATGTCACGTTTCTGCATCGACCCTTCATCTGGGAGTCAAATAGATCTCACAGAACACGTGGTTCTTTTACAGCGATGTTCCGCCAATAGAAATCTTCTTCTTTTTCTTCTTCAACACGAGGCGCTTCTCGTTTTCCCTGTTTTGCGCCTCCTCAACCCCTCGACTCCTCGCTTTCTGACCAGAAGTCGGTCCCGGTGCGTCATCTTTAAGGATGTTTCAGTTCGTAAAATGTCTGTCGAGAAGGTCTGACTGAGGAGACGCAGGTGTATCCTTTGAGGAAGTCTCTTCAGCAGTCCGACCCGTGGCGTGACGCACGTCTGGATTGCACAAACCACGGACTTTAAAAATGGAAGTTTTCCCTATTCAGAAGTTGTATTAGTTATTAAAAATGATCAAACGCTCGATTGAACCTGTGTGTGTTAAATAAAAGAATTGTGTGACATCCCTACGTCGCCTGCCCACACGTTGTGAAGTTTACATCAACACTCGTCTGACAGATCATAAAATACAGCAGTAACAGAATAGTGGACACATGATGCAGCTGTTCCACGCGTCATATTTAACGACATTTATTTAAAACGACCTCTCAGTTGACGTGAGGAGAGGAGTCGAGGCCAGGACTCGAGGAGGCACCAACTAGGAAATGAGAAGAGGGGACGGTGATGTGGCCTTTAAAGGGGTGCAGGTATATAATATCTCCAGCAGATGGCGTCATCCCCCCCCCCCTCCCCTAGTACACAAACAAACACATGCTGGAGTAATTTACCGATGGTGTCGCCTTTGTCGTTTTTATCTGCTAATGGATTTTTTTCATGTGGGCTACAGTATATTCCGTACAAGTAAGAGATGAGATAAGATGTAGAAATACTTTTGTAAATAACTGTAAATCGCTTAATGAGAAAATATTAAAAACAAATTTTGTGTGAAGCTCCCTGTGATGTGTTTTTGTGCGCGTGTGCGTGAAGCAGGAAACCGATCACTGGTGGAAAACCCTGTCATTGTGATAGTTATATAATGGAGTGGTGTAGAGTGAGCAGATCGGTCTGGGCTGTTTAGTGGAAAAGCCTTTATGAGCACTCGCCAGCCCACCAGACAACCTCATATTACCAGTCACTGAGACCAATTTTCCTCCGACATGATGAATGACCACATGGGAATAAATGGTAACTGGTTGTTTTATTAAAGGGCAGACTTTCCATGTGATGTTTGCCAAGGAGCCCAACACATGGACTAAGCTTTTTCAAAGTGGAAAGAATACGTGACATACAATTCACTGTATGCTAATGCTTTTAATGTGGGTCTTAGTTGCGTGTTTGTTTATGTAACAGGGATGTCAAAGGTATAAATTTAGCGAGAAACTGTGGTAGTTTCTGCTGTTTTTATATAGCATCAGTCCAAATCTCCCCCTCAAAAAAAAAAAAAGTTTCAGTTTCTGTTTTTTTTTTTTAATATGTGAAGCAACACAAATACAAAACACGTGCTTTAACAAGACAAAAAAATGTCAATTATAAAAAGTATTTAAAAAAACAAGCAGCTTTATTTTTTCCTTCATAGCCCCAGTTTCCCCTTCTTCATCTAATTACATTTTATACTTAATTCTTAATTATTATAATTCTTTTCTCTCGATTTTAAGAATAAGAAAAGCAGCATTTTAAAGTGAAGGAAATTTGAAACTACGGGTGTGTTGTGTGCACATATTGCGTGTTTACAGTGGATTAGACCATCTGTAAGTGCGTCAACACGTCAGTCAAATGACTTCCCCGAAGGTTTTATCAGCTCTAGTACAAATCTGCATTTCATTACATATAGATACAAAAGGGCAGCATTTTTCACATGAATACACAAGTTTTTACATCCATCTTGCAATGTCCCAAGTCTGTCTGACCCTAGAAGGGTTTTTGGGAGTTCCCTTTAAACCTAATGCTTTCATTAAGAAAACGTTGGGTCGGTGGATTATAAAATAGATCTGTAAATCTGTTTACAATGGAGGTTCCTCCCTTTTCAGCTCTATAAAAGCAAGTTTACAACCTTTGTGGTCACCGGCCTGCAAAAATCTCCCCGAATTTCTTCAACCGAAGGATCTGCAACACGAAGAAGATGAAGACGTTTCTTTTCTCTGCTGTCTTGGCTCTGCTGCTCGGCCTTTCGGTCCAAAACGACCCTATGGTAAAAGTTCTATCCTTCAGCAATACGTGAAATACATTCTTCCAACAACCAACGCAGGAGCAATAACATATCACAACAACGCACATCCTAGCACTGAAATAAACAAGCGAGGTTAGGTTTTAGACGCAGATGCTCTAAAAGATTATGTGTTGGCTTTTATCGTAGAAATGAAACGTGATTAACGCTAGAAAAAAATAGATTTAACTGGAAAAACAACCCAAACACAGCAAGTCAGTTCAATATGTTGTGGCTCATCACATGTTAGTGGATCTAAGTTGATTTACACATAACCTTTGCTTTATGTTCCTGCAGGAGCAACTAGATCTGGAAGGTAAGACAACATTCTTTCTGTTTTTTTTCCATCGTGGATGTACAACTCATCTGATCACACAAAATTCACGTTAAGCATCCGAATCTCCTGTTTCTAGATGAGGAGACCCAGCCACTGGACATCACTGAAAGCATTCTGGAGGCAAACAAAGGTAAATTAACTTCTGCGAATGAAAATGCTAACAATAACATGCTGACAGTAGCTGCTCACGTCACCACCATACGCGTACGAAATAGTGCATTCTAAATCTTACTGTCCGGGTTTTTTTTTTTACGCGTGATTCTTCCTCCAGATATCAGCCACCTTCTGATGGAAGGCGACGTCGCATTTCCAATCAAGAGAAATGCCATGAAGTGCTGGAATGAATACTGCAAATGGAAAAAATCCTCCAATGGACAGGTTGAAGTGCCCTACACCATCAGCGATTACTTCTGTAAGACGTCAGTCATTCATTAAGGCCAACATTTATATCAGTGCAGCATTAATATTCAGTATATGTTCACGTCGTTTGCTCTTTGTCTCAGGTAACAGAGATTCAGAAAGAGGAAATGGGGGAAAAAAAATAGACTACCAAATCTTGCTGCTTTACCCATTTGGTTAAAATAAAATGTTGCAGCTGTACGTTTCTGCAAAGCATGGATACATATAATCTGTTTAGAGCGTTTTTATGGCCTAGACCTAAGAACTTACAGGAACTGGATGCAGTCAACCCTCCTTAGTGTTAAAATCCTGCCTATTTAAAAAGAAAGTAGCTTATCTGTCAGTTCATAATACTGAAAATAAAGAACAGTCCAAATACAGCATTCTTCAGTCGACAAATAAAGGGTCTCCATCTGGTTCTAAACTCGACAACCGGAGTATTACCTAATATTTCTATTTATTCTGTAATAAACGCTGACTGATGCCACTGATTTCATCGCAGACGAGAGCGAAAAGGTCGCGATTGAGGACGCTATGAAAACTTTCCACCAGGAAACCTGCATTCGCTTCGTTCCTCACGTGAGCCAGTCTGACTATCTCAGCATTAAGAGTGACACTGGGTGAGTGAATTGTGGAGGAACACCTACATTTGTCGCTGCTGCTGCTGCTGCTGCTGCTGCTGATGATGATGCTGCTGCTGCTGATGATGTGGAGATGCAAACCTTTCTCCTTTGTCTTTTTCCTCTCCTCCTTCCACAGGTGTTGGTCCTTTATGGGCAAACAAGGAGGGCAGCAGACGCTTTCCCTGTCTGTGTACGGCTGCGTTTACCGTGGCGTCATTCAGCACGAGCTCCTCCACGCTCTGGGCTTCTACCACGAGCAATCGAGGAGCGACAGGGACCAGTATGTTAGGATCGAGTGGGACAATATCTCAGCAGGTGAGTTTTTAAACGTCTGCATTCGGTCTCAGTTTCCGCTGTCTAACAGATTAAACATGTTTAATCATCATATATGGAATTCAATGTATGATTCCTTTTTTTTTTGTTTCTACAGACAAAAAATCCAACTTCCAAAAAGCAGCCACCAACAACTTGAACACACCGTACGACTATTCTTCCATTATGCACTATGGAAGGTAACGTCTCTTTGTGTCTTTGCGTCGACAAGATATTTTTTTATCGTCGCATTATTTGTCACGTCGTCAGCGTTGTTGTCTGTGGCTCACTTTCTTCCTTAAACCTTACATACTGTTCAAAGTATGATCCAGTTTATATTTGAACCCCCTCAAAATAAGTATCTACACCAAATTTCTCACCACAGATTTATTTAAAATGTACAAATGTCCTGTAGTTGACATGAATAAACGGGTGACTAATCCTCAATTGATGTTTCAGAGCAGAGAGAGTGTGTTTTTTTTAGGTTTTACACAACTTGTTTATGGAGAAGAAGCTTCTACTATCACACAATACCATGTCCTGTTTTACCAGCCATGATGATTTAAACGTATTTTATTGAAAACAGAACCTGAAGTCCATTTCAGACATTTTACCTGCAACAGCAAAATTTGTAGAACCTGTACAAGACATATATTCTTCGTCTTTGCACCTTTTGAAGTCATTACATTTCGGACAAACCCAAACATAAATGACTTTGGGTGTTTTTTACTGCTGTTTGTAAGGGTTCAATGTTAGAGGAAATCAAGCCTGAAGTGCATTATAGAAACAGTTTTTCATCACTAGATTATTGTTTTTCATTCCTTTTCTCCAGGTTTGCCTTTGCTTCAAATCGTGCAACAGAAACCATCGTTCCTATTCCAGATTCCTCTGTGCAGATTGGCCAGAGAAACGGCCTGTCTGACATCGATATACTCAGGGTCAATAAGTTGTATGAATGCAGTAAGTATTATAAATAAAGACATTAGTCGGGATTCTGGTCTTAAATTGATTCCACTTTATTTTCGAGACATTTCTACTCAACTGTAAGAATATTTGTGTAAAAAGAAGTTGAGAGAGGGCATGTCGTTCATCCTCACACTGAACATGTTTTCTCGTCGACATTTTGCTTCTAACGATGTAAAAAACAAACAGTCAGTGGATTTAGAGATGTGGACTGTATGTTATATGTATCTACAAATGTGTACATGGGATGGATGCTGATTTCAACTGGATTTTTTTTCAAATCAATCCGTCTCTTTTTTTCAGATGTGTGAACAGACGTGAAGACAAATCTGCTTCCACAACATCTTGTTCTGCGCTCGTCTCAAAACCTTTGCCAGCCAGTGTAACTGGATTGTTGTTTAGTTTTTCTGTAAAACCAGCAAATAAAAAAAAATATATTGACGTGAAGTGATAGCGTGTGTTCTGTTTGCAGACAGGGGGCGTTAAATTAAAAAAGAGAGATGGAAAAAAAAATAAAAATACATACACCACAACTGCAACTACGACAAAACCATCGCCGGCTCGTGGTCAGTTTCTCCTTCAAACCGTTTATTCAGAAAAGAACATTTAATATTGTATCAAAATGTAAGAAGGCATTCAAAGATATAGCGCTAAAATGTATAAAAGGCTGTGAAACACACTAAGCCTTCTCCTTCCTCAGTTTGTTGCAGTTACGTTGCTGCACCTCGTGCTTGTTGTTGCGAGGGTTGAAAGTCACCAGAAAGTGGCATTCCAGGCGCTGAGGAGAGGGGATGAACAAAAAGTATTACGTCAGACACGTGAGGAGGGAAAAACATTCAATAACTTGGTATCAGCACCGTCTTTACAGCGGCAAATGTGGCCATTTGTCTCCACAAAAGATACGATGAGACGGTTTATTTTGTTTCCCTTTTTGATGTTTGTACTTGAAAGTGTTTTTAACTTTAGCCAATTTTATGATCGAAGACAGAAATCCAAACAGGTAACGCCACACACACACTCAAAAGAACAAAAATTACCTTTTTCTCAAATTCGCAGCTCTCTAAGTCATGGTTTTCGGACTTGAGACACTTGGTTTTTCCCAGGATTGCAGTGATCTTATAGTTGATCACATCAGTCACCTAACAGAGAAGACAGAGTTACTGACTGTTGTGAAATAATAAGCTTTTATTGTGGGCTTGAGACGGGAATCATTCATTGGAATATTTCCATGTTTTGTATGCAGTTTCCTTATATTACACTGTGTGCAGACATTTCTTCTTTGGAAGTACATTTGCACGTGTAACTTTAAGTACGGGATTTTAACTTGCAGGCAACACCACGTGGTAAGAAGAAAACTGGAGAAAACTGTAGTGAACATTAGTTAAAAAGGAATTCAGGTGAAGAGTGTAACAGGCAAAATGAAACCTTATGACAAGACCTGTGAAGCTCTAACCTGTGACTGAGCAGAGGTGATGGAGACCAGTTTAAACATCTTCTTGCTCCTTGACTTTGTGTTGAATATCTTAACTCCATGATGCGCTGCATCCTGAACCTCAGCAGAGTCTGAATTCCTGTCATGCCAGCCACCCAGTAAAGCCACATTTCCTGTAAGAGTTAATCACACGTGGACGTTAAATTTGACATAATTGCGATATAAATGTTAATTACAGACTACTGGAGCGTGACACGCGATGCATGCAGACATTCACTGAACGTGTGCAACAACAACCATGTACAAAAGTACTTATACACTGGCTCCAATCACACACGTACATACACAAGTAGTCACATCTGGTGTTCTGGTGTGTTCCCTTTGGCGTTTTTGGGCTCCTTTATCCCCAGATTTGCAGGGCATGAGCACTTGGAAACTCTTACACCACCAAACGCTGGAGGTAGCCACTTTAAAACAGCCAAACCATGTTCACTACTCTGCCAAGCCAACCACGATCGTCAGGCCGGGGACAGAGAGCAGACTTTCCCAAGGAAACAGAATCAGATTTCAGAGATAACAGTCGCAGCTCTCGGAGCTTGGGTGGCACAACTGAGCAAACTGACTCTCGGTTTTGTTTTTAGTTTAAAATAAGGCTGGGAAATATATGGAATTAAATTGATTGCGTTTTTGCTTTACGAAAACCGCGCTGAATCGCAAAACCGCGATTAGTGCTTCCCCTGGAGATGCTTTTCATTGCTTATCAGTTGTGTCTCAAAAAAAAATGAGATTCAGTTTTTCTGGGCCGTATCGCCCCAGCCCTTTTTAAACAATTGTATTTTTATGAGAACAGGTGGAGCAGCTTGTGGAAATGTTGTAGAGCTACTATTTAAAGCAGCAGACGCTCATTATTTCCAGTGAGTAACGCGGTCAAGAGCACATATAACACTGATCTGAATCAACTGTAATGTTCTCTTCTCAGAGAAATCATTTCACACACTACATTGTGCAACATTTCTAAATGGGAACTAAATGCTCCTGTTAGATTATTTTTCTTTCCCAAACACTAAACTCCAAGCTCTCAGATGAAATATCAACTCACCAGTGACAGCTTCCTCGGACGACCGAGCCAAACTTTGTGACTCACTGTATCCAACCAGACGGCAGCATGAAGTCACGGTTTACACACTGTGTACTTTACTGCACAACCTATTTGTCACTTTGTCACACAGACACACACCCTGATAGAGAGAAATCTTACACTAACAACACGTTCTCACATTGAATCACTTTACTTTTGGGCTTGGATTTAAAACTACAAGGTAGTCCGCATTGGAGCTACATTTGGTTCAAGTTCAACTTCTTTTGCATAAGACGTACATATGAAAGACACAACACGGGTTTTTCATGTTTGACTACGTTCCCATCAATCAGATGGGACTTCACCAGCTGAGGAGAAGGAAATACTTGTCTTGCATAACAACTTTCTTAATGTGTGTATGTATTTTTTATATGCGAAGGAACAAATACGGGCTTTTTACATGTTTTTTCAAATTGTGCTGAATAATTGAATACTAGCATAAGTACGTAGAGAGTCACAAGGGTAATCCTTTGTTTTGCTAGTTTCTACATTGTCAGTATTGATTCTGATGCGATTGTTTTGATGACGCACATTGTCATTTCACTCGCTACATCCTGACCTTCATCTGCAAACTTATGAACAAAAACCCAGTCACCAAGTAATGTTAAGACTTTGCAACATGATATGGAGCAGTTAGGATTTATTCTCTCCCCAAAAGTTTCAGAGACATGAAGCCCAAAGAGTCTCCTTTGTTTTCATTGCATCACTCCCTACTGAACATCCACCCAACGATACGTTTGCTTTTATCAGTTTATTTACTCACTGGTGGTGATGATTTCCTCCACGGGCAGATCTCCCAGACACAGCTGGACAACTGAGACGCATATCAGCACTGACAAGGGAAGTGACATCTTTATTTCAGCGCAGAAAGGGGAAACGCTGGTGAATGATGGCTCTCCAGGAAGAAAAAAAAAAAAAGAAAAAGATGACAGATCGTCAGGATGCTTCAGCAGAACCGCTTGTCACTCCTCTGGCTCTCAGACGTCCCACGATATTTGCAGCAAATCGATCTGCGTCCGGGGAAAGCGGTAGAAAGGGAGGGATAGTTATGTTTAAAGACCCCTCCTGATGATTCAGCACATGCACGATTCCGGCCAGCGACACTTTCCTCAGTGAAACATAAGACCTCAGTATCGGTTAAGTGCAAAAATGAGAGAAATAAAAGAGAACCTTGAAGAAACAAACCTTACCTCGCTGATGGACTTCACCTGGTGACTGGTAGGGCAACAGTGAGCCAGTTTGAGAGGGAGATCATCTGAATAAGGCAGAGAAAACCAGGAGGGAGGGACAGAAGTTGTTGAATGGCAGAGACTGTTCAGTATTTAAGGCTTGGAATGTTTAACCAGTCAGTGAAGACCACACCCACCCGGTGCCTGGCAATGACGCCACAGAGGGATTTAACACACATCAGCAGCTTTGGTGTGTGTGTGTGTGCGTGTGTGTGTTTGTGTGTGAGAGTGTATGACAAAGAGGGAGGGAGGGTCGGTGTGAGCTTTTGTGCGTGAACGCCGGCGCTTTTGTGCCCTTTGTGCGCTCGCATTCAAAGGTAACGTGTAGCTCTGGATGTGTGACGTGCCGCCGCTTCTATAATAATGTGCATTTATAATCAGTTTCTGTTTATAAATCCAAGTCAAAGTCAGCTCGTGACTTCTGCTGGAAGACTGAGTCACAATGCAAGCCACAACACACGCAGAAAGCCATTACACATCAGTTCTAGGTGCAAAAAAACATCCTGTCCAGAACAGTTGTAATCGTGTGAATAAACACATGAATAAGCAGACGGAACTGGATGGAATTAATGGATTGTGTTTTCTCTTGTGGTTAGTTTTGCTACTGCCTCTCCTAAACTTAGGGTCATGGCTCGTGGACCAGTTTTCATGAGAAGCAGATAAATACTACAGTTACACCCCATATTCATACTTTTTGGCCAGTAAAAATATCCTTGGTGGATTCCTTCATCCAGATGAGTCAAATGGTTAGTTTCAGATTCATGTCCTCATTTTTCAGTGTAAGTTATTCACGAGATGGTGAGATTTGATGCGACTGTCATCACCGATGTGTTTTTTTTTGTTTTTTTTTTACCGGTCCTGTGACGTACGTTTGCAAGTTTGGGTCGCGAGAACACCTCATTTATCTTTTGGGTCTCAGCTGAAAAAGTCTGGGAAGCACTGCTTTAGATGAAAGAAAACATTTGCAACGATAAACTGATAACAGAAAAGACATAAATTGAGGCCTAAAAATTCACCAGACTGTAGGACATGAAGTGTTTCATCCCTAAGGGTTCTGAGAGGTGTAGCTCGCCTAAACAGACACACACACCTAAAATAAATTCAGAATAGCATCACAACCATCAGGTCAATATGCATAATCTTGGCCTTTTGACTGTTATTATATTTGAGTAAATTGTGATAAACCAAAGGGGAAATTTACATTTTTATCCTTGCCTAATTTTTTTCCCTAGATTAGACAGTGTATAACACCATGATAGTTCTTATCTCATGCACAAAGATGCCACTGAATCCATTCAGCAACTCAGGGACTACAACTGTACCAAAGTAGGTAAGAATACCACAAAACACATACATTCTACAAAGGACTTTCCTGTGTGAGGAATCCCAGGAATCAGTCGAAACCTACGCCCATGCCTGATTTTACTGGGTCAGAAATGAACACAGTAAAATATAACAATAATGCTATATAAATGTGAACAAATGTTAATATTTAAAGTGCAGATTTCTCATTTCAGATTCACAGATTTGATCATTTTTGCTTTTCTCAACCTTCCTGTGCAAATGATTTGTGACATTTACAGATTGTTAAATGTGTGTGCACGGAGCAGGTGGCATTTTGAGATTCTTATTCTTCATTTATTCAACATTGTTTTGACAGTGGAAGAGTCAGTAAAAAAAAACAAAAAATGTAGATGTCATGGCCGTTCAGAGTGTATTTTGTGTGTTTGGGTCGTAACGTTTGGGAACCCCTGCTTTGTAAAGATCAGCACAGGCACAAAATACAAATTCCAGGAAGAAATTGAAAAAGAAAATGATGTGTATAACACACCATGGCCTTCACCGTTGTCAGATCTCAACCCAAATGAACACATATGGGAGGTTTGGGGCCAACGTATTAGACAGATGAGAGGATGTCCTTTGGAAGTCGACTTCACGGACGAGGAGCAGTGAAGATGTTCTGGAGCCACATGGTGGACCATGTGTTTTGTTCACAAAGCTTTGAAAGTTTCTAGTAATTGCACTAACACGAGGGGCTACTTTTTTTAACCTCATTCTCTATTGATAGTTGAAAAGCTAGCTCTTTAATTTTAACCAGAATATTTAGCCACAAAAGCTGCTGATGTCTGGCCGCTGACTAGTTCACTTTTTAAGGGAACGCATTGATTGCGATATTCTGGGCCGATACGACGCAATATTTAAAATGACAATGTGGCTGACGGCCGATGCCGACACTGATGTTATTTTCTATATTTTGCTTTTGTTGTTATTTATCTCATCATTTTCCATCAGGGGGAACAAAGAAATCGTCATTGTATATTAAAAAAAACAGGCTAAAAATGAACACGAATTCAATCAAATAAATCTATGAAACAACCTTAAACAATATAACCCAACATATATATATATATATATATACATCACCACTGAAGTTTGAACAATACCTCCGTGCATTCCTACTTTTTGTTTTTTAATAATTGCCATAAAGTTCAGCTCTGAATTCCTAAACATAAAAAAATACAGGTGTGTTTAATACATTAACACACAGGTACAACAGACCACAATGTCACACTAGACGCAAACACTAAAAACACTTCTACACTTGATTTTTCACCTGATCATCTGTTAATTTAACCCTCAGAGGTTTCCTGACATACATTTTCGATTATTATTATTTAAATTTTTTTCGTACACATTGTCCAGTCCAGTTTGTAATGAACCAAAATGCCCAGAAGAGGGAAGCACCACCTTATTACACACTGCAACAGGTGGCTGACGAGGCTGAATTAATGTTTTGTTTTTTTTAACCCGTCAGGAATACATTAACTGTAGCGCTTGAGGAAGAAGAAACAGCGAGACCACATTTTAGATCACAGTGATTACATTCAACGTCTTGTAAAAAGAATCGGAAGATGAGCGTCCTTCGCAGTGTCCTTTGAATAAAACAATGATCATAACTTACCGATGACTTTAAAATATAATCTATTATGAATGAGCATAAACCGTACAGACCAACATGACAGCAATCAATTACCTAATGATATACTGGACAGGTATATCAGTAATGATAATAACTGTAATAAGAGGAAGATTGTTTACTTCCTGGTCAGAAATATACATGTTGATGTGATAAACACAGCCTTGATTTCCTCCATGAACGTTAGATTCATGCTGGATAAAAAAATGTGATGTCGAAGTTGAATGAAAACGACATCCACACCGATAGCAAAATGATATTCAAAGAAGTGACAGACGTGACAGAAGGAGGTTAGATCAGAGACAATGGATGTGCAGGTGGGGACAGACTGACAGGTACACTGACTCACGGTAAGGACTTCAAACTCCCAAAAAAAACCCAGACGAGAACAGAATGGACAAGGACAGTCAGAAAACAAAACGTGACAGACGTGATGCAGTCTGCAACGAAGTGAGATTATGTTGATACAGCCTGTGCGAAACCCAACTCGTGCTTCACAGCGTTGCTACTTCTGTCTCTTTGTTTTCATCAGAGTGTCCTCCTGGGATTAATTAGACACATTGGAACTCTTCCAAAACTACAGCCCACAAGGTCAAGGTCAGTAAAGGAGGGGCTGAGTTTGTTCAAACTGGAAATTCCCTTTGTCGCCGTCTTCGGAGGAGAAGTGATTGATACCGGTGCTGTTTACCTCAAATGGATTGGACGCCGGCGGTCACAATGTTCGTTCAGATTGTTCTTGTCCACCGAATTTCAGTGGGAGGGCACCCGATTGGCTGCTTTCGCTCCAAAACAAAAACGGCGTCGACCAAGGCTTACAGTGATGTAAAACGAAGCTTTGGCGGCTTTGGAGATGATGTTTTTCCACCTCCATTTACATTCACGAGGGGCAGCAGGAGGTCGTGGATAATGAGAGGTTATAATCATCCATTTTAAAGCTGGAACCATTAATAGTTTTAATGTGTTCACGCTATCACACGACAGCAACAATAAACGAACACATCAAAGTCCTGTCTCTTGAGGATTTTCCCTCAATTTATGTCCTGAATAATACGTGGAACAGCTTGTTTCACTTCCATCCCCATCCTTGTGTGAGAGGGTTTGGGTTTATCCAGATTATTTTATGACTTGTGATTTCCGGCGTCGTTATGTGACTATGTGATGGCACTTGCTATGATGAAATAAGGTATTCCACCTTTGGCCAGCTCATTGCTATTCAGTTTTAATAAGCCTGCCAAGAAACATGGAAACCCACCCACATTCTTTGGGCTGGCTGGTTGCATTCATTACCCTTAAAAGCGCGTCTCCAAATGTTCTTTTTACGCAAAATGTCCCACGTGTCCTCGTCAAAGTTACCAGACAGAAGCTGACGTGAATGGCCAACAATCATCGATCGTGTACATTTACTCAAGATCTCCACTTAAGTGCTTTTTCTACACACTTGTACTTTATTAAATATTGCCATTTGATGCCACTTTATTCTTCTGCTCCATTTCATCTGAGGCAAATATAACACTCTTCACTCTGCTGCATTTAATTAACACTTACACTTGGTTATTACTTTTGACAAAAGTAAAAAAGAGCTTTCGAACTGAAGCGTTAAAATGCTCTTATATGCATTTGTTGGTGGTAAAAATAAAATGATGCTGAAACTGACTGTACTGAAGAACCAAAATGTCCGTCCTCTCCTCATCACACAATTCTCTTCTCTTGGTTGAGTCGTGAATTAGTACGGATCATCTTAACCTTATGTGTGTAGCTGATGCACATAATAATAGTGTCTCATCAGTGTAATTTTACTCTTTCTGTATTGTACACATAACTTACTGAATGTGTTTTGCTATCATCGTATTATAAATGGGCTGTAATTATTTAACCACTTCTATGAATTACAAACAAAATTATCGCCGTTGGAGAGCATTTATATAGAATTTTACAGAACAATCACAGGTCTTGGAATAATTGCGTTGATGCTATTTTCAAGCGTACTTTATTAGAAAACGTAACTTTTTTAATGTTAATAGGAAAATTCAGAGTCAGATGCTCTAATGATATTTCCAAAGCTGTATTGATTTATT
>JAPQRN010000005.1:33395247-33413241 GCA_037367275.1 Coranthus polyacanthus
TATGTGTGTATTCATGCATTTGATATAGATTTCTTTTTTAGGTTTTGACAACATGCCATCAAATGACACAGGGCTAATCTATGCATAGTGGTTAGAATTAAGCTATTTGTTTGGTTACCACAGAAAGCACATGCAACTGTTAAGGCACATTACATCCCAAATATGAGGAATTTAATTTTAGAATCACCAAAAATGTAGTTCTTTTTAGTGTCTGGCCAGTTTTTTTTTTTCCATTTTTATGTTTTGATGATGGGTTGGCTTAGCAGAGTCAGTAATTGATCACACAGAAAAGATGTGTGTATGTGCCTTTGGCAGTGTCTGTGTGTAAGGCCTTGGATAACAGAGAGCAGATGTGTGTGAGTGGGTGGGTGGGTAAGTGGGAGTATGTTTAAAGAGCCTGTCATTGGCTCATACAGAGCAGATGTTTGTTGCATCCTCCTCTGGCTACTAGCAGTACTGACTCAAACTGTTCTGCTACATTTCAGATACCAAATTCAGTCAAACAGCATAAATTAAACTCGCCACAGATGCACTGAAACATACAAAAGCATGTTGGTGACACTTAGATGCAGTCACACTCCAGGCTGTATGTGAATCGTCATCAGAGCAGAGCAGTAAATGCACAGACAGATGTTTAGGTCAGTCTACAGATGACTGGGATCTTAACTAGGACACTATGGTTGTGGAATTTTCCAAACCACAGTTATAAAGTGCTGCGGTTTACGGTAATATTCTGGTACTGCCAGCTGACTTCGGTTGAACTTCGTCCAAACAGTTAAGCATAGTTAAACATGTTAAACAGAGCCAAACATGTTGAAAGGTGAGATCACATCCACAGTTCATTTTGTTTGGTCGAAACCACAGCAGAAAAATTTCCTTTATCCCCTTTTTAATAGTTTGTTTAGGTCCATTCTGTACATTTATTAGAGAGCCAGAGCTTGTAAACAGATGCCATATTAACTTTTTTGTTGTTGTTTTGTTAGTTTATTCGGTTAACTTTATTAGTAGTCACCAATCAGTCTTTTTGGTTACTGGGTTGTTTACTGTCAGCTAATAGAGCTACCGTCTTCTGTATGAAATACAAGCCTCCCATATCACTTGGATTTATTTGGGAGCACAATGGGTTTCCCACAGTTTTTAGTGTTACAGAAGGTATTACTAGCATTATACTTGAAACATGCCAAGTCCAAACAGGGCAGGTTATTCATACGTAATAATATAAAGTATTGGAAACCCTAACCTTCTTCTGCTGTCGAGTGATATGTGCCAGATTTGTTCTCTTCGTTACCTAGACGTCTTTATAACATGCAGATATATTAAAAATGATTTAGGCCTTGTAATGTTTAGAAAACATGTACAGGAGGATACCAAAAAAGTGTTTTAAAGGATACCTGTTGACCTAAATCTTACCAGAGAATTGCTCTTTCTTGCCAATATTCTGTATTAGTAATGTCTGAGCCCTATACTTGGAATGACTGAACGTCCATATACTGTGTAAACACCAACGTTGACATGTGGCCCAAGAGTCTATGTTTAAATGATATCTTGTAGAAAAAAAGTATTCTTTTTCCACAAGAAATATACCAAACTCTGACCCCAAAACTGTGGCGAATGCAGCGAACGGTTCCACCCTGAGAAGGAGGTTTGTCGTGGCTCATGTTGTCGGCTGGAGAAGTTTCCCAGGAGAACATCTGTTGGGTCACTCTGTTCTTGGTCCTTTGGCCCTTTGGCCCTCCTGCAGGAGGGCCCGAAAGCCACTAAGCCTGAACAAAATGCCTCGGCTTTTGTGTAAGTGGTTTAAAATGCCGACTGGTTACCAAGCAAGAGAGAAGTTGGATATCTCACCGGAAAGAATAAATATCTTGTCTTTAAGTCACAGAAATGACTTCAGGCTGTAGTTGTCTGTTGTCTGTGAGAAGACTGATTTCTGATGTTAAACAACCAGCAAAAGTTGATTTAAGTAATTTGGAGCACAGGCGATTCTCTAATCTAAACCCAACCCTTCCATGTAAGACTGAGCGATGAAGCGATGTTTATCATTATGGTGATATATTTTTATGTGTGATAATTCTGTTTAGTGTGAGATACGTGCACTTGGGTGTTTAGGGTTTATTTTGTTTTCATTCTCAGTTAAAACACAACTATTTCAGTGTTTATGAAAATTATATGAAAATGAGAACAGTCTTGGCCGTATGTCCCAGCTCTGCCTACTTGGCTAATTAACAAAGTCGTAATAATAAATGTTGGTAGACAGTAGATGCTCAAGTGATGCGACTTCCATGATTTCCCTCATTATCTGGACGTAACTTATGTGAACCTGTCAAAGCTGATACGTCATCAAAAGGGCTGTGAAAGTCTTTATGCTCTGTGTGAATTTCATTCAGTAGTAAGCTTTTTTGGTGCCGTTCAGCAATAATGTGACAGATGTTACTTCAAAACAACTATAAATTCTTTGACAGTGTGTTCCCTCTGCCAGCAAACAGTGTGCTATTTGCTCAGGAGATTTTGCTCCAGACCCACTGTGGTTAGCGGTGTGACTTGCCAGCCTTGGACTGTTTTTAAGCTCCCAGAGCTTCTTCAAATCTTCCTTTTTCAGTACCACTATGGCAGGAGACTGGGGATTCAAATCCTGGCTGTGGTTAGCATTAACACATGGCGGTGTTTACCATGGCACACCTGCCAACATACAGTGTTTTTTTTAAAGATCCCTTCCACGGTGCCTTAACACCTCTCAGCATGCCGCAGATTGAAGATTATATGTCTGTATATGTCGGGTTTTAGCAGCTGTCATCAAGTACAGCTCACATACTTCTAGAGCTGCAAGAATGAACTGATTAGTCAATTAGATATTACTTATTACGCGTACTATTAAATTCATTGATAATCAGTTAATCGGTTTGAGCAATTTGAGGGAAAAAAATCTAAACGATCTGATTTCAGCCTCTTAAAGTTTAATATTTTCTGTGTTCTTTACTCCTCTATGACAGTAAACTGAATATCTTTGAGGTGTGGATCAAGCAAGACATTTGAGGATGTCATCTTGAGCTTTGGGAAGCGCTGATTGATATTTTTCACCATTTTATACACCAAAGAACTAATCAATTAGTTGCTGCCCTACATACTTCCTTCCTCATCTCAAATCTTTCTGCTATAACTCTTTTACTTTGCAAAATTCAATGAGTTGCCAAATGTCTGATGATTTTCTACAGAGAAAATCAAAGAAATGTGGCTAATGCGCGATCAGCAGGCTTGGCCGAACAGTTGCATCGGCTGGATTTCCTTGCCAACATGGTGGCTTAGCCTTAGCCAGCAACTAAACTTAACTTCAGTTTATTTCCTTTCTTTTTCTTTTGTGACCAGTTGTTTTATAACAATTTTTATTATTGGGTCTGAAATAAATCAAGACACCCACAAAGAGATGCATTTTATTTTTCCAGCTGAATACAGGGAGAAGAAATGGAAAGAAGAACATGGTGTTCGTTTGAGTCATTACTTGCCTTTTGAGTTTCTTATTGATTAGTCTTAAGACAGAATAAGGTTTTTGTGAAGTCAACAAATGTTTTAACAGAGCTTTCACAATAGAGACAAGTTGGCTGAGGTGCGTCCAGTGAAAGCTGAGTGTATCTGGACAGTTGTGTGTGTTATGCTCTGTGTAGTGTGTCCACTGCTTTACACTCCTTGTCTTTTGTCTCCACATCTTCATATATATATACACACACACACACACATCTTTGTGGGTGTATGTCTCAGACCAAGAGACGTGTGTGTGTGTGTGTGTGTGTGTGTGTGTGTGTTTTTAGTTCAGCCTTCACCCCATTATGCATTTTACCGTGTTTGTTTATATGCAAGGTTGGCTTCAGTACACAAACTTGTATGCTAGCTGGATTGTGGTCTCCTTTCAGCTGTGTGTGTGTGTGTGTGTGTGCGCACTTTTGCGTGTGTGTGTGTGAATAGCTGGCATATGGTAGCCATCTTGCCCTGGCGGCGGAGCTGGAGGAAATTCCTGAGTTGTAGAGCTGAATCCAAAATACTGCCACACACACACACATACACACGGTACAGGTTTATGATATGTGTGCCAAACACACAACCACACACACACACACAGTTATATTTTTACCTTTTGACAGAAGTAACAAGTTGATGGAAATTTCAGTCTTGGGCCAAAAACTATTCTGTATTGTCTAATTGCCTGTATAATTACTTGAAGGAATATTCTCAATCTTTCTCTCAATCAAACACACACACACACACACGGAGTCGGGCCTTGGTTTTGCGGATTGGCTGGGTGCTATCTCTGTACACACATGGCAGCCATTACTTATGAGTTTAGGTTTGGGCCAAACTTGGATATGAGCCTACAGACTCGACCACTTGATAGCACTGGCAAGGTTCACTTTCTGCAGGCCTGCTTCTTTGCTTTCAGAGGTACCCATGACTCAATGTCACCATATCAGCTCTGTTGTTTCCCATTAATTAACCAGACTGTGGCTAATTTGTCCCGTCACAGTTTCATAAAGAACCAACAATATTTTCACACTTCTCGAAAGGTCTCAAACGCTGTGTTTTGTGCCAGTTGCTTCAGAAAAGCATCTGTGTGAAACCAGAACCTCAGGGGCAGCAACACAAACTCCCGCAGGTTCAATAGGACAAGAAGAATTACGATAAACAGACTTAAATACACTCACCAGCCAAGCAACATTAATGCTACGAACAACCCATGATGCTGTCTTAGATGGTACTCGGCCCATTTAAAATGAGTAGCGCTTTTATTCATTTAATGAGGTGATGTGTACGATTCCTCTGAAAAGCAGGTCATATGCCAAATTAAGATACCAGATTCCCCAGCCCTAGGTAGTTGTAAGTTAACGTTACAGTACAGCTGGGTTGTCAAGTGTCACAATGTGAAGCAATGGAGCTGCATTTATTGTTCCATTTTCATTTGTCACAAAGTACTTGACAATTAGAAGAACTACTACTATAGAGTACTAGTGCAAATGCAAAGTGTAAATGTCAAAATGTTCTTTTTAGTCTTATGTATGTTTATGTGTTGGTGTATTTTGAATTTGATTGTTTTTTTTAAAAAAACAAACAGATGGCTTACATTAAAATCTGTTCACACATTTGGAAAAAAGTGATTAACACACACATACATTTTTTCCACATATGTTCCTGTAATAAAAGAGGCATGTGATTCCCTTTGAATAGTTGAATAGTAGTTCTGTTGTGCTGCCTTAAATTCAACAGAACTGTAATTCATAACATTTACACGTCAGTTCTGAGTTGAGCAGAATGTTTTTTACGAAACAGCCACGAGAGATTAAACCTTGAATTGGCTCCCTTTTTAACAACGTGACTATCACGGCGCTCTCACTAAACACTGTTTAGAAATCTCCTCTGATTAATCGATGTTGGCTTTCACACTTTTCCATTGACTGTATGTGTTTTCAGTAAACTAAGTATGTGTCATTTGAGGTGTGTTTAACCTGCACTGCCTGTCTTCTTTCTCATGGTTGTCTTTCCCTCCCTTTTTTCACCCTATTTGCGGTGCTACTTCTGCCTCCTTGGTAACAGATTTTATATGTTTGCGTTTTTTCTTATCTCCCTGAAGAACATGGCCTCTTGTTTTTCTACTTGAACGGTTTCCTGATCTCCTGGACACTCAAGTCCTGTCCACATTAGATGAATTTGATGTCTGTACCTCCGTTTTCCGAAGAACATAGGATACTAATAACATTTATCCTTCTCTCTGAAAGTCTCTGTTATGTCTGTCATCCGTGTTTTATTTTGTCTTTGATCTGAAGTCTCGTTAGCTGTTCCTAGAATCTCTCCTTCCAGTCTTGGTGTATTTTCTTGTAGTTTTACTGCATGTGACTGCCCAAACCTCATCCAACTGCCACATAATGTGGTTTGATCAGCGATGAAGCGTTAGTATTTCCCATCAAGATAAGGGTGGAAAAGCTTACCAGTGGATTTATCAGATCTCCTGGCAACCTTCATAATGTTGGTGTCTTCAAAGGTTAAGAATGCAGAAGAGTTCAAATTAAAAACAAAAGTTGCAGATTAGATATGTTATGATCTGCCCACATGAGTTATTTTTTCAGACAAATTAAAAATGTGTCTGGCTAAAAGACAAAAACCAGCGTACGCGATCTCTTGTGTGTGGCATCTAATCTGTGCTCTATGATTGGTCTGATTTGACGATAACTGTGAAGAGCAGGCTCAACGCTGTCAAATAAAACACCTCAATGAGACACAAATGGTGGGAGAGATGGAGGTAATCAAAAAAGGAATAAAAATAGAAGCTGAAATGACAGAATACAATTGGGTCGGCAGTTATTGTCATTCATTATCGACAGTGAAATGGGCAGAAAAGAGATAGAGAGACAAAGAGCCAGATGAAATGCTGAGAGCTATTTTCATCTACATCTATTGTGGTTTAACATTTTTTACAGCTACATGCAGAGAGTTCAGTATACATACGCATGGGAATACATATATAGAGACTTTAAGCTTGTACTGAAGGACTATGGAAACAAAGCACACACACGTTGTGTTTCCATTAGGGGACATTACATTGACTTACATTCATTTCCCGGTTACTTAATCTAACCTTTTCCCTAACTTGATCCTAACCCTCGGGCTGTCATAATGAAATTTTAATTGTCATCGCAAAAAATTGAGATTAATGATATAATTTTTTATGTCACTAGTATAGTATGAGTTTAAAAAGTTTATTTCTACATATACAGTTCAGCTAATGAATAAGAAAAGACATTTATTGGCACTGAACAATAATTAAACATAGCATTTTCGTTTGTGTTTTAGGCTTTGTAAACATACAATAGATTTGGCATAACTTAAATATACAAAGCCTAGTACCGTAATATACAAAGAAATTACTGATAATGAAAATGATGTGGAAATGGGGTTAGGTTCTGTTAGTTTCATCCATCTGTGTTTATCTGTCTGTTTGAACTGCTGCCCTCGGGCAGACGATACAGGACAATAACGCGTACAAACAGGTTAAAAAACAGTTTTTATGTGCAAGCAATAACTGCACTAAACAATTCTAAATCCTGATGAAGAGATTGTGCAATATCAGCAGCATCTGGAATGTCTTGTGTGCGTGTGGGTTATTTATATGTTTTTAACTTTCATGTCAGTTTTAGTCTTAGTTTATACCTTTTTATACGGATTGTTTTATTTATTTATTGTAGTTGTATGCACTTTATTACTACTTCTGCACTTCAATTTCGTTGTACATGTACAATGACAATAAATTCTATTCTATTCTATACAGGGCCGATTATGTAAAATAATTTAGGTGATCTCCACTAATTGCGATATAGTAATTAGAGCTACAACTAGTTATTATTTTCTTTGTCGATTAATTGTTTGGTCTATAAAATGTCAGAAAATGGTGAAAAAGTATCTCCCAAGATGGCGTCTTCAAATGTCTTGAGATATTCACTTTACTGTCATCGAGGAGGAAAGAAACCAGAAAATATTTACATTTCACAAGGTGGAAGCATTCATTCAGATTTGAATTTGCAATGGTGGTGAAAACAACAACTCCCATGATCCCATGCTCCTTCGCAATATCCTCTATGTATTTTGAAATTGTTTTGAGTGACAGACCCCCAGCGATGTTTAAAACGACTGCCTAATGCTCAGAGTCAGTGATTTACATCCAGGGGACATGAATTTTGCCTCCGTACGGGAGCTGAGTCATCACGCGTCTGTGGAAACTGATATGTCCAGCAGATTACGTCCCCATAATGTAAGAAAAACACGCCCAACACACTGTCAGCAGTGTTGTTATCGCCTGGAAAGGTCAAACAGCCGGGCTTGTGCAGTGGTTACCATGGCGATGAGGGTAAACACCAGAGCCATTGTAGTCCGCCCCCGCCGACACGGCACACATCTCGGCTTGACCTCCGTATCTTGTTGGTTTAATGCACTTACACACACGCATATGCATGCATGTTACTTAGGTTATTTATTCTCCCTTCTTGTCATCATTTCCTTGGTGTTGAGTACAGGTTCCTACCGCGGCACTCCCACAAACACACACGTGCGTACACACTGATGAGCAAAGAGTGCAGGCAGTACGCTAAATTAAACATTAGTCTTTGTTAATTTTTAATTTATGACATCAACTCTAATGACCTGTCCTTATGAACAGGACATCCTGAAACAATTTGTTATGTCACCGGACATCTAAACAGCGAGTGTGTGCGCTTTGAAAATGTCTTAACGAACAGACTCAGAGATTGATTGAAAAGTGAATTTTCGCTATCTTTTACCCGGTATTTAAGACCCAGACTCCTACTCTCAGTGTCCCTCTGTCTTTCTCCTGCCTGTCGTCTTCTTTTTCTCTTGTAAAGCAGACCGAATGTGCAGTGGCATGCCAAAGTGTGGGTGACTCACCATGTGGGATTGTGCTGCCACAGAGAGGACGAGCTAAAAGAAAGCCAGTTTGGATCGGATTACTCATCACCAGGGCACGCAATGCTCATTTTACTATTAAGTCTTTTTTATCATCCGCTTTGAATTTGCATATGCCAACAGTGACTCCCCTCTCCCTCAGCTTCTCCTTGGCTTTCTTGTTTCAGAGTTTACTCTGTTCTCAGCGCTTCTAGGCAAAGCCATTATTTAGTCAAAGCATCCCGCCAGGCCACCGTAGCTTTTACCTTTGACCTCATTATTAATGGTGGCTCGGAAGAAATGTTTCTCATCCAGGAATCTTAGCTTGTTCCTTTTCTGCAATTATTTTTAATCGCTCTAAGTTGTGGTTCTACTTGCGTCAATACATAAAATATGAATAGGAGCCATTTTCATTTTTTGAGAATAACTGGTGCTTCTCTTGCAGCTCTGTGCAACCATTCGTACTTTGCATGCACTAGTGGTGCATCCTGGTGACAGTATCCATGTCTGCATTCTCCTGTCTATTCTGGTTGTGGCTGGAAGAGTTACAGTAGAAAGGTGACTGGTAGGGGTGAGTCAGAGAATAGGCTTGCTATTAGACACACACACGCAACCTATGGAAAGAAAGGGTGAAATGTGAGAAGCTCATAGAGGTCCTTGACGTTGTTGGTCTATAGCTCACAGAGACAGAAAGAGAAATGGCCAGACAGACAGACAGGCAAGCAGACAGACAGGCAGAGGTTGGGTTATATTTTTCTACCTGACCACCATTCAGGTATCTTGCTACTTTAATGGCGTCATGACCCACTGTGGACATATTTACACTGGATGAAAGTGTGGTTTTTCACAATTTAGCTTCAGAAACCCCTACTCCAGCTGCTGTGGAAAGTGGTTTGTTTTAATATCGTGCTTGGAGAGTTTCCAGTAGCTGTGTGTCTACCAGAGGAAGCCTCAGTATCCACCAGTAGGCTAAGGAGTGAGATCTCCTGAGCCTTCACAGGTTTTACTGAACTGTCATGGACTGGCTGCTTTATTTCTTTTGCATCGAAGGGGAAAACAAATCTTTTTGTGATTTTTGACTTGATCTCAACTAAGAAGTTTCTCAGTACTGAGGAGAAATAGACCACTCCTGACACCAGAATTTTTCAAAAGAGTTTCGATACTGTTGTATCTCTTTCCGGCATTTTTATGGGAAATTTTTTAGTGGGGCCTAAGATTTTCCGCCAAGGAATCTGATAAGACTTGACACAGTGGAGACTAAAGAAACCCCTTTCTTTTGTTCTTGTGTTTTGTTTTTTTTTCTGCAGCCAAGTCTCAGAACTCTCACCTGCTTCCGACTGATAGATTAGACCAAAGCAGTAGCACTGCTGCACCCACTTTCACAGTCACTTCACATTTAAAGCTGTAATGTGTAACATTTGTGCATTAAAATATGTAAGGCCTGTGTCATATAGTTTGATTTACATTACCTGGTGACTTAAACTTACCACAGTGTCCTTAAACGTAACGTAACGCTGCGATATATGTGACATTTTCATCGGTATTGGTGGCGGTCATAATTACATACTGCATATTGTGCATTTAAAGTTTAGATACTGCAATGCTGACACATGCCATTTAAATATTGTTAATCACCTGCTGCCCATTAGTTATTTTGCTGTGTAAAAAAAACTTACTTAAAGCACTTAAATTATTTTTGCAAAGAAAAATAATTTCTATAACAGAAGATATGTACAGTTGATAAATTTGTCCAAACTTTCTGGTTGATACATTATGGAAACACATCTTGTTACTCATAGGCTATTGTACTGTTTACATTGTTTTCAACGAGCTTAATATTTAAGAAATTAGTAGTAATCGTCTGAATCGCGTCAGAAAATGCCTCGCTTGTTCCTGCCTTTGGCCATGGAGACCCAGTTCTGAGATTGGCTTGATGGACCTCTAACGTGGCCGTCTGCCAAAAATAGCTTGAGATTTTTAGGGTGGGACCTAAGCTGGCCAATCACGACGTTCGTCTGCACACACATACAAACTTAAAACAGACCCGCCGTCCAACCACAGCAGGGCTAACAGTCATGCAGCAGGTTTACTGACATTCGAGTGTGAGCAGAAACAGGTTGCTCAGGGGCAAGTGGACAGATTAGTGCTTTGCTTTTGGAGAACGAAATGTCAAGGATAGAGAATTAGAAACCCTTGTGTAAATATGTTTACTGGACCTTGTCCTCTCTGGCATTAGTGAGGAAAAACAATCAGTGGCTGGACAGGAAAACACAGGCGGGGGGGGGGCTATGAAGTTGGTGACGAGGAGTTAGCGATAAGAGAAAACAAATGGGAACTGAACAAGGATGGGGGAAATCTTATGGGAGTTAAGGAAAGGTACATGAAGGTACGTGGAGATTCAGCGAGGACTTTCTAATCTCTAGTTACTCTGGGGGAAGCAGGAAAGAGAAGATGACATAAATGTGTTTACTGAACCTTGAATGAATTAATGCCATTAGAGAGCTTGAAGGACTGACTGCACAGTGGGGAGAAAAAGGTGTTTCAAGGCTGAAAGTGGTCGATAATGAGTGGGAAAAGTATCTCAGGTCTGTCTAGACTTGGCGGACATCTAAATTAATCTCTGCTTATCTTCACTTAATCCATTTATGTCGGCAAATATTTCCTCCTTTTTAACTTGAGAGGAAGCAGTAAATAGCTGAATATGTCTTTATGTATGTAAGCGTCTTTTCCTATTAACAGGAAATAACAGTATCATAGCTGTTACGTAATATTACTGCGTCATCTTAACACAATTACATTAATGGGACAATTACACCAATGAATATCTGTCTTTTGGAGTGTCAGATTTTTACAATCTGTGGCCTTTTTAAGGTTGGCAGCTTACATTTAAAGAAGTTTTTCTGGATTTTCTGGCAACTGTATGGGAGAGGTGGATTCAGACAAGTGATCTTACTGCAAGAGCTGTTTCAGAAACGTCGGTGGATGTTTAATTTAACAAAACAATCCCCCCTTGCCACATGCTAGCTTTTTTTTGGGGAGCTTTTTCCTTGTTTTTCATAACCTTAAGAAGGCATGAAGGGACCGATAGACAGAGGAAAAGGAATGTAAGCAAACGGGAGAACACGGTAGTCAGCGAGTTTTGAATTTGCTGTGTGCGCTGGGAGAAGTCAGAGTGCCGTAGTGGTGAATGTAACGTCTGTGTGCGAGATGATCAGACGCCAATGGAAATAGAGTTTATCTCTGCTCCCTATAAAGTCTGTGTACATTTCAGGGGAATATTATTTTGCGAGCCACTGTGGGTGTGTTTGTCTTAGCTGCTCATGCAAATAAAGTACTTAAAAAAAAAGATAAAGGATGAAATCTAACATCTGCCTCCGAGTATCTAGTAAGTACAGTATGTATGTAATAATGGGCTGCAGGTGTACTTCTCTCAGAATATTTCAAAAAGTCAGGGTGATTAAGAGTGACCCATGTGGAATGATAAATGGACCATAACGCATTTCTCCCACAGGTTAAGTTGGTAATAGCAGTATTATTTAATGGGATCAAACTATTTAACCTTCAAAAAACCTAAGTTGGCTCAGGCTAAACCATAAAACATCAAAGGGAGGTGTTTGCAGTTTATTGAAGATTGAACAGAAAATCACATTCAAAAGGAAAAAAAATGTGAATATTTATCTGATATTTGCACACAGAGACCTGCAGTTTTCACCCTCTTCATTATCTTTGTCAAGAAACTTTTCAGGCATTTTGTTTTGAATTTGAATGGAAACAGGAAACAGAGGAAACTCTGAAGGTAATGAGGCAAAGTTAAACTTCTACCGTTCTTTGATCGGTTTTGAAGATACGATTCACAAGGTATTCTAACTATTCAAATTTTGAGCATTTCCCATGAACTTGGAGAAGTTTGGCTTTTTTCAATTCCGTTTTAAATCGACGGACGTTGAACATAAATGGACGAATTTTGCTGGAAAAGATGCGGCTCAATAATTGTGTGTCTGACAGGGATGAGAGGAGATGGGTTTTACTCGTTGTTCTGGGTTGTAGCAATCAGCAATACACAACGATATGTGCTGAATTTAATACAGGAAAAGATGGTGCCATTGTGGACTTGTGTAATAGGTGCAGGTATTATGATGTTGCGCTATAGATTAATCATTGACCAATGTCCTTCATCTTTGTTGATCCTTAATACAAATATGTCTCTTGGCAGTGAGACTGAAACCAAGAGCTTAAGGGTTTTATGTGTTTTAAGTTTTATACCTCCTTGTTGGGTTAAGTTTGGGTAGACTTTTTGGGACAAACATTTACATTTGGATCATTCAGTCATCAGGCTTCTTTTATTTTTCATTTTATTCACTTTATATGCTCTGTTAAGACGGTGGTCTCGCTGATCTGAGGTCTGCTGGCTCTCTGCTATCTGAGCAAACAATGCACGTGTAAATAATCACCGTAATCTTAACTGGAAACAAATGGTGTAACATCTCAACCACAAAAATGTTCCGAAGATAAAACATTTATCTGATTTGATAGATGAAAGTGAAGAGATCGCACCTGTCTGTGAGTGACTATTAAATGTAGAACAAAGCAGTGAAAATGAGTCGTGTGATGTTATAAAAAAAAAAAAAAAAGGAGGTAAGAAATATTTTGAATGTGTTGCTTTTGCTCTTATAAATGCACATTGTACTGTTTTATGATATATCTGGTGCAGGCTTGTTAAAATTAAGATTAGTGACTGATTTTGTCACTTCTGTATTTTAATGTCTCACCAAAGAGCAAAGAGATGAAACTCTGAAATGAAATGGTGTTTTTTGACAACAGCTTTCAGTCCAAGTTGGCAGAGGTTTAGCTCTGGTGCTACACACCGATGTAGCCACTGAACAAAAAATTAGCTTCCACTTCTTATCAGTAGCACAGAGTATAGACACTGAGATTAGTGGAAAAAGATGAAACTGTGGTGCTTTTTGAGAACCTCTATCAGTCGTAGCTCTGTTGCCGCGTGACCGTGTTACAATAGAACGATATATTGACTTTCGGTTCTTGACAGTCTAGGTTCTTTGCTCTTATCATGCTTTAAATCACCTGTTTATTCTTGATCTCCCTATATCCACCAGAGAAGATGGATAATTCCAGCAGGCATAGTGAATTGCTGCATGATGAGAGGGATTCATGAAAACCATTTGTAAACATCTGATGATCAGTTTAATCCCACACTGATTAGAACTAAGAACTAACCATGTTGTTTGGTCTTAATACGAGGGAGCTGAACAACTTACAAGAAAAGAAAAATGTGAAAAATTCATTGACAAACCTGGTAGAAGGAAATTCAAGTCTCAAAGAAAATTTGTTTGTTTAAAATGATGACGTTTTACTTTGGGTTATGGTGTATGTATTCTGCACACGGTGTTGGTTTCCATTTGTTTCCATTTGTCATGTGGCCGCGTGGGCACGTTGAAGTAGACGAAACATTCAACACAACAGAGCCCCTGTCAGAGTTGGAGGCTGATATAATATAGAAATATGTAAGCTAAGGTACATTCATCATTGATTCTAGCTTCTTAACTCATCATTCATTCTCTATGTTGCATTCGTGTCCTTTGTGAAGCAGAACTCCACTCAGTCCACTTTGTCTGCACACATAAAAGCAGCAGCTCTTACCACCTTTCGCTGTCTCAATACGACTATTAGTCTCTTACCAGAGAATGTCTCAGTGCTTTCCTGCAGAAACATGGCATTGAACATTTCAAAAGGTGAAGTGGGATGATGAATAGTCTCAGAAAAACCCACCGTTTTCGAATGACTATTAAATGCCATCGTTTTCCTCGGCACGCTGTGTGGTCAGTCACTAATGGCAACAAAAGACAACCATAAATCATCCTTGATTTCACACATTTCACAGACTAGTCAGTAGGAGTTTTGCCATCACATAACAGGGATGCACAAGCAGACACACCTATGAATCTTTTAGTACACGTCTGGTACACAATGAGCTCTGTGTCATTATTCTTTTCTGAATTGGCAGTTTTCCATGTCCCTGCATTTATATCTTGCGACCTTTTCAATCTGCGTTTCACTTTCTTTGGCTTACAGTGTTTTGTTTTGTCTTAAATACCCTATTTCACTTCGCTAAAACCTCTGATTAAAATCAAATTTGTGGCTCGAAGCGTTACTTTGAGCAGAGCACCGAAGTTAGGCTTGTGTCCACATTACCAGACGGTGTTGGCTTATAGTTCATCAGCTGACCTGTAACACACTGCCTCATTCATTAGGCAGACTTTTTAAACTCTCACTCTTTGTGATGCCGAAGGTGATTACTGCCAAAACTCCCTCCGCCGTCACAGCCCTTCATGTCATTATCAGTTTTGATGGTTCTTTAATCTCCTTCACTCACTATGTTGGTGTAATTAAAGTTGCTAACATGTTTGTCATGAGCATATCTCCAAACAGAGGTGTCACTGAGATAACACACAAATGCATGTGTGGAAAAAGGCGTGCATGTCTTAGGGCTTTAGAGCTTACGGACACAAAAGCTACAAAGACCTTCACTCTTTATTGAATTCACTCCTTCTGAATCTCTGGCTCTTCTTATGAATACAGCTTTCTCTTGTCCCATGAGGATGAAAATAGCAATAGAGTCACATCATGCTTTCATAACTGCTCAGGGCTCAGGTCTTTTTATTAGTTTTTTTAAAATGTAATTTACACATTATTGCCTCTTTCACTTTTCACTTGTTGCTCATCAGTTTATGTAACGGCAACAGTCCTAAGATCAGTACCTACACCATTATGGGCCCCACCTAAGCCAAAATCATGTCAAATAAATGTGGAGGAAAAAATAACTAAAATGACTTTGGGCTAATGGTTGTACTTGGTTTTATTTTTTAGGTTTTTTCGGCGTTGTTTCTTTATTATTTGCTCCAGCTTTTCCAAATATTTGTAGAAAGACATGGTCATAATAATGGTCCAAAATGACGTGACATTATATATTTTTAATCAACAAAACCATAAGATTTTCTTGTGGAAGGACCCCCAAACCCCCCACCTGAAATGCTGTCATTGTATAAAATTACGTGACAGTGATTGCATAGTCTTTAGTCACATAACATCAAATTTTCTTGGGCGGAAGATCCCCTTAGTCCACAACTGTACAACACGTTCAGTTCAACAGTTCTCTAGATTCTAATAGAGTCAAAAATAGTACATTTCCATTTCCAATTTGTTTCAAGGGAACAGAGATATCGTCCAGTTAAGTGGCTGTCGGCCAGTATCGTTATTATATTGGCCCTAAAAATCCACTATCGGTCGAAGTCTGGTTTACAGTGAGTAAGAGGGAGAATTACGGGCAGCGCCGATATGGAAATGTATTCTTCTAACCCATTTTCAGCGTCATTTTAAACTGGTTTGTACTGACTTAACATGCAGAGCATTAAATATTCTTTAAGTATAAAACCAGAACAGGACACAGTAAAACAAAAGTCATGTTATGACTTGAGACATTCCTTTGTGACGTGAATGCCTTAATACAATGACGCAGTACATTTTTGTGGACTGGAGATGCGCTAGCCAGGCACGTGGATGAATTTTACCTGCAGGCAGTTTGAGGAAAATAGAGACCCCTGGCGGTTCTAGTAAAAGAATTACAAGTTGCAAATGCCATGATTTCACACCTGTTTTCTTTTTGTTTCCTGTACACTCTGCTCTTTAATGTGGCATATGGGTTAAAACTGATGACAAATAGATGGTCTTTAGCGCAAAACCAACAAAGGATTTCAGAGTTTCCGGGACAAGACAAAACCAATGGAAACCAAAAAATATCTCTGGCATATTTTCCTTCTTCTTCACAGGGAATGTGTTTTTAATTTTGTGGAAGCTATAGTGACAAATAAAAGCTGACAGCTATCTCGACCATCTCTTTTACCCTTTGCCTTGATGTGAAGTGACAACGCTACACATCGTACTTTTAAGTAAAAAGCAGCCAGAGCTTTATTTTTGAAGCGATCACCTGCAACATGCTGTTACCTCCTCCAATGACACAGCTTTGGAAATAACTGTTAGATCACCTGTGATTTTCAGTCCTTCAACATGACTTTCTGATATTGTACTTGGAATATGAATTGCTTCTTGCTGTTTTTCAACATCAGATGTTCTTAATTTGCATTACTTGTTATTGAGAAAATTTGGTTTTTGTTGTCATTAACTTTATTAAATTTGTGAAGCAAACATTTCATGTGTCTTTTGCCAGATATTTGCCTCACATTTGCACACACGGAAACCCAGATGGCTTAACAAGTCACACTTATGACAAATTTGACCTTTTCACTCGTTTGTCACAGCTGTATGTGGTTATTACCTTGAAGAAATTAACCAAATAAATGAGACATTCTGGTCATTGTGTTTTTTTTTTTGTTTTTTTTCACCTTTTAATTTGACGAAATGGGTTGAAAATAACGATGAAGATAATGATGCTGCATTGGTTTAAAATAACCTCACATCTCCTTCTTCTTCCCCAAACCCTCTCCCTCTGTGTCTCCAGATGCCAGGCCTTTTGTCCAGTCCTGTGTGTCTGACAGTCATCTGGTTTTTATCTTGGTCGCTGTGTCCCAGTCGTGCTCAGATTCGGTCTGATGAAGGTAACAGACGCACACACGCACACCGCAGAGCAACACCGATTCACACTCGCGTATTGAAACGCAACAAACTTCAAACTCAGTCGTCGTCTCGCGAACGCACGGACGCCCATTCGTGGCGCGATTTCACACACGCAAACAAACTTGCGACAAACACTCAAAACGCGCACATGCAAACACACATCCTGTTAAGGATCAGGCCTGGATTCCTTTGTGGACTATTTCGGGTGCCCTTGACTTATCTCGGCTCAAAGCGTGCTTAAGTGATCTAAAGCTACTGCAGAGGACAGGAGGGAGGAAACGCTTCCAAAATGTAGTGAAATAATTGGATAGGGTGCACACTTTTTTCCTTCATTCGCTGAGGAACACACCATAAAACACTGACCTTACTTCCCAACAAAAGTTGATCAGAGAGCTTGTGTCATTGTTCACCTTATGATTTTTGTCTTTTCTTTTTTGTCTCCAAATGAGGATGTACTGATGTCATATTTAAATCATTTTTTTCTTTGCAAACAATAACTCTATTGTTGAAGGTTTTTAGGGGTTTGATTGTTTCTGTTCTCTTTTTTGTTTCTGTCTCTGTCTACCTCGCTCCATCCTCTTTCTAAAATTAGCCCAATTAATCACTCCAACAATAAGAATTCTCACCCTTAGCCCTGAAGGTAAAGCTGTCAAGAGTTTTCCGTTCCCATTAATTTTACCCCACAGCAGCTCCAGATTCTTTTTTTTATTGTTTGGAGAGTACTTAGTTTCATCCAGCTTGCAATTTCTGTGTCCACCCTGCCATCTGATTTCAATGTCAGGAGCCTTCCTGTATGTGTTAGTGTGCGTATATGTGTGTGCGTATGTGTGTGTGTGTGTGTGTGTGTGTGCGCTCAACTGCATGTTTATACGTGCACGTGTGTGAGGTTTTATGTATTAGCATGTGTGTGTATGT
>JAPQRN010000005.1:33422766-33447972 GCA_037367275.1 Coranthus polyacanthus
TTAAGCAGGATAATGCAGCGAAATATAAAATATTAAAACACCTGAAAGTTTAATTAAAAAAAAAAAAAGAAGAAGAAACCCCCCCCCCCACTTCCCCTCCCTCTGTCCTGAAAGTGAACTCTCTCTGACTCCTGTTTCCCAGATCCCCCTGGGCCGCTGCACATTTCCTGTCAAGTGCCCAATCACACACATGTTCGCTGCTCCTGGGTGGAATCTGTTAAGACCTTCCTGCCAGCCGAGTACAACGCCTCCTTCAGGTAAGTACCTGCTACTGCAGCTGGAAGTTACAATTGACCCAGTGCTTCTCTCTGCATCCCTTCTTATCTACTTTTATTTTTTATCCAGTGTAGTTAATGTAAAACATATTTGTTATTTTTTTATGTTTCAAGGGACGGTCGGGAGTGGAGGCCATGCCTAGTGGACGTCACCCGGAGGCACTGTGACATAGATCACCCAGCCTTCTGGCAGACCACCCATGTCTTTAGAATCACCGAGACCAATGTCCTCGGGTACCAGACAACATTGGAGTTGTTAACATTACATGAACTATGTAAGCTGTTTATATATGACAGGCCTTCTATATGTTTATGAAGTTCAGTTGAACCGGCACTAAAATGACTGGTAGAAACTGTGGCAACTGTGTTAGGCAAGTTTCAAACCCTTAAAAGTGACAATGTGGTTGTATTTATGTTTGATATTGTTGGAACTGACTATGGGTGGGACAAAATATCCATATGGGATGTACATGTATTGTACTGTATGTTTTTTAAAGTCATGCAGGCGGTCTAAATGGATTCCCCTTCCAGTTTGACTCTTCAGAGCTGGCATTAACATCCGCCCTGGCAAATGCGATCACATGCGGACAGCACTAATGCAAGGTCTGAACATGCTCAGGACGCACTTAGGACACATTCAGAGGGGGTCTACATGCCCACATTCTCTTCTGAACAGGAATGTGTCCTGGGACGGATTGATGGACTGCATACTTAGCTGACATTATCTGTCTAGTGCACATAGTGTTTTAAAAAGCCAACAAAGATGTATTTCAAGTGCTTCATTTGTGCGGTGCTTTCTGAGCGTACCTGAACAACCTCTTTTTTTTTTTTTTTTTCTCCACGAGCAAAGAGAATATACAGAGTTTGCATAATCTGGTAGAAATACATAAACATGTTTTAAGCGCTTAAGATTCAAACATTAACAAAACGTGTATGTCATGCACGAGAGCCAATGAAAACAAATGGACTGGTCAGATTGTCACTTTTAAGGTGCATTGATCGATTCATGCAGTAAGTAAAATGTTGCCTTCGAGCAGCACGGTGAATTAAGTTTGCGAAGGAATATTCCAGCCTCTTCAACTTGAAATGAAAGCTATGTTTTTTAGGCTGTAGATGAGCTCGTTTATCTGCATATAGAGTGGAGAAGTCTGATCCAGTCACTTACAGACGAACACTCGTGTTTGGATCTCGAATGACGCGTGTCAGCGCAAGGTCTGAACATGGCCAGACTCACTACTTCTTCGACTGATGGCGCTCATGGACATGGAAGTTGCAGTCAAAAAAGATTCTGTTTCCTTTTTTGTGCATTGTTTCATGTCAGATTCACTGAAACTGACACCACAGTGCAATGACTGAACACATATTTCCTGCTTTTTGCTTTTTCTTCATTTACACTGAACTGACTAATTAAAAGAGCAATATTCTAAGACACACGTGAAGAAGCAGGAGATGGCACCAAGCACACGCCTACCACAAACACACTCATAGACCTACAAACAAAACATCCTGTCGTCTAATGTCGCACATCATTTTTACAGACGGCTGTTTGTGACCGTGCCCTATTGGTCCTCATATAATGACCTCAATTATCTTGTTTTGCAGCCTCTCAGTCTGTATGACGTTCATGTCACACTCGAATAGAGCCATTTACAGCGTCCTTGAGACAATCTTCATAGTGCCTGGTGTGCATATTAGATATGTCTCACTGTTTTTGTCGACCTCCACTTCCGTTTTTTCACAAATGTGTGAAAAAGCTGTAGCGAGGTTCAGTGTTTCTGGTGGAAAGAAAAGCCCATTCAGCTTTTTGATCCAGAAGATGGATATATTCATCACAGCTGCAAATGAAAGCTCAGTTTGAAACGTATTCATTGATTTTAGATTTTCATTTAGATCAGCTAAATTAAAGACAAAATAGAGAGGAGTGAGATGGTGTGTTTTATTGTTTCAGCAGTGTTAAATAAATATCTTCGTTTTGCTTTGTCTCTCTTTGCAGTAAAACCAGAACCTCCAGAGGCAGTGTCGGTGAAGGCGTTAGAAGGCTATCCCAAAAGACTGAAAGTCTCATGGGACTTTCCATCCTCTTGGCCACAGCAAGACGCATTTCCCCTCATGTTTCACATCAGATACAGGCCTCTGGGATCCATATACTGGTCAGAGGTTTGTACAACGGGATGCATTTTCTTCAAGTAATTAAACGGTTTGTGTGCGGCCGTGTGCTTGTGGGAAGTTTGTGTTGGAGTCTGTGTCGATATTTGACATTACCAGACTGTATTTCAAAACAGTAGCTAGTGTTGCAGCTGTAGACGAGCGGAAGAGAGGTCGCTGGAGAGCTCGTCATTCATGTAGGCAGTAGAGACGGTAGTTTGTGATGGAGTTAACTTAACAAAGCATCGACCGGCTCTGAGCAAAACAAAAACAAAACTCCGACACAAGCTTCACATACGTAAGTGTATGAGCACGTGCAAAAATTCCATCTACGTAGAACCTCTTCGTGCATGAAATGAAACTCGCATTTTATGAACTGGTTGTGTTGAAGAAAAATCCAGATTCACTTATTATGTGTCTAGGTTTATTTCCCAGAAAAAAGAAATGAGTGAAAAAGAAGCATCATAATATGAATCTGAAGTAAAGATTTAGTGGCCGTCACTTTTTTTTTTTTCTACTAAAAAGACGTATTTCTCTGTCCACACTAGAAACTATTAGTATTACCTGCATTGTATGGTTTCACGTTCTCATCATAATTCATTTTGCAGTAGTACGTTGTGTAGACTTCTAGTTTCTCGTCCGATTTGGCATGTGCTCGATAACAGCTCATTAAACTGGAGTCTTCTCTTTCAACATGTTCTCAGTTACATTTTTTGGTGTATAAACGTGACCTCAGAGTCGGGCCAAAAACAATAAAACAAAAGAAAAGTTGATGATCAGGCAGTTCCACTGAGCTGCTCTTATTTATTTAAACTCTCCCGTCATGTGATTCCACCAGTTGTTCTTCCTGTTCACTGCTACTTTCTCTGTCTGTCTCTCATCCAGATCTACTCTGAGGAAAGTCCAGTCGTGGTATTTGATGCCCTGGCCGGTCACCTCCACCAGGTCCAGGTCCGAGCCCGGGACGAGGTGAACTCGGAGAGCCAGTGGAGTGAATGGAGCAACCTGGTTTTCGCTCAGCCTTGGGAAGGTCAGCAGAGAAGTCAATGGCAATAACATTTTTACAGTCCACAATAATGTGCAAACTTGCAGCCATCCCAGAAGACTCACAGAGCACATTATACCACGACGCAGTCAATTAGTATTTCACTTAAAAGCTAAAACAATGACAGGGTTAATAAGGACTACCACTTTATAATATCCTGGAATTTTAAAATCTCGTGAAATTAAGTAAACTCGTCTAAAGTTTTGCAAAAGCCATGGAATTTATTTTTGTCTGTGATGAAATTCAAAAGACGAGAGAGCAAACCTGACAGATGCGGATGTTTTAAAAAGAGCGAAGCAGGCGACCCGTTCACTTGACGCATAACAGCCTCGTTTTTCCCAACTGCTCATGAAAACTTTATCTAGAAATGAACAGTATATCACAACTTCTGGCTTCCTCCAGTCTTTTGTTGTGTGGTTTCACGGGTCCTTTAAAAAGTCTAAAATGCAATCGTCTGAATCATGACTGAGCGATTTGTGACATACATAAATATCATATTGTGATATTTGATGATGATTTATCGCGATATACATTTTTCTTTGGTCTTTTGGGTTTTATTTTGTTTACATTGGCAGCAAAAACACATAAAAAAAAACCCACGTATGTTTCAATGTTTTGTTGTCTTTTACTTAATTTTAATGTTATTTTGATTCGATTTGTTGAACAAACATTTATCATAATAATTTAATCATTATAATGAAGTGTTTGTCATGTTCTGACCATGAAGCAGAGTTTAAAACAAAACATAACCATCTGGTTTCTTCAACTTTCAGTCAGGACCAAAACTCCTTAAACTTGAATGAAATAATGATTTGAGATTTATCGTCATAATTATCTAAAATGTTTATCGCCCAGATCACCCAGCCCTAGTCTGAATTTTAGGCCTTAAAATGTTTCAACTTTAATTTTGACAGGTCTTAAATTGTGAAGATGACTCTTATGAAGTTGTATTAACTTCAGTCTCTTTTGTTAAATGCGTTATGAAAAGTTTAATCACACTGTAACAAAACGACAAAATGTACAAGTCAATAAGCACTAATTCAAAGAGTGCAATACTATGATTAAAACCACGTGGAGAAGATTGAATGAAATAAACATGTGAGTAAATGAATTTAATTTGTAAGTCATTCTCCCGCATCCTTTGTACTTTTTTACCAGCAATGGAATAATACTGGAATAACACAAATAATGAAAAATGAAATGGATCTTATATTGGATTCAAAATGGTTTTAAAAGTCTGCAGAAACCTCACCTCTGTAACGACAGTGACTGTTTGAAGGATGCAAAAATAACCAAATTATATTATTTACCGTTGAAAAGTCAGTCAGAAATGTTGTCTGTGAAAATGGGCGGGGAAATGAGCGGGTACAAAGGCTCTTCCAGTGCACACCTTTGTTTTTGAATAAATACCAGACAAAACAAATCGTGCACACGTCAAGACAGTGTAGTCGAGTCTTGGCAGTGGAGGACAAGCAACTGTATAAAATTAAAGAAGCGTGATCTCTGCAGGAGTTTGTAAATGTTGACCTCAGCGAAGACGCGTGAAATGTACACAACGCGCCTCAGTCGCAAAAGACGCAAGACGAAAACGACGTAACGACGCAACGAGATGAAGACGATGTAAAAGATAAAACCCTGACATCGTCTTTGTACCTGACATCCATCCATTTAACTCAACACTGTTCTGAAAAAACACAGACCTTATGACAACCCATGATGTATTTTTATACATTTGGGTCCTGGTGATTTTGGATCTGGAGCTGAAAAAGTCTGGGCAAACGGCAAATTTTGTTCTTACCGTTGTTCATTGTGTGTGTTTTGTTACAGTCGACGCCACCCACACACCTGCAGTGGAGGAGGAAATATTCCCAAACCTTTTTTTTCCTGTCAACACAAAGCCGGAAACATCAACAGCAAAGTCACACAGTAAGTATCGCCCTTTCGATTCCAGGTAAAGTGCAGCGTCATTTTACTCCCGAGCAGCCGCTGGTGTTGGTTTTTCTACCGTTTCCACTAGCGCGTACCCTTCCCTCAATTAAAGATTCAGAGTTACCAGTAAATCTCGCATCATTACATTCAGATCCAAAACATCTATTATCTTATTTTGTGGTGGAGTTATTAACACCATCAACTTGATCCAACTTCGGATGCATTTGAAAATGTGTTCCTCGTTTATTTCTCCAGCCCGGGTCGAACCTGTGTGAATGTTTTCTTGCCTTCGCCAATTTTAAAATGACAGCGAATGCATTTTTTTTCCTTTACTTTTTACATTTTTTGGCAGGAACAAGGTGCATCTTCAGTGATTAATGTGGCAATAACATCTGATATGGCATTATTTACTGTTATTACAGTGGAGATAGAAACAGTGCCAGTACCCTGTGTGAGGCATCATCACCAAATTATATATAATTGCAGTAAATTGCACCTGCAGGATATTATGTTGTTTTTTTTTTTTTTACAACATGTACACTGGATGAAAAGTTAAGTGCATAGCAGCTCGCTTGATACATGGGTCGAAAACATGGGGGGAAAAAAAACAACCTTTTGGAGCATGTAAAATATACACATGTATGATCTACACGACAAGTACGCACTCGTAAACATGCACACACCCAATCTCGTCTATCTCGCGGTATAGACGAGATTAACACACACACACACACAGCGTTGGCAGCAGAGTAAAGAGCTGCTGTGAGCCAGATGTCTTCTTTGTGTGTGAGCATTCACACATTTGTGTTTGCCTTCCCAGATGTGCACACAAATCATTTTTTCGATTCTGTAAATGAAATGTACTTTTGCACGTTTTATTAATGAGTATCTGTGCTTTATGTTTTGCTTTGTTTCAGACTTCAAACCCATGAGTTTTCTCCCGTTTGTGTGTGTGTGTGTGTGTGTGTGTGCGAACGAGGCTTGTTTACTCCTCTCAGAATGATAAATACATGTTTCGGCAAAAGCCATAATGGCATATTTAAAATTAACTTCTCACCAAAGAGCAATTAAGTCTGAGAACACACACATCCCCGTTTTCTTTCTGTTTTTTTTTGTTTTTCCTTTCCTCATGTAGTGTCTTTCTCTGACACACACATCAAGTGTATGAAGCATGAAAATGCTGTTATTTTTTGATGATAAATAATGACAGAACAACAACCCAGAGATGTGTGTTTTCTTTAACCCCGTCTCGCTGTCCATCTCCTGTCATTTACTATGGTTTTTTTACTTGGGTTTTCTTTTCCTGCCCCACATCTGTTAGTCTTCATCTCCACTCTGCTCCCTTGCGTCTGTCCCTTTACGTCTCTGTCTCTGCTGCTCCCTCTCCATCCATTTTGACTCACAGTAACTTGTGTTTGTCGTCTTAACTCAATCTTTCTTTCTTTCTTTTCCGCGTCTCCTTCCCGGCCTGTTTCGTTGACGTTTTGTTTGTTCGTTTCTTATATTTCTTCCTGACTCTCATCCCATCCAGATCCTGCATTTGAGGAAGAAGGTAATTTGGGTTTGGTGATTCTGCTGGTTTTGTTCTCTGTGGTCATCCTCACCACCGTCCTTTCCCTCATCTTTGTCGTGTGGTAAGACTCACACACTTGTTTGCATCATACTCCAATACATGCACACACACGTATCCCACATCCACAAGCCACAGCTTTTTAGCTTCCTTTTTTTTTTTTTTTTTTTTTTTCCCCCTCTTTCAGACAGCGTCCTGCTCAGATTGCACCAATACCCAGTGAAAAGCATATGTTTTTACGTTTTCCTGCTTGCTTGTTCATCGATGGTTGTTGTTTCCAGGGTGAGGCAGAGGCGGCGCAATCACGTGACCAAACAGGAACTCACCTCTATGGTCAAGATGAAGTCCATGCCAATCTAATGTGAGACATACACAAACACAACAGTAATTCCACTTGAAGCATACTTTCCGGTTTGTTTAGAGCGCTGAATGTGTTTTGAATGTGGCCACATGTGGTTCTTCTTTACCCCGTTTGGCAGATAGATGTAAACTTCTGGATGATTAACAGCCTCTGCGGCAAAGTGAATTAAAATCCTATTAAGTGTTGCTTCTTTCAAATTTATTCAAGTACCACAAAAGGCCTTCAAATACAGGCGAAGCAAGTGAGAAGAGATTAGCAAAGGTTTGCTTTAGTAGGAACAGGAATGGTTCAAACACTGCTATAAACAACTTTAAGAAAACCCTTCAGAAAGCCAGCCAAGTTGTGATTATAAGCCTGACATACACAAAAACACACAGATTATAACCCTGTAAGTATGCCTGCATATCTCTCATCCAGCTCTGTTATTTAAAAAACTGTTTTCATGGCAGTGCTTAATTACATTATGATTTATACATGTTTTTTAAAGTTGCCTTCTCCACTTGACTCAAGCCTCTCTTCCCCCCGTTTTCACCAACTCGTTTTCTATTTGCCCTCTGCTCTCCTCTCCTCTCAGGTTGATTTCGAGCATCTTCTCCACGTCGGCCCGTTCTAGGGCTCCTCCCGAGGGTCAGCCCCTGACTTTACCACTGCACCGAGCTGACCGTCCCCGTTCAGCGACATCAACCGTAATGCAATCAGTCAGACTCTGTCCACAACCCACGGTGACAGGGATGAACCCACACAAACTACTTCGCAGAGCAGGGTAAAGTATGTGTTTTTGCAGATGCACATGCGCAGGATTTTCCTGGAAATATTCAGCGAACGTGTCCAATTACACCACCCATAATGCATCTGCTGGCATCCCCTGACTTTCTGTCCTTGGGGACAAGGAAAACAGACTCTAATTTGTTACTTTTAGCTCCTCTCAGTACGTTTACTGCAGTAGGAGTTGACCCTGCACCAGGACATTTGAGTTTACTCACAACCAATGCTGCTTCAGATGGAATGACTCCTTTAATGTTTTTTTTGGAGAGGGGTGACTTTTTTCTTTTTTTTAAACTTTGGAAGTTTTAGGCTACCAGAAAGGACCAGGTGTGCAGCTGCCAAACAGGAGAAAGTGGAAGATTTTTACTCAGACATCTATCTTCAACCAGAACTCCTCACGTTCTTTTTTTTTTTTTTTTTTAATTTGTCGTGAGCACTAAAGAGATTATCGTGCGTCCGTTATGACATCGACTGACCGACCGACTCAATGCTGTGAAGGAAGCATAACTTTTGCCAGTCTCTCTATGTGTGTCTGATGCCAAAGCAGCAACTATGGGCATTATGGCTTTAGCTGAGGGGCAGGAAGTGACTCCTGACGGACACGGATTCTAAAGTCCAGGGTGGGTGGGTTGGGTTATATAGGCTTTATTTCATTCATGTACACGTGCTTTTATGTTGCATGTTATGCTTGTTCTGTTGTCTCTAGTGGGGGCTTTTTTGCCGTGTACCTCTTTCTTTCCATCCATCCATCCATCCATCCACTGTTCCTGAATGTGTACGTGTTCGTCCTGAACGTGACGCACAAGGGGTGGAACGTGAGAGATAACAAAAGATATACTGGCCTTTCACAAACCACCAGCATTATCGCACCACGTAGATCTCAGTGATGACAAATATTAACCTGTACATTCATCATTATCACCAGTCCGGTCTAAATAATAGGTTGATTTCTTTGGGCGGTCAGGTTGGATTAAGAGTTTATTTTTGATTGCAGAGAACAACGTTTCCCCTTCAGGGATGCTCATCAAACCCAGCCTAACTCAATCAAGTCTAGTTTTACTGTAATAGAGATAATCAGCACATCCTCACATGGGATATCATACAAAGATGATGAGCTCAAGTGGTGAATTTAATATCAACGTGGTTGTGGAAATGTTTCTGTTGAACGACCTACGGATTAATTGTTCGTATGGAGATTAGAAACCAGTTACACAACACTGTAGAAATGTTACTGATAGATAACAGTAGTCTCGTCGGCTTAAAGGTAAAATGCACGTTGATTTATTTAGCGATGTTTTTGGGGACAAAACATTGCAAAAATATTGATAGAATAAAATAGAGCAGCTGAGACGGTGTCTTAACCTGACCTGTGTTGTGGCATTTTTGGCGTCTCCTAAAAAAAAGCACTACTGTAGGTTTGGCTTAAATATGGATGAAGCGGAGGCAGAAAAGGCGCAAAAGTATGTTTCGACGTCTGTATTTCAGAGCCGTACCGGTGTACCGGCGTACCGGTGTACCGGCGCAGCTCACGTCTGAACTTCGACACGGGTGAAATGTGGATGGAAATATTCAGTAGCATGTGTTTATGAAACTACAGCAATAGACGGAGAAACAGTCCCCACCAGTAGGTTGATAATAAAGAACAGTTTTTTTTTATTTGATTTTATTTTGTTTTATTCTGGCATTCGTTCACGAGCACCGAGGCACCGACAATCACACAGCAGAGACAGTACTCCATGGGTTTACGGCGGTCGTTTCAGTTTCACGACTAAAAACCTTCTGCAACCGCGGGTGTTTACATGCAGCACCGATGTTCTGACTTTGAGCAGAATATTCCATGTGACGCGCGGGACACGCCGATACGATATTATTGCGGTTTTCTGAGGATTCTCTGGACACGTATACAGCGCGTTCGGGTTTTAGTTCAGGCCGTCGCACGAAGAAGAGACTTCAAAGAAAAGCTCACGTTTCTTGATGGGAATGAGGAACACGTGTACTTTTAAAACATCGCGAAAGAGGATATCGGCGGTTGTTTTGTTTTTTTTGTTTTTTTTTTCGGATTGCGTACAAATATCGGAAAAAAAAAAACCGACCGTCTCCAGAAGGAACGAAAGAGGGAGGTTGTGTTCACGTAGAAGGTGAAACACGGCGACTCTTCGCTCACGCCGTTACCGACCATCTCCTGGAAGATGAATGCTTTCCTGGCCAGTGCTTTCCATATGAAAAGGCTCTGATACCTGTGGTGTATCTGCTCCAGTCCTTCTTACAGTACAAACCTTGTGTCCTGGCTAACGTTCTGCCACAGATTGGAACTAACAGCTCTACTTCTTGGGTGACAGTAAACCTTCCTTCCTCCTTTTCTTTCTTTCTTTCTGGTGGTTATATTCTATTGATCCAAAGCTGTGTAGTTATCAACCAACTGATTGATTGATTGATTGATTGGCTGACTGTGTAGTTTGTATCAGAAACACAAGGTGCATCTAAGTCAAACCTTTTTGTCCAGTTTGACGACTGTATGTTCTCTCAAGCTAGCTCCACATATTATGCATGGATCCAGTTGAAGCTTTTTGTATATTATTGTATATCACACTTTACAAAAACACATTTCATGTATGTTATAATAAGTGATGTTTATATGTAGAGAGAGAAGAAAAAAAAAAATCATATTCCTTGGGATAGTTTCACAGACATGGGTTTTCTCAGACTTGCTGTTCTTTTATAAATTTGTATACCGGTTTATAGCATATTTTTGCACAGATTTAATCAATACACGACACAAAAAATATTCACAATTAAGTACTCTTGGTCTTCCCTGGGAGACGTTGAATTGTCCCCGTTGTCCTCTACGACAAATCAGGGATTTACGTCGACAGTGAGCAAAGCGTTTCTAAATGAAGAGATTACAATAAATATTTTGCATTTGAGATTCCGAGGGCATAGATGAGATTATCCATGTTTCGGAAACCTATCCCGTCGTTGCGTACTTGTCCTTTTCCCCAGTTATATGAAGCTCTGTTACTGTACGATTACTGTATGGACAATGTGTTTACGGATCAGCCTTCATCCATCTTGCTTTCTTTAAATCGTAGGCTCTCTGGTTTTCCTTCGTTTCTGTGCTGTCGGCCCGAAGCACGGATCCAAATCTTCGGTTTCCTTCCCGTGGCAACACTCACAAAGAAAGCAAAAACGGTTTAATTTTCCAAAGCATTAGAGACTCGGGGCCAGATTTATTAACTAACTACTGTCGAGATTTTGCAGGTGGTAGAAGAGAGAGATGATGAGAAGGAGGCGTTCTCGGAGCATAGCGGTCATTAAACACTTTGTATTTTTTACCTGCGTTGTTCCTGGTCCTGAGATCATTAATGGAAGGACATAGACATGCAACGTTACCGAACGTCCAGGAGGCTCGAAAACAAGTCAAGCACAACTCGAATGAAGTCTTACTTTCACCAAAGCGTCGCAAGGCTTCATATCATCCGTAAAACCGACAAGAAATTATATGAAATGCGTGAAATCTTCAGTTCATATCGTTCAAATTTCCAAGTGATTTTCATGTTTCCTCCGTATTATCGATTAAAAACAGCAGCCTACCAAACATATAGAGTAAATGCAGGCTTCGGGTCTGGTTTGATACACAGTTGTGTGGATCGGGTCAGAGGTCAGATCATCCTACAAACGCATGTGAAGTATTGTAGTTTTAAAGTATTGTACTGAAGTTGTTACGTTCTGCAGATAGAAAAACTCCCTGGCCTCTGGTCGGTCTGCATCGCTGTCTCCACATGCATTAAACCCTAGACTGAGATGAACCGTCTGTGTTCAGAGCCGTCGTCTGCTCTTCTTCCTGGATTGCGGCGTTGACCTTTTTTAGAAATTCCATTTTCTGTTCTAATTGGAGAAAACGCGTTTGATTCTAGTTGCGCATAAAGTGATCGTGAGAAGAAGAACAAAAATTTAAATTGTAAAAACTCCAAATGCTCCAAACAAAGTGCTAAAACTAATATCGGGTCTAGATTCTGAAAGTTCTTATTTTTTTTTTTTTAATACGTATTTTTTGAAGAGACGCTAGAAAAAGAGTTTTATTGTCAATGTGTTAATGACATTTTGTACCCTCCGTCGTGGCTTTGAGGTTTGAAGTGATGGGTTTTCTTTGTAAATCGCCACCTCTCCGTCTCGCTCTCGTGGTGTTTTCTTAGTTTTTCCGTGGACACGCGTGGTATCCTCCGTCTCCTCTGTCTTCACTGTGTTCCTCTGCAGTATGTGATAGCAGATGGAGCCTGTTGGTTTTAGTTCTTACAACTCAAATTACACTCAGGCATCCATTCTCAGATGTATATAGAGTTTTTTTTGTTTTTTTTTTTGCTTTATGTGTACGACAGATATCACCATAAGCTGTTTTTTTTTTTTTCTTACTGTCCTTGTATGTCTCTGTGAAATAAATACTATTTTATCACACCGAGAGCTTCGGGGGTTTTCTTTTCTTTTCTGTTCACCTTCCTCAGAGGCTTTTTAAAATCAATTTCTGACTCACCTGGAGTTCTTCTGTGTCTTATTTTCTCATCATTGTTGTGAAAAAAGATGAAGGCCTTCACCTTTTGATAGGTTTGAACGTTGAAACCACGTTGGTTTTCTTTAAAAATGTCGCGTAAATGTACTGATGTCATTAGTTTAAGCCAGATATTGAGAGGGAGAAAAAAAGAAAGTTGTTTGGCAAATGCGCATTTTTGCATATTTTAGCATCGGTTTTAGGGAAGGGCCTAAAGGACCAGTTCTGACTTTTCCGAAACCAAAAGCCACTCACAGCCGAGTGTCAGCGACCGCGTTACTTATTCTTCACAGACTTACTGATCATTTTGAAGGTTCAGAATTAACCGTGGAGACGCATCAACAGACCACGAAGTAATATGTTGTGTATTTATATTTGAGGACGTTTGAGAAGTCGTGAAGGGATTCGTTCATTGTTTTGACATTATAGTAACTGAATAGATCAGATACTCAACGGAAACATCAGACTTCTGCAGTAATAGAAGTAAACAGACAGGATACGATATGCCTTTTAGAGCCACTCATGAGCTGACCCTGATCACATACAGTCTGTGATTACGGCTGCAATTCGATTCATTCATTTACATAAACGTGTGTTTATCGCTGAGACATGATTCTTTTCGAGTCGCCGGGGACGAAAAATCTCCGTCCGTCCGCGGGAATGAACCTTACTGCTCATCTGTCGTCTAAAAACCCAGAGACGTTCGGTTTTCATCAGGTACGGTTCGAGCATCGGCTGACCAGGAACCTGTTGAACTATCGGAACAGGTGGCGGTGGATTTTCTGCGCTCACCGAAGGCAAACGCCAGAAACCGATGCAAAACGCACAGACGTAAATATTGAAGATAATGTTTTATTGAGATAAAAAGAACAACTACTTTAGGATTACTGTTATACTATGTGTATTTTCTTCATATAATTAACCAAACATTGAAAATATTCAACGGAACAAAACTTAATTCAAACAGTGAAACAACTTAAAAGTGCAAAATCCAACATAATGTTGCATTAATAAAAGTCACATTGTAAACATCAGCAGCAGTAAAAGACAGGGTGATTTTTTTTTTTTCCTTAAATAAAGTTGTAAATTACGAACAATTCTTGAGGATACTCTGGTCATTTCAGAACCCTTTCGGTGCAGTTTCACTCATTTATTCAGTATTTTCTGACCCAAATATCTTCATCTTTTTTTTTTTTTTCTTTCCAGTCCTGACTTAATATTTAAACAATATTTACTAAATAATACAAATAAATACGTGAGTGCAATTAAAGTAAGAATAAAGTGTGCGGTACAATGGATCCACTCAGATGAAGTTATAAATTAACGTCATAAGTACCAGAACTTATTCATTCCCTTCTCTTTCGCTGTGCATTTCCCAGACTTGAGAACTTGTTAAGAACCTGATGCTCTTTCCACATTTTCAGACATTTCTCTGCTTTTTTTTTCCCCCAGGATGGAACAATGGTGTAGTTTTCAAATACAATTGTGACCGAGCGCCACCTCACACCATCCTGACTCTTCCCGAGAATCTCGTTAGGGTAAACGCGTATCCATCGTCTTTCCAGTATGGCCTCGATGTTTCTAACCAGAGAAGGAGTCACTCTTCACTTTAAAAGGACAACTGTGCATTACTATGGCTCGATGTGGACACCTAGTGGACGACTTCCATCACTACAGTCTTCATTAACACACGCACCAGTTGATTTTCGACATATTACGCGCCTGATATTGGTAAAAAACAAAAACAGGAGGTGACATTTGAAAGTACTAAGACTGTAATAAAAGCATTGAGATGCATCGTGTCAGTTTTTACACCGACAGCGAATCGATTACATTCAAATAACAAAAGGCTGAGTCTGAAATCTCTCCTTTTAGTGGAGCTTTCACTTTCATTTAAACATTTATCTATGCTTTGTCTATTTACTTAAGCGGAAGCTGCAGACACTACATGTTTTTGGGAGAAATACTGACAAAACTCTTATCAAATTGGTAAATTAAATATGGACAGTACCAAGTTAAAAAACAAAGGGAAAATAGAAGCGACTTTTCGACACAGCTGTCGTCTCTGAAAACCCCCCAAATAAATCCATTCAACTACAACGTAACAATATTTTATGCGTTATTTAAAATAAAGCATTAACAACAGCGTTGAGGAATGCGAGTGAGCCATCGTCCCACGTGTAGATAAAACAGTGAAAAGACCTGGTCTCTAAATGAGTCCGACTGTAGCCTCACAACCAAAACTCCACCTGACAATTAAACATGTGCACTATTCTTTATCTATATAATACAATAGCAGAATGAAACCTGCAGTGGATAATACGAGTTAATGCCACAGTTACAGCACAGTTGTATATTTCTTAAAATGTCAACATGTAATATGGAAATATTACTAGTCATTAACACACTACTGGAGAAAAAAAAAAGTCCTTAAATGGTAAATATGAATAAATATCCAGCTGTTTAAATCGTATCCTTTCTGATCTAACGTTCCCTATTTGGTGTAAAATAGAAATAGGCCACTTGGGACAGAAACACACTCAAATTCAGCATCGTCTCTTATTTACATCGTGAGCTTGTTCCAAACAAAAGAGAGGAAAAAAAAGAGAAAGAAGGAAAAAAACCAAGTGAAGCTGCTTGGTCGGTTGGCACAACAGTAGGAAGCTAGAAAAGTTTCTGAAGTGTACAGCGTCTCTTAGAAGTGAACTGATCCTCTGCTCCCAGGTGGACGAGTATTTGTGACCAAGAACAGGTGAGACGCTCAAACAAATGTCCACTTGAGAAGCTAACCGTTCGTCTAAAGCGTTACAGCAGCACTTTAAGATTTGATTATAGGCATCATGTTACCACCGTCTGACAGTACCAACGGTTTACAGTAATAATAGGACATATGAGGACGTACGCTCGACTGCTTTATGGCAAACAGACGAGAGTGTCGATACTAGAGGTCGACCGATCGGCCGCGGATTTTTCGAGGACGATATTATAACAATAGCTTCCAACTATTTTAGGAATTGGGTAACTGTTGAACTGAACAGCTGCTGTTCAAGTCTAGGTGCAATTTGTTTCAGCTGTTCTTCTGCCTCACAGTTAGTTACTCCAGTCGTGAGTTAGCTATCGGTCACTATCGCAGACGGGTTCTGGAAAATGTCCTGTTGGTCTTTCTCTGATCAATACCACTAACACGTCCGTATGTAAAATATGAAACTACACACCAGCGTCAGTCGGGACAGAAACTGTAAAGTGGTACCAGCTCGACTGTCGACAGCGACAGAACTCAGCCCGCCAGCATCTCCAAAGCCCACTGGTTTAATCCACACAAGAAGGACAATTCTCTGCTCTTATGCTGGTGGTACAGTATATGCTGGACTGCTCTGAACAGTTGCTAAGCAACCAGCACCCTGTAAATCAGTGAATTGTTGTTTTCAAACTTCCTTCGTACAGATTAAGACATAACATTAATGAGATGCTGGTGGGCAGGTTTTGTGACAGACTGTTTTCTCATTTCCATGTGCAAAGTCAACCGGCTGTAGCTTCATACTTAACACTAATATCAGACCAATATTAGAGCGATGTCTGCAAAAAGGAGTCTTTCCAGAAATGTAAGTATCAAACTGTAAAGGGCCGTCCACACTAACAACGATAACTGTAAAGTTTTTTAAATCGTTGTCCACACCAGAACTGTATGGACAACAACGGAGGACAAGGATTTGATGAACGATAGAAAACACTGACAGCCAATCAGAACCCATCTGAATTTACAGGGACCCCTCTCAGCGTCTCTGATTCAGCTTTAATTGACCTTACCCTTAATAAAATGAATAAGAATAGCAATTAAATGTCAGTGGCTGTGAGCGACATCTGTTTTCTGACCATGTTACGGATTATATTGGTCTTTATGTATCATTTTTTGGTGAACTTTTTAACCGGCAACACTTTGAGTGGATGACTCGGCCTCTTTTTTTGTCTTTTCTACTGTGTGATCGACTTAACGTTTGGACTGTGCACACAGTTTAAATCCGATTCTTACAGAATACTGCTGCTTACAGAACGTTGTCATTCCGCAGTGCGGATGCTCACGACGATACTCTTATAGTTGTTGTTGTGGACGGCCCTTGAGCCTGATCTCACAGCTCTGATCCTGACCTGCATCAACAGCTGACATGTTTGGAGCCGAGAACCTCCAAGCAGCAAAACGAGAAGTGGCATCTGGATAGGACAGCTGTTTAGCGATGCTCGGAACTCTCACTGTCACTATTTTAATTAATAATTAGTGAGTTAAAACTTGCTCATTACTTTGCGAGATGAAAGTGGTGGAACATAGTGAGAACAACAATGACACGGGCAAACAACACGCCTGTGTCGTACAGCTTGTTGTTGACCTTTGGTTGACAATTCCTTGAGTGTTCTTAGGATGAAGACAGATTGTGATGACAAGTTGTGGTTCACAGGGCTGGAGATGATGAACAACTCTGTGATTGATAAGGTCAAGTGTGTGGTCTGTCCTTTGTATGGACAGATAGCAGGCAAGCCAGAAGAAAACTTCATGTCAAAGCTTTAAAGGGTCACTCCAACAGTTGAAGAGATTTTCACGTTATCTCACAGAAAAATAAATCAGCGGTTGGCACAAGTGTCTGAATGTAGGTTTCTGTTTTCTTGTGTAAAGTGACTTTCCACCTCCTTGTGACTGAAAGAAGTCTGAATCTGAGCAAGCATTTACCTTTCTTGGTATTCTCCAGTGATTTCAAGTAACTCTGAGCTGTGATTAAGTAACCAGAGGTGGTCCGTCCCAGATCAGCGGTCGACATCGACGGGACGTTTGGTCTCTAAACGTCGATGGCCACCCCGTGTTTGGTGGAGATCACATCTCTGGTTCCTGTCAGATACATGAGCACTGAGCACAGGTGAGGAAGTGTTGCCGTGGTGCTGACGTACAGCCAGTACGGAATAGGCGCCGTGTTGCCGAAGGGGCACACCCACAATCCGTGGCGCACGGCGTCCCGGACGTGGTGCGTCGCCATGGAAATAAAAAGCATCCACGGCAGGGAGCACCAGGCGTCTTTGAGGCGTCCGATCCACATGAGGAAGCGGAGGGAGAGGCAGAAGACGGGGATGAGAGAGGAGCAGTGTAGAGGAGGACGCTGAGGGAGCGACACAGCAGCCTGAAAGGCAAAGGAACAACGGGAGGTAATGTACATGACGTCCTACGGCAAAATAACTTCATTCTCAAACAAATGTTTTCATCCCATTTTTTTATGTCACAGCTTACAAGTCAATTACAATTTCCATAATACAGTGGTGTTTTCATCCACGTTCTTACAGCTGCTCTGGAAACTTCTTTGCATTAACTGCATCTTGTTCAGTATTATTTAACAAAACTGGGCAAATAATCAATTAACAAGTAACAAGAAGGAATAGAAATGGGTGGAATGTACACTTCTCACGAGGAAGTGGAGCAAGGTTATTATGGTTATTATGCTAAGGATCCATAGTTGCATGATAAGTGTGTTTTGGCTATAAATATCAGATGTGTAATAATTTCACACCAAAACCAAAAATGACATATAAGGCATCAGCTTTAATCCAGAACGATACAAATAAAATTTTGTGGTTGCTCCTTAACAAATTATGAGAAGTGTACTTTAAGGTTGGTTATTTTCCAGAGATCAACACTTCTACTTCGATTATTTACAATAAAAATTCAATTACATTCATCATGCATATCTCTTGGTGAGGATTCTTTGAATTTTGTGAATTGGTCATAGTGTTTATGTGAATGAAGACTGTACTGACCTCTTTCTGCTGCTTCCTAAAATGGACCTGCCCTGCTTCCAGAAGCACTACTGCCCGTCCACTTAAAACAAGTCTGCCCTTTACTGAAACTTGTATTTGGAAGCTCCTTAATGAAGTAAAACTCATTTCTGCTGTGTTTGTTTGTAAGGATTCCTCTGTTTCTGACCGTTACGCCCATAAATAAATAAACTCTGTCCTGTTGGGTTGCAGTGTCACATTGCATACGATTTGTGATACTACCAACTCACCTGACAACTGAGTGTACATTTCTCGACTTCATTAATATGTATAACTCTTGAGTTAAGGGGGCGGGCCCTACCTTGAGTGACAGGGATCCAGCCATGTAGAAGTGGTCCAGGTCTATGATTGATGCGAGCAGACCCGCCAGCAGCACCTCATACAGATCACTCTTTTTCCTCAGCCCAATAACCACTGCCCATGACCACAGTCCCACCAGACCATGCGTGGCGTTGTCCAAGGCGGCGCGCAGCCACAGGTGGTGCTGGATAACCGACAGCTGGAGGGCGTGGTCCGCCACCACACAGAACACACCAAGTCCTGCTGAGGCCAGCAGAGAGGCGGAGCTAAACGTCTGTAAGAGGGCCTGAGCCTTCTCGGTCTCCACTGCCAGGCTGAGGGGTACGGGAGCACCCTCTCCGCGGACGCCCACCCCTAATAACGGGGACGAGGAGGGGGAGGAGTCGAGCTTGGAGTAGAATCCTTGCATGTTTTAAAGATGGCTGTAGGGGCCAATAGCCACTGAACGTCAGCAGGATTCAGGTAGACTGCAGAGAGAAATAAAGAAAAGGACATTAAATGTAATGGAATCACTAAAGTGTTCGGTACATTAAAGAGATTTACCAGTACAGGGGGGTGGCCCAATGACCGCACCCCATGTCATATTCTAGTAATTATACCACGGCAAATCAAAACCAAACCCAAAAGTATTGGCAACCACTTGAAAAAAACTCACTAATGAGCTAAAACACTGAAGAAACATATGAAACTCTGTCTAAAATGACCACATAGTCTTAGTACTTCACCACTGGAGGTTACTGACGACCTAAAAAAAAAAACAAGCATTCAAAACAAACTGAAACACCTCTTGTACTACTTGTTAACACCTCAGCAATGATCTAAAACGCATTAGAAACACATATTTTATAGCCTTGCTGCTCCACTACCGGAGGCTGTTGGCGCCCGTCCGAAAAACGCCTCAGAAACAACTCAAAGAACCTCAAGGAGCACCAAAACATTCACCAAATCCGGTCCAACGTGACCATTTCCAGAGCACACTGTAGCCTCTGTCACATACAAACTGGTGTTGACACATCAGTCACAACAAACATATGATTCCTGTCATTTAATACAACACTCCAGCCGACTCGATCTCATACATTAAGGGTATATGGACTCATATGTGATGATCAGGTTAATGTACCTGTGTCACATTGTACCGTGTCTCAGTGTTACTTCTCTCCTGACCACAAATGTCTACAATTAACTCAACAACCACACAAAAAAAAAAAAGGTATTATAAATGCAAAGGTGGCACTGAATTTCGCACAATAATGAAGAATATCTAGAGGTTTAAACAGCAATCTGTGTCACACACACACAGCAACTGAATATCATCATCATGGTGGCTGGTTTATTGAGCAGTCATATGGATGAAAAGCCCGTTCCCCAGAGGCGAAACTTCTTGTTCCTTGTTTTGTTCAGTCCTTTAAAAAAAAAAAGATCATTTCATTTTTTTTTTCCTCCCCCCCAGATACACAGACAAAAAGCAACAAATTCTAATTAGCTAAACTCGCCTGGAATCAAATCAACTTTTCATTCTCCGTCGATCTGTGTTTGACACGGACTGCTCAGTTAATGGGGTAATTTGTCAGGGTGTGATTCGCAGTTTGAAGACCGTCGCGGCTCCGTCCCGTCTCTTCAGATCGGGTTCATTTGAGACGCTCTCAGGAGCCGGAGGGGACGCAAAAATAGGTCTCCGGTGCAACCGAGCGAAATGTAGGACGCGCTCAAACGAAACACAACCGTCTTCGCGAATGTACTTCATCGTTAGCAGCTTTTTGAAATGTGAGCAGTAAGAAAACAAAAAAAAAATAAAATAAATAAAGCTAACGTCAACGGTCTTCAAACGCTACGCTCTCTATGAAAATTTAATCAGTACCTATATTTATACCAGCTGCTATTTACCTGCGCTGGTGCTATGTAGCCAGCTAGCTAACCACCGTTTAGCTAGACCGTTTGAAAATAAAGACACGTTATAGGGTTTGTTTTTTTACCCCCCTCTTTTCTAGCGAATATCAATCAAACACATATTGACAATCCCACACACGGTGTCGGTTAGCTAGCCTCTGAGCTAACAGGCTAGCAGTGACAGTGGAAGATGCCGCTTTGTGTAGGCGGAGAGCAGCTATCACGATTAGCGCCGCAAAAACACCGGCATGGTGTGCGTGGCAACGTCCGTCTGAGCGCGTTCGACCTACATGATGCGCAGATTCGAGAGTTTTCTGTGGTTTTTGTACACGAACGAGTCGACAAACACAATAACACTCACCCCATTGCCCTGCATCGGTTAATAAACCGGCGACGTCCAGCCAGGATGTTGTTATTCTTCTTCTGTGGTGTTTTGCACGCGGGATTGAACGTTTGGGGCGCACTGCTGCCGCCACCAGGTCGCGGTAGAGAACAGCACGTAAGAGACGGCGAAAGCTCAACCTTTTGAAACTCGAGGCCCATTTCTGATTTAAATTTCCAAATTTAATGTATTCAGTGTTATATTCCCCCATTTACACACTTAAGACCTTTTACTCACGCAGGGTCAATTTAAAAAGAAAACACTTTGTTTCATTGCATCAGAGGGAACAAATGTTGGCAAGAAAACAGTGGAAAACCTGTTCGTTATTATATATTCAAACATAACACTGAAATCATGCATTTTAATTTAGCTTTTTTTTTTTTAAATGTATGGAAATTCTTGAGCATATTTAGATATAAAAATGATTGCAAATTGCAAATGATTGTAAAAATTGTAATTTACAAAAATAATACAGATTAAAATGTACTAATTGTAAGGGTTTGGGACCCTGTGGCCCACTAGACGGCACTCCAAGGCCACTCGTTGAGAATGACTGGGCTCAAGGAATCAGACTGCCTTAAAGGACTCTTTACAAGGAAATTCACTTAAATTGCATTTCACAGTAATTTAATTTACTATATGAACATCACTGATGCTCCTGTAACAGAGAAAGAAGGGGAATGAGCTAATATACTTGGAAAAGATGGGGTTTGAAACAAAAGATGTAGAGCTACAGTAGTTTGTCCTTTCAAAAGTTTTTCTTAGATACGCAACCTGAATCTACTTCAACTGTAGGAATAATGTTTAGCTGCAGCCTTACAAAATACATACAAAATAAATAAACGCTTGACGCCGTGTGAGTGTGAGTCAGTACAATACAATACAATATTTACATACCCACACAAAAAAACAATAACGAGAATTATGGTGATAGAATTTTCAGTGTTCTACCTCTAGATTTCTGAAACGCTCCGACCATAAAAAGAAGTTGAAAACCACACATAACCAGCTGGTTTCTTCAACTTCAGCTTTAAACGAGCGAGTTTATTTTTAATTATAGTATGGATTCAAGCAAGAGTAATGTCACTGCGGTTTATTTTAAATGGCATTTATGAGTGAGACAGGCAATTCGATATTCAGCCCAGAGTGTCACATAATATTAGCTCCTGTATTCCGTGGGAATGTGGGAAACCGGCTGAGTGTATTCCTTTTAAACAGGTACGCCAGCTCAAAAACTTGCCATGCAATAAATTATAATTTCTCCATTCACTTAAAATCCAGATTTAATAATGTCTCTATTAAAGACACGAGATCATATCTGCAAAGACAGGTTTAATCCGCTTTAATGGGATGTCTTTAATGAGCCTGGTTCACATTATTGAATCGCCGTAATTCAGAATATCTAATTCTATCATTTGCCTTTCCTCCATTTATTCTTCGCCTCCGAGCTCGTTCCTTACTTTGCCCTTGAGCTGTGTGTCTGCCGATTTATCATATTTTTTAAAAATATAAAGTTCCAAGCCTTAAAATGATTACAAAACATCGAGTAATACTAGATATTGACCTGCCTGTTTTTGTTGCCTTTTCTCTCATTAGGACAGATGGGAATGTCAAGAAAACAAGGATTGAACCTGAAAGATCATCAAAACAATTCAGCCGAGACGTTACAATATACAGGTGTGTGGGAATGATATTACATGTGATGCAGCCAAAGGAAGTCCTTTAAATGATGACTCCAAAAAGCGCAGAATTTTCTGGCTGAGAGGATTTTTGTTTACGGATTTATTCGCAGACACCTGAAAAGCTTCACACCGAGTTGCTGCAAAGTATATGAACTGGACGACCTTAAGTCTTTGGTTTGGAAATATTTTTGACCAACAGTCCATCGTTGAAGGAATTTGACAAGATGTTTAATTCCTTAACCAAGCTTGCATAATTGCTAACGGGTCTGAATCTATCCATCTACTCTCTTGAGGCCACTGACAAGATCAATGCAGTCATGAAAATCACTACAATTTGGAGAATGAGGCTGCAATTCGCGGGGCCTTTAATTCTGAGGGACTGACTTACTATTTCAGTTCTTCACAGAAATCGGAGCCGTTTCGGTGTTCTGATGTCTTCAGTGTTCGTTTGAATATTTTTGTTTAAATCTGACTAAAAGGAGCATTCTCCAACAACGGGTTGATCAATGTCGTCACCTGCCTCAACTTATCTCTTTCAAGTAACCTCCAAACGTATTCCACTGATGATTTTTATTATTTTTTTTGCCGTGCAGCTAATTCTTTGGTTTCCTGTCCTGCAACTTTACTGTTTTGGGTTCACTCTCACTTCTCTCAGAGTGGTTTTAAGCTGTAGAAGGCCGCCGGTTTCAGGCAAAAAGCTAAAAGTATCCACATTCCCTCCGGAGCCACGAATAGCACACGGAAAAAAAAAAGGGGGGGGAGGGTGAACACAGCGGAGCATTTAGCAGCTCAACAAACCACACGTTCCCTTAAAAGTTCATTAAGACCAACGAGAGAAGTGAAAAGAGAATATATATTGAGCTTGGGCATGATGATGCATGATGAGGGACGTAGAGTGGTGACTTCAGGAAACAAATAAGTGAAGGCAGTGTGACGTACCTCTGAGATGAGCAAAATAATAACTGAGGAAAACATACCGACCCTCCTTCAACACTTTATCCAACCTGTTCTTTATGTACAGTCGCTGAAGTGGAGACTCACGGGAACTGAAGGATGTTCACAACCGCGTGTCTGATACAGCCTTGGTGTGAGCGTTTCAGCACCGTGGACAGCGCACAGTGGAGCAGGCGGACACTGTTGCCCTCTAGTGGTCAAATGTATTCTTTTCAATTTGTTTGACCATGGGAATAAAGAACAAAAAAAAAAAAAGAGTGAAAATGTAGATGTAGAGATATTAGAGCTACACAACAGAAGAGGGTGGTTTAGGTGTACTAAAATAATGTGGCGGAAAATGAATGTCTAGAAGGACAACAACAAAAGACGGGAATTTAAAGTGGGACCGAGGAAATAATACTTGAACTGGTCCTTAATTAATCTGGATCTTTTCACTGTACTGTATTGATTCATTTGTAGTGTATGGAAGCGCTCCGCTTGTTCTGTCTTTATTTGTCGTTGTAACAGTGTCTCTGCTTCCGAATCCCTCCTGGAAGAGATTTTAATCTTAATGAGGTTCAATGAGGATTTCACCTGCTTAAATAAAGGATGCAATAATAAAAAAACATAAGACTGCAAGAAGAACACTGGCCTATAATGTCTGCATTTGTATTTAAACCATACTGATACAAAGTGGTGAATGATTTTCTTAATTTGCTTGCTCCTCTCTGTAGATATGACACCCTTAATTCCAGTTACATTTGTACTTATCTAAGGTTGATTGAGATTCAGATAAACTTTATTAATCCACAGGAAATTCAATATGGGTAACAGTGTTTTCTTATCATTTCTGCTGTAGCTTCTCTGTATTTACCTACTTATGTACTAACTACCCAACAGTATACTGTAATTTACCACATATTTACTGGGTAAAATACGTAGTAGTTAGTGGAGCGTTAAAGGTTTTACCGTGAACTGAATATTCTTGTGGTTCATTAAGAGGTAGCGTGTATCTCTAAAGATCGGAGAACGGAGAGACGATAAATGCGGTGTGAAATGAACGGCGCAGAGAGGACGGAGTTCCGGAAAGACAGGTAAGAACAGTGAGATGGAGACAGTCAAAGACAGAGCCCAAGCAAGAGGAGTGTTTAAAGAAGCGAGAGCCAGAAGCCCAGGCTGAAGGAGAGATTGTGTCATTCATCCAGTTATCAGCGAAAGGTCAGACTAGTCATTAGAGCAGAGCAGGCTGTTGGAACTGACAGGTCCTGAATGGCATATCCACACACACACACACAGACACACACAGACACACACAGAGACACACACAGACACACACACACACACAGAGACACACACACACACACAGACACACACACACAGAGACACACACAGACACACACACACACACACACACAGAGACACACACACACAGACACACACACACAGACACACACAGACACACACAGAGACACTCAGACACACACAGACATACACAGAGACACACAGACAGACACACACAGACACACACACACACACAGACACACACACAGACACACAGACACACACACACACACA
>JAPQRN010000005.1:33448072-33464947 GCA_037367275.1 Coranthus polyacanthus
ACACACACACACACACACACACACACACACACACACACACACACACACACACACACACACACACACAGAGACAGACACACACAGACACACACAAACACACAGAGACACACAGACACACACAGACACACACAAACACACAGAGACAGACACACACAGACACAGAGACAGACACACACACACACACACACACACACACACACACACACAGAGACAGACACACACACACAGAGACAGACGCACACACACACACACACACAGAGACAGACACACACACACACAGACAGACACACACAGACACACACAGACTGTCGTGGTTAGAGGGAGCATGGTTAAACATTTCAATTGCCATTTAATTAAAGTCAGCTTGAAAGATCAGGTGAAAGTTCTGTTTTAGTTCCTGATTTTTCATTTAATTCTTTCAGCTGAATATTATTCGGAAAAAAAAAGCAAAAAAAAATCAGGGTGGCAGCAAAATTACAAAACCGTTCATTCCGGTTTTATCTCGTGAGCTTTGGCACCTTCCCTCTTCTTTTTATTCCACAGCATGTTAATATTAATTGGGGTTTCATTGACAAACCCATTTTCAAAAAAAGAGGGGAACGAACGGCGAACGCAAGAAAGGAAGGAAGGAATAATGATCGCAAGCAGATACATGTTGTTGAGACGCGCAGACACACACGCAGACACACACACAGACACACACACAGACACACACACAGACACACACACAGACACACACACAGACACACACACAGAGGACTCCAGCTGACAGCTGTTAGATGGTGTATTGATTTGTCCTCTCGGTCTCCAGATCAGCCTGCCAGAACTTGTCAGAATAATGAAAGAAAGAGAGCCGGAGACAGCAGAGAGAGAGAGAGAGAGACACAGTGAGACAGGTAACGGAGAGAAAGACGGAAAAGACAGAGAAAGTGAGAGGTAAAGGTCAAGAGGGAGTTTAGAGGGAACGTCTGACCAATTTCCTTTGTTCGTATTTCACCGTCAGTTTCGATGTCGTAACTGAGAAACATTCACAGGCTTCTGTTACACATGTAGGTTATGAAAAGGATAATTCTGGTTCGACGCAACCGGAATGTGAGCTGTTACGAAGACACTGGATTTAATGACTTCAGTTGGAGAACACTGCAAACCAGGAAAGTTAAAAGGGCTCAGTCGGCACTTATGGGATAGCAAGCGTTCAAATATCAACACTTTGCATTCATGAGTTAACCGAACAATCACCGTCAGCTTTTTCCGAAGCAATACTCCCCTCATGTTTGCAAGAAATTCGGCGCATACTTTCTCAGAGTCATAAAAACCACACTTTGTCCTTTAACGTTAGCAGGAGATTTGCGGTTATTGGGAAATAATATGTCCACCAGGTACGCCGATGGGCAACGATCACTTCTGTCACTTCTTCTGGGGTTTGACCTTTCACTTCAGCGTCATCTTGACCCTCACACTGACAAGGTTTCAGTAAAAGACGGAGGTCCTCGGGTGACGCGTGTCATGTGCAGATCTGTCCGTACTCACATGTGAACTCCAGCCGTGACAACATTTTGGGTTTTTTTTTTGTTTTTGGTAACACTTTGATTTTATATTAAGCGTCAGTATTTGAAAACATTAATCATCCCATCAAGTTGATACTTCAGGGACCGTAGGGAAACTGAAGAGAAACTATTCTGATCTTTGATAGCACCTTCCCATGAATATGAAAATCTGAGATAATGACATTTACTTCACAAGTTGCTGATTTCCTAAAGAGAACCGTGAACTGCACTGGATAACTTACTTTACTTTTAGAAACACGTGCACAAACGGTGTCTCAAGTCAGCGTCTGTGTCACTAAGGATCTGTCCGAACGATGCGATGCGTCAAACAGAGCGATGCGTCCTGGCAGAACGACAAAGCACAAACGCAACACTCGCAACGCAACGCCAGTGGAGAAAACGTGAATGTGTAAATGCCGGTCTGGAACGTGTCTCCGCCGGGTTTGATGCAGATCATCTCGCGTCGTCGGTCGTATACGTTTTGCGCGTTCAGTGACTCAGTCTGAAAAGCAAAATGAGACCAACATGTCGTCATTCATTGTGAAATGGTCACATTTAATGGCTGAAACCTGTCATTGTATATACATCTATAAAAAAGACCCCAGGTACAGGTTACGACATTCTACTGCTAGTACATACATTATTATTATTATTAAATAATAAACTTTTTGTTCAATGTTAAAGTTACATATCATAGTTTACAAAATAGGATCAAGGAGAATTAAGCCATTATGAATGTCTGGAAAAAAAACTAAAACCCTCTATGTGTGTTTTTATTATTTGTCCATAAAATAAAAAAAAATACAATAAAACACATCAATATTCCTTTGAATAACATAATATTAACTTGTGATATTGGCTATTGAAATGTAAACTGCAAAAAGACACTTTTTTTAATGTTTAAAGGCGTCAAAATTTGGAAAGCAAACTTTTTTTTTTTTTTTTTGTTATTTTATTTTACAGCACAGAGCAGAATGAAAAACCAATGTTTTTTTAATGAAAAAAACAAAAACAAATAAAGAAACAACTTTGTCAACACAAAGTTCTAATCGAAACAGATGGGTGGGCAAAGAATTGTTCAGTCTCAAATCCATTTTATTTGATTTTTTTCTTCTTCTGTTTTTTTTTTTACAATCCGTGTCCTCCTTGCCAGTTGCTGAAAGCAGAATGTAAAGCTAGTTGTCTAAATAAGCCTGACTACCGTTACTGAATTCTTCAAAGTGTTAGTCCTCATATTGAAACGTCAAAAACGACTCGCTCTGTCAGTCTGATTCGGTCGTCGGAGGCGTACAGATTCAAGAGTCCGATTCAGGAGCTGATAACAGGAGCTGCAGGGTTCCTCAGATTCCTCCCAAGTCCGATTCCAAATACTGTTTGAGTCGCTGTCATTCAGGCATTGTGTGCGCACACACAACTACAAAACTTTCTTGGGTTTTCAACCCACGACAAATGCAGGCACAGGCTTCAAGAAGCTCAATTAATTGTTTGGGAGCCATTTTGTTGGGGGTATAGTTGAGTCTTTGGCATGATGATTTAGCTGTATGGGAACTGCTACGGGAACCGTACACACAAACACACATGCACTATATGTGTGTGATTGTGTGCAGAGCTGCGATTTCAAAAGAAAGTTAAAAATTAAGACTAACTGTTAATCGATAAAAAAAAGAACAAAGAAGTAATGAGGAGACTTTTTTTTTTTTTTTTGTCATCCGAGGAGTTGATTTACTTGCTCTGAAGAGGAGATTCCCAAACAAATCAGTCTGCTGTGGCCCGTCAAAGCCACCAGGGGGAAATATAAGACTGTTGATCTCGCTGCTGCTGCTGCTGCTGCTGCTGTTGTTGTTGTTGTTGTTGTTGTGGTGGTGGTCGTTGCTGCTCCCGTTGTTGTTGTTGCTGATGATGCCGCTTTCAAAAAGTTCCTCAGACGAATTTTCCTTGTCACTATTAATCAAAAAATGCTGAATCGCATTAGCATTGTCTGATTTTATGTCTAAGTAATCTCGGTGAGTAACTGTGTGATGGACAGAAATGATCAATGCACTGTATCCTTGAAACATGTGCAAAATAGAAAAAAGGACAGCCTCCCCCTACTCCTACTTCTCTCCCTTCAGGAATAAGACATTTACATCTGGAAAAGAAAACAGAAACACAACAAGCGTGAGTTTACAGCAGACGAGGTTTAATAAAGTGAATAAAACAGTCAGCCATTGGTGACCTAAACACGTCCGTCACATAAAATCCTGTGTGAATGGAACAGTTTATTGAAAAGGTCGGTAGAAAACACTGCCACAAAAGGGCTTTCGGTAACTAACTTCCTCCCGTACACCCTGTCCAAAGGTCGACGTCCAAAAAACCCCACAGAAAATGGAGAAAATGTTACATACAGTATTTCGCCTTTAAATACTGTACCTCAATTTTCCTAGTAAAATATCTTGAAAGTAAAAGTTTTCTGCTGGAACGAATTGAGCTGAAGTTGGTTTTGGTTTGAAAATAGTCTTAACACACCCAGAACTGAGCAAAACTGTGCAACACATACAGTGCGTTTAGAGATCCATCTGGAGGCGGATACGGATCTAAGGCCGAGACGGAGTCTTGTCTTTGTGAAACCGACCGCTGCCGTTGTTACAATGAGCAGCAGGAGTTCCACGTTTCACTTTTAACTAAAGTGTGTGCAAATCCATAAAGCCATTTCCTGTTTGCACACCTTTACTAGTCAGACGTCGTGCGAGGCTGTCCGTGACATTCAGCTTTTCAGCTTTCTTCGTACGACATCTCTATCTTCCGCAGAGCACGTGGTATAACGGAATGATTTACAGTGTAAAACCTGTAAAATTAATGGAATGGGACAGGTTTGGATCGAGTTTTTCATCAATCCCTTCAGGGGTTCTGCAGAAAAATATGAAGAAAATCCCTGCTGGGTCATAAAAGACACCCGCCCATCTTTGTTGCTCTTGTGCTATTAAACGCGCCCTTGACATCAATAGACATGCACTGACTTGCCAATATGTGACTGAATGGCTGAGTTCATAATCAATTCCAAGATGTGGGGTTGTAGACTAATTACATGAAAGATGTGTGTGCGTGTGTTTTTTTTCTCACCACATGAACAGCAGCAGCATCCCTAACAGCAGCGGGGAGAAAAATGTGAGGACCCTGGCAGCTCTGCCCACTGGAGGTTCAGCCTTTTGTGGTGCCTTGGACGACGGTATGGAGGAGGGACTAGTCTCTGCTGAAAATCAATCAGAAAACAAAATACTGAGCAAAATTTTAATTACTTCCTCTAAATCCTTGATCTGTTTTCTTCCCTCGGTTGGTTTTTTTTTTCCCCCTCTTCCCTCGGTCATGTAGTGCTACACAATTGTTGTGTTCCCAAGGGGCCAAACTTCCAGAATGTCGTTTTGATGAATGAGCGCTGAAAAGTGCTCATCATACCGGGAAGAACCAAACAGAAAGGAAAATACAGTGCAGAGTGAAATCAATTCTAATCTGCAAGCACAATCAATATGGGACTTGTCAAGGCAGTTATGAAGTGAACTGGACAAAAAAAATAAAATAATAAAAAAAACACACGCAAAAAAAAAAAAAAAAACCCTCATTCATACTGAGGCTGCAGGGATAAAGAGGAGACCGAGAGACCGAGACGAAGAGACAAAGAAGAAAAGAAGAGAAAGGGAATGATGCAGAGTCAGGCACCGAGTGCAGACAATTAACAAAAACTGCTCTCTTTGTGTGTTAAAATAAATAAAATAACCATTATTTGTGTATTGACGAGCTTTTCTTTATTTAATGAAAAATTTTTAAGGGAAAGCCATTATCAGAGATAGAATCGAACAAACTACCATTAAACAATGTGTATGTACTTGCACTTCGGTATTTTACTTCATACTTACTGCGGCTCAAATCTTGCGAATACTGTTCTTTAATTCTGTTTCAGGCTACACTTTTTCGTGACCTCCGTTGTCTCCAAACATAGTGATAGTGAATGTTTGGGTCCGTCTCAAGCTAAATAAACTCTTTAAAAACCCCTCGTGGATTCGCTGGAAAATGCATCGTCGCGAAACTGAAAACGGGCCTGTTTTTCCCGAGAAGCTACAAACACAGGGTGAGTACGATGCGTTGCTGTAGATGAAACCAACGGCAACATCTAAAATGCAACATGCAACGAATTCAGCAGTAAAATGAATCCAAAAACATCATATCTAATCATATCCATTTTACTGCACAACAAACACTTTTACTTTTCATACATTTCGCTCATAATAGTTTTACTAAAGTGAGGTTTTGAATGCTTGTAGTGGAGTATTTTCACAGAATGGTGTGAGTGCTTTTACCGAATGCTTCTTCCACCACCGGCCAGTTTAAAGGAGTTGCACGGCTACGATGCTCCTTTGCATAGATTCTCCAACTCTGGTGAATTTTGTTGTACGGATTAACAACATGCTACTTATAGATTTCCATTAAGTCCAAGCGTCGATGTTGGTCTGATCAAATTGAATTACTGAAGGTCCATCCTACGTCTGACGCAGTTGGCAATGGAAGCAACTACAGGAACACGACGTTGGAAAAAGTTAAACTGCATGTTCCCATATATTTCCAGTTAATGTGATTAAGGAAGTGTAAGAAACTGGAGCGAAAAGGCTTGTGGCAAACATAAACATACTGCGAATTACTATGTGCTTAAGCAGTTTTAGTGCCTCAGTTTGGTTTTTCATTGCCTGACAAATAAAAATATCACAGTTAACAGTTTAAAGAAACGGGGCTATTACTATAGCTGCAGGCAGGCAGTAGATATTAACTCACACACTGTCTGCCGCTCAGTCTAGAACCCAAAGCATTTTTTTTTTTTTACTGGAGAGAGAATATTATTTCCCTCTCCTTCCAATTAATGACTGTTGTAGGTACTGTACTGGGAGTCAGGAAATATTAGAAGGATGCAGCCAGGTATGAAATAGCCAGAGAAAGAGAACGCTAGGTCACATTTAACATGTTCAGCGGCTCAGTGCAATACCTCCTGCCTGCAGCAAAACACTGGAGTGATGAGGAAAATAAAGAATTAGGAAAAAAAAATATATATCGCGATGGCTGATGAGGAGAGACAGTGATGAGGGGCGCGTCGAGGTAACGAGCTAGTTAAGGGCTGGTAAAGGGAAGGAGACGAGACATTGATTTCAGAAGGGGAGAAGGCTGGCCAACAATTGAGGGGGAAGAAAAGTAGGCGAGGAGTGAGGAAGCAAAACAAGCAGGCAGATAGGTGGGAGGAAATTTTTGAAAAATGAGATGAGAAAAAGGCATGATGGGCAAAGATTGAAGGAAAAGAGACTGCACACTTGAAGCCTAATGTTCGGGCAAGTTCCTACAAAATTATCTTAACGATATTTGTTCCTCAACACGTAAACAAGTACGTGTTTTGGCTAATTTTTTAGCCCAGCATTTCCAGACCAATTCTCAAACGAGAACGTCTAGAACTTCTCGTTTATCATTATCAGTGGACGCAGACCAAAATGACTGTGGATACAGTTGGACAGACCTGAAGCGAAGCAGTGGAGCCAGTTGATAAATTAACTTTCCCCAAATCTTGTTGGAAGTACGGTAGACAAATCTTTCTCAACAGAGGCTTTAAGTGCAGTTGTTTGTTCTTCTTTTAGAGAAAACATACTGTTGAGTTTGTTTCATACTGATGCAGTAGCAGATTCAGAAGACCGTTCCACATCAGCGGAAGCTGTTTTGGCTGTTTACAAAAGTTCCTCAACCAACAGAGATTTCTTAGATTCATCTTGTTCCCAGGCGAGTATTTTATGCTATTTACTGCCAATTTTATTTTATTGCCAATGTTATTTTAACACTTAATTTCAGCAGGACTCAATCATTCTAGAGACTACAATACCCATGAGCCTTCAGCCGCCGTGGCGAGGGAAAAGAAGCCATTCCACATATGCAATTTCAAAATGTTTTGTTGGCTCTGTTACCAAATCACTCAGAATTTCAAAGTGAACAGATTTAAGCTTCCGAATGTGTTTTTCTACGAGGCTTAAACTTTATTTTCAGTCCACATTACAGACACGTCGTTGGATTTTAAGCCGATTTAATATGTCTTACCAAAAAATGCTTCGAGTCAAACAGCACAGCGGTGCTGGCTGGTTTCTGCTGGTTAGGGGTATCCCATGCTCTTGCATGCATGTATCTATGCATCTTGTTCTATGCCAAGCCTTGAAACAGAAACTCCGCATTTATAAATAGTTGTAGACATTAAGGATAAAAGAAGTGATATCTGGTGTTGCCTGTCTGGTGCTAGACAGTGTCCAGTGTCCGTCTCGTATGAGTGGGCGAGGCAGACATGTATATCTTAGATGGGTGCAACACTACGGGGAGGCTGAAACTTTTAAAGCTTGAACTGATCTGCTTGTTATTTTGTGGTATGGAGTTGCTAAGCAAAGGTCCAATCAGCAAAAAGATTCTTCTAATTCTAATTCTGAATGCTGTCTGTGAGTGAAATCTGATCTGTAATGAAGCCGTCGACGTTGAAGTGCGAAGGCGTTACTGCTTTTAATTTTCATCAAGTGCGAACAAGCTGCTGCTTCTAATACATAAACAGATAAACGGTGAAGCAAACAAACAAGAGGAGGAGAACAAAGAAATGTGGCAAACGCAAGACAGAGAGGAAACTCAAAGCATAACCCTGTGTTTAGACTGTGAGCCACATAATCAATAAGTCACAGGAAGTCCATTCATTTCCTATTTGGCCGAGCAGCAAGGAAATATTGCTCACTGTGTAGATGTTAACAAGCTGGTCAGCTGAGAGAAGCTGGCCCCAACGGAACTTTTTGTGTTTATCGGTTTTGGTCTGTGGCAGGGAATCAGATATTTTCCCTGTTTTCCTTCCACACAAAATAGTTCCGGTGGGAGAGTGCCAATTGAATTAGAAAATTGTTGCCCTTTGCTATTACTTTTTTTTTATTAGAAAATGGTTGCAAGAACTTCAGAAATACAAATAAGGGATGTAAAGTTTGTGTTAGAGTCCGTGTTGTGCCGTTTGTTGTTGTTAGCTGACTCCTAAGCTAACGACAGCTAGTGTTACGCACTCTTGTACAGGAGCAGAAGAAAGGCATTGAAGAACAAATCTGAGTTCCTGAAAAAGAAACCAGTGCACAGGCTTTTATAATTGATGTAGATCAGGGGTTCCCAAATTTTGTGAGCTCAAGACCAAAAAGAGAAATTTGGCGTCTCCCTGGAACCCAAACTTGCCATAAAACCTAAATGTTTTACTGACTCCTCCGCCGTCAAAACAACGTTGAACCGACGCACTTTGCCGGTCAGATTTAGCAAATTGTAGTTCAAGTTCCAGTCTAGCAAAAAAGAATGTTCTTCTACTATTTCTAATAAGAGGTGACCCAATAAAAACGGGCCCGTGACCAATTTTGGGTCCCGACTCTTAAGTTTGGGAAGGGGAAATGTAAGCAACAAGTTAGTTTAGAAATGGAGTTAGCTACTGTCAAAGAACAAGCCACTCCCAGCACAAAACAGATTCCTAAACAAATTTCATGCAGGCACAAAAGCATGCTCAAATTGTACATATTGAACCTTTAAGGTGCCTACTGTTACTGTCTACTGTGGTACTTTTCTTTCTTTTTTCTCCTCAGGTTTATTTATGAGGCTTTTCTGATTTTTTGCACCGGTAGAACAACCCAGCCCGATTACGATGATTACCAAAGCATGAATATCATTAAAGCTGCACAGCTACTTTATACATCACGTAAGAGCCCTCTAGAAAATAACACGTATGTAGTGGGTGACTGACAGCACAAAAAAAAAAAAAAAAAGAAGAGAGATAGAAGTGAGAGCCGAGGCGATGAAAGGTGGGAGTAACAGAACGAGTTAATGATCAATAGAGAGAGAAATGAAATGAGAGGGTGAAAAAACAAACACCCTAAAATCGAAAGATAGGAAGACCTAGAGAGAGAGAAAGAGGGGAAAGGGAGTAGAGGACAAGGAGAGTGGGAAGGGAAGCAGAGAAGCGGCAGCTGGATCGAGAGGAGGCATGAGGAGAATCCCAATAACCTCCTGTTCTTTGCCTGAGAACAGGAATAATACACCGTGTACTGACTGATTGAGTGTGTGTGAGTGTGTGTGAGAGTGTGTGTGTGTGTGTGGGGCATCGTGTCATTGCTGCGTGTAGACGTGTGTGATAATTGTTAGCGTGTACGGGAGTGTTTGAGCAGACCGCATGTTCTGCTGTGCGGTGCTTATGGCGCGTGTTTGAGCGCGTTTCCGAGCTGCATGGGTTCATGTGTTGACTGTGAAGATCAGCGTGCAGCGACTCCAGCAGCCTGCAGGAGTCACTGTCGCACTGTAAAACCGAGGGGGGAGTTAAAGGGACGAGCAGAGAGAGGCAGAAAAGGAGAGCGGGAAGACGGGGTCTTAAACAGATTTGGGTTTTATATTATAATTAAGTCGCAGTTTTAAGACAGCTCATCCATCCGTTGCCTCACATTAACCTGATTCATGTACAATATCGATGCACTGACCTTTCTCAATTCACTTCCATAAATACACATTTTCACCTGTCAATCAAAATATAAAGCAGCAGGGTGTAGTCACAAGTGACGGAGATTTGAATTACCCCCTAGCGATTAGTTAAACAATGATATTCCCTTTTGTAACCACACAAAACACATTTGCAAATCTGTGTTTTATATTACAATGCTGTATTCACCAATCTGATATGTGTGATCTATATAATGCATTGCAGAAAGCATAACTTGGCTATAATTTCTGTTTATTCATCTTCAAGGTTTCTTTATACATCGTGCGTATGCATTCTTATCAAAAAGCCTACCAGTTGGACACGTTTGTGCAGAAGGGAGCTCTACATAGAACACACGCCTTGTTGCTCAGGGATCATCAGCGTGTTGAGAGATTTGGATTTGACAAGCGAGCCATCCTTGAGCTCTGCTACATGCTGCCAGCTTCATCATTCATAGAGATTTTGTCCTTGTGCGCGTCAGGTGCCACAAAACGCAAAAAAAAAAAACACCCCTGCAATAAATTTCACTTCAAAGAGTTATTCCTCCCACTTATAGCGCCGCCTTCCTGGCTTTTCCACATGGTGTTTCAGCGCTCCCCATCATCCCCATATGTGAACGCATGAACATGAAGAGTGGCGTTGCACCCTGTCGTCGCTCGGACCACAGCAGCAGTGAAAATAGACGGTGTGGGACGCCGCAGCCCCTGCTATGGACTAATGGGGTGGAAGCATCTGATGAGATCATATTCTGTCTTGTGATAATGTATTGATTCTCAAAAACACTACTGATTTTTGTTTAATATTTTTTACGTGCAAAGATTTGTGGGAGACAGCTCGTTTTGTGTTTGTGTTTAAACCCCTGACGCAGCGCTGCAGTCTATCTTCAGCCAACAACCGAGACAGGAAGCAGTGGAAGGGTGCACTGCGAAGTCAAAATACGATACTTGACATATCACCAGACTCTTGCTAATGGTATGGACCCAGCTGTCCAGACTGTATGCAAGCCAAATTTTTTTTTTTTTTTTTTTTTACAAGTTCAGCAGAGGGCAGAGTAGTGACGCAAGTTTACATATATATTCAAAGACTTTGGGGGATTGTTTTAAAACATCACTAAATCAACTCAAAAACCACCCACTATATGTCAAGATAAATACTATATATTAATTAGGATGAGAGATTCACATAATGCAGCAGACATTAGTATATAACCTTCAGTAGGCAGTACTTTTTTGGCACCTTTGGCTCGGAAATTCCATAATAACCTTTCAACATACGGTGCTTGAAGTGGAAAGGAAAGTGAGAGGAAGTTAGACTTCTGCCCCTCCTCTTGGCTCTCTAGATCTTCAGAAAATCCAGCCTATGAAGGAACATTTTTGGCCAATCAGGTCTTTTCAGAGGGGGGGGGGGGGAGAAAAAAACATGTGACTGACAGCTGTCATGACTCCGTCGAACGCCTCCTACCGTAAAGACTCTGTGGCTCGTCAAAGACACAGCATTTCTCCACTCATATTTTGTGCGGCCCATCTTTATATTCAGTCTTTGCTTATTGGACTGAGAGTATTTTCAAATTCTGTGTTTTTCCCCCAGATTTCTGCCTACCGAAACTTTAATTGCACTGTACATCCAGCATGTTCTTATTTTACGGTTATTTTTATCTTCTGCGCTCACATTTGTATGCTCTCCTATGTTTTTTTGTATCCTGCAAACCTTTCTGGTTTTACTACACTGTATCACCATGTCAGGTTCCGTTGTACATTGTACATTTGGTGAATAAATTGACTCTGATTGCCACGCATGAGTTAACGTTAACTTTACACAGTGCCGTGTTCTAACACTGTAAATGAGCCACTGTGAAGCTATGGTGGAGACGTGAGCATTTTTTAAAAGATGGCACAGTTTTTCCCCGAGGCAATGTGCAGGCGCTCAGGTTGATGTGTGTCGATTTGTCTGGAAGCTGCTGGATCTTATAGCTTAAGCTGTGATAAAAGTTCAAGGCTATCAAACGCTTATAGTGTACTCAATTTAATGATAAAAAAAAGTTATTAACTAAACTTAATTTCATACCTAACTGGTTCAGGAAATATATTGTGTGACAGCCAGTCCTATAACGTTGAAAAACATTATAGGAATACTGTAGTACCGTCGCCATCATTTGTCTACCTGATGGACTACAGGGATGATAAAAACAAACAGCATTATGGGAATCCAATGTCGTACAAATTAATGAGAGCGTTATAAACTACCCACGTCGACCCCAGTTAGATGATCTTTCCTACTTCGTACTTTTACTTCAGGTCTTTTTTCTTCTGTCCTTCTTCTTGTTTGTGTTTTATGCATAAATTAGCTATATTAAAAAGCCTATTTTCTCCATTATCTGATCATTTATGAGTGAAGTGTTTGTTTTTAAGGCTTCCAACACAAAGCGGAACACACACTCCAAACAAGAAAACCTTGGAAATACCGACACTTTGAACTGAATGCAGGTCTGAAAGCGCTATTCAGAAATCCAGCACAAAAAGAACACGTCTGAATATGGATACGTTTCCATTTGCTCTTGGCTAAGGGCAGGTCGTACAGGTCAGGTTCGGTGGGACTACTATACCTGGGATCACGGGTTCAACTTCGGTTGTGGAGGTTATCTCTTCAATCCAGGTCGTAGCGTGGACGGCGACGCTCCAGTCACTCCATGTTCCGATCTCTGTGTCCTTGGCAGCCACCTGTGGAACAAAACGACAGCGAAAACATTTAGTAAACCAAAAACGTTCGTTAATATTTATTTCAAAAGATTTCAAAGAATTTAAGAAATCAGTGGGACGTGCATAAAAGGCAACTGAATGAAAAGAAAAGCAATCAGCCTCGACGTATTATCAATTATGATGTCTGTGAAGTTGACAGACATTCAGTAGTTGTCATGGAAACATTAAACTTCATTGCTAAATTTCAGAAATCATCAATATTGTCCTTTCCACATAGATATTAATGAAACTGGCATATGAAATCATTTATTATAAGCAGGTTTACTGCAAGGATATTAGAGTTATCAGCAGTTTTATAGTATTAGTCACCTAAACCAAGACCGAGTCATGAACAAGACCAGGGTGTTTCGAGACCGAGACTAGACTAAGGCTTTGAGGGATCGAGGTCAAGAGACGAGACCAGACTAGATATACAGAGTTTCAAATTATTATTATTATTACAGACTGATACGGTACAAGAAGTGAGATGATTCCTCTGGCCAGTGAGCAGCAGAATAAACTCTAAACTAGCTGTGAAGTGTTAAAATAATACCCAAACTCTCAGATATTTCAAAGTCCGTCCCCACTGTTGTCTCTGACTTGAGTGTTTTTTTCACATTCATCTGCTGAAGGGAGATACTTCCTCTGTCCGTCTCTCACCAAAAATCTGAATGGAAGGGGCGGAGCTACCAGCAGGATTTGTGACGCGTATCGCAAACATTTTGGAGCCATTCGTGAGCTGGTATGTAACTTTAACATGTATGATGTCAAAACCTGAAGTCATCAAGTGCACAAAGATTGAAAATGGACTTTTAGGTAAACAGGAAACATCTAGTTCCCTGTAGATGATCTTCAGAAATGAACAGTATTTGCATTTTTAGAGAATCCAAGATTTTCAGTCGGGGAGGAGGTAATGTCAATTTTGTAACTTTTTTGTGGAAAAACTTATTATTTAATGTAGAGTATTTTGTATTATGTATTATAACATGACTGAAGGGGATCTTCAAGGTGGTTTGTGGGCAGATTCAGTTGAACCTAGTGGTATAAACCCTGCACATGCATCGCTCTTAGGAAAAGTAAACATAATCAAAACACATTTTTGAGTGCAGGAGGATTTAAAGGTGCACATTGTAGGTGGACAGAGCTAACCAGAAGCCGTTACCTGGATGATGTATTCCTTCCCAGCGTAGGCATCAGTGATGGTGTGAGAGGTGCTGTCAGACAGCTCCACCTAAACAAGAGGACGACAGCGAGTAATGAGTTTGACCGTACGCATGTAAATAAATTCATGGAAAAGTCTGCTCACAAGTTCCCACAGTAACTATTTCATCTTTGTTTTTCTTGTACAGATTCTTAAACAACCAAAGACGAGGAATGAAACGGATGTATTTTTAAAACTATACACAGATTTTCTGAATGGACTCCAAGGCCCTAGGGATAAAACAGTATGAATTATGAAAATTCTAAGTTAAAAAAAGGCAGCCATGAGGTCTTAAGTCAACTTTTGGTCTGAAAGTCCTACCCTGGTAGCCACAGCTCTACCCATAAATTATGTGCTCAGTATAGCAATCTCTGCCTGAGCCTTTAATGTTTTATGGTGGGTTGAGTCAGTTGTGCCGTACAGTATACAATTTTTATTCCGTGCTCATTTATTTACAATGCACCTTTCATTATTATTCTCAACACAGGTCAAGAGTGTATCTTTCTCTTTGTTTTACATTCCACTGCTGAATTCAGTGAACTTCGATGTCCCTGTAGCCTCCGCAGCCACACATACCAGCGCACACGTACACGTGCAAAATACCAGTGGCGTAATTGATGATTATATCAAAAAGCTCTGGCATCAATGCCACATAATTTCATAATATAATATAAAGCATGCCAACGTTTGAAAGCCTTTTGTGCACACTTTAATTTGCAGAGAAAAACAGAGAATGAACTTAATGTTTGAGTCACGAGGGAGTGCTGAGAGTGATTTGTTGCTTCTCTGTAATTTATGGTTAGCCTTGTGTGTGTGGGTGCATTTGCTTTTTGGCCTGTGTATGAAAGACTGAAATAAAAAATAGAGGAAGAGAGTGTGTTGCCTTTTGCCTCTTGTTGTTGAAATAAATAATTTAATGACAGACCTGTTACAGTCTGCACTCGAACACGACACAGACCCACACACCTACTAAATGGAACCCGGTTTGCGAGAAAACCATACAAAACAACAAGAAGAGCCCCGCAGTCCTGTCATCCAATCAAATGCTCTGTCTCACTGTAAACTAACAAAAAAAATTCCAGGCCTCTTTATGAATCTGCTCCAAAATTTCAGAGGTTCGTCCTTGGCCCGTGACACATCCTTACGCCAAGTTTCACAAAAGTAGTTTTTACATAATCCTGCTAAACAAACGTGTGTGATAAAAGAACACTCAATCCTTGTATCAGTGTCACGTGTGTTTCACCGCTGCCTCGCCTCTTTAGGAGACTAGAGGTCCTGAGTCTATTCAATCCAACGGGAGAGGTGAAAGTGAGCACAGGTTAGAACTGATTCTTCAGTCCCCAGAGTAAATACTAGACCCATTTCTTTTTTGCAAGCGACATATCTTACGAACATTGTGACAGTAAAATGGGATTTTTTGGACAAATCAGAGTAAACTAGATAAGGTGCTTTGACTTATTCACAACGTCAACTCATGCGGTGAGTAACAGGCAAGAAAACCTTCCTCCTGAAAAGCTGCCGGCAAAATTAATTATTTATTCCTACCTTAAGTAACTTAAGATGACGAGGCTGAAAAATATCCTTTCATTCATCATTCACTGTCACTTTCACGACATGTCTTCCAAAGAACATACAAATGAAGTACATAATACTTCAAAAAAAAAATATATATATACCCATCATGTATTAAGTCAATTCAAATCGAATTGAATCTTTAAGGATTTTGCTCCTTTTCATTTTGTGTTTTTTTCTGTCTATAAACATACTGGGATTAGGTGTTTTCACTTGAATAAGTTATCCCTTGGACCCGTGATCCACAAATAAATCAAATAAGAGTCAAATTAAATTAAATAAAAGCCCCAAATGCCATCAAATACTGCACCTCCACTGATGAACCCTCTACTAGCCACACATCGTAAGACTTCTTGTGGATCGTCTGGATGTGATGCAGCAGGTCAGCTAAGAGCAGTCTGCGATTCCATCAAAAGGCCTCACACCACCTTAGACACTTCTTCTTCTTTAGAAACCGTCAGATCTGAGTTTCCTTTTTGGGTTTTCAGGACGTGCCAACCTGAACTGGATCTGACAATTAATTCCCTTCATACATCCCCAGCATTCACGTGTCCTGGCCCTGTCCTCCTGTAATCTCTCTCTCTCTCTTGTCTTTCATTATCTCTGCAAAGCTGACCCCTTTGTTTAAAACACTACCTTCATCTTCACAGCCCGTCTTTATCTGCTCCGGTTCTTTGTGGCTCTCCCTCGGTTTAGAGGAAAGTTCGGGCTTTATCTTCCTAACCGAGCGCTACGTTCGTAGGCTTAATTTCATTAGTGGAATGCAACAACAACAACGTCATCCGTGTGCATGTTGCATGTTCCCGTTGAGTGCAGTAAGTCTGTGTGTGTGTGTATGTGTGGATATACTTAAGATATAGTGTGCGTGTTTACATAGTGTGTGCTCACAGTGGTGTGTGCAGCCTTTGTGGCCAAACCTTCCACTGTTTACATGTAGTCCAACCAGCGTATCCAACCATATCAGCATTCCTTCCTGACTCTAGAGTGTGTGTGTGTGTGTGTGTGTGTGTGTGTGCATACAAATGTCTACGGTGCGAAAGTCCCGCCGTTTGTGTTGTTGTGCAGTCTACGTGAGTCCGTGCCTTCGTGTTTATGGTGTTTTTCGCGTGTTCAAGTGCACGGGCATGCGTGCGCATACGTGATCTATGTGTATGTTGAAGAGCATATAGAGTAAACAGCTTGCAGATAAACATTTTCTGCGAGATGGATGTGTTGCCGTGTTGCCAAGTGGCTAAACAGGGAGCAGTGAGAGCAGCACTTAATATCACGTAGAGGAAGAAGAGAGGGGAGAGGGAGGGG
>JAPQRN010000005.1:33465770-33502315 GCA_037367275.1 Coranthus polyacanthus
ATGCATTTTGGAGAGGCTGTTATTACTGCTGCCAAAATCACCGTTAGATCTTTCGCACTGCAAGACCAAGCCTGTGCGTGTGTGAGGAGGCTGCCGCGGTGAAGTGATGCATTTACTTGTTGCTGTGTGAGTGTGAAAGAGATTTTACATTTATGTAATTTTCATGTGTCTGTAGGGGATAGAAATTAAACTCAAGATACTTCAAAATATAACATGATAATAATAATTACAATAAAGATCACGCTTTAATGTCTCGACCGCAAAATGGTCTATTGTGGAAGTAATGGCCCCTGACGTCCTCACTGTGAAGGCATTTCTTCTTCTTCTAAAAGCATAAACGCCATATGTCAGTTCATTAAACAGCATATGTGGGCATGAATGTTTGACATTGAATGAGGCCACATTATTAACAGCACACCTGGATTTTCCAACAACCTTTTAATGCAAATGTATGCTTCCCTAAAATCTTGAACAGTGTTAAAAGTTGACTTGTGAAGCTACAGAAGGTGCTATTTGAAGGTGCAGTGTATAGAATTTAGTGGCACCTAGTGGTGAAGTTGCAGATTGCAACCAAACAAACACCCCTTGCCTCACCCTTGTAGAGCCAAATGCAAAAAGTCCTGATTAGAGCAGTAGTTTGTCTGCTCTGGGGTACTGTAGAAATGTCAAAATGTAGCATAGTGCTATGAGTTTTATATTAAAGCCTGTTGCTTGCTACCATTATCAACTATTACTACTAGAGACAAATCTGACAGATTGAGACAGATTAATCTGTTGACAATTGCCACAAAGCATGTTTCACATCAGCTGTTTCATTGTCGTCCTGCCCAGAGGAATTTCTGCTCTGCACTGACCAAAATTTGTGGTTGGATTATTTAACTTCATACGGGACATGGAAAGAAGTGTCACGTTGCAAATTCTTGAAAAATGCTTCCAATAACAATCTAATTTTATATCATCCTTCACATCTACAAGAAACTGAGATATTTGAATGGATTTTTAACCTTTTTTTTAAGATATATGCATTCATGGGCTTCTTTCCCAACACTGGTAGCCACTTCCATGTCACACTGCCCCGGTTTGCAAAGCATTCTGGATATTTTCTTCTACTTCTTGGAGTCTGTGTCCCTTTTGAGGGCCATTTGAAAGGCTAGATTGCACTATTCCTCGATCCCTAAAAGAAATGGGACGTCCTACCTTACATGAGAGTGTGCAAAACAGTAGGACCAAGGGGAGAAATTGGGAATGGGTCTGTATTTGTAGAGTATTTACAGTTTTCTGGGTCAGTCAACTTTTACTGGAAAACAAACTTACTAACTAACTGCTAATCCTTTTATACTTTGTTGAAAGTACACATACTGTATGTACATCTACAATTAGGAATCACTGATTAGAAGTTGCAATTAACGAGGTGTCTTTACATAAGCGTGCCATGCAGGAAGAACCCAAAGACGCTACTGAATGTTTTATTTATGAAATGGAGACGGGGAAAAATGTACAGGATGGAGTGGGTTCAAGGTCAAGACACAACATTTACTCAGAGTCGGGAGAAAAGAGAGAAACACTGACGAGGCGTGAGGAGGAGAAGCTCACCGACACGCCGCGCCTGCACGCAGAGCTTAGAGGAGGTGCGATGCACACACTCTAAGAACTTCTACACAAATCCAGACAATGGGAGGGGTAGCGAGAGGAGATGTGGACATTCCTCAGGGATTGCATAAGGAACTGTGAGAAAAGGAAGTGACCCTTTACTTTTTCACACTTCCTTTTCTTCCCCTCCTCTCCATCCCGTCCTTCACCCTCTCTCTCTCTCTCTCTCTCTTAATCATTCCAGTCTGCAGTCTGCCCATTTCTCCGTCTTGTCAAGCTCGAAAGAGTAACATCTCCACAACAGTTTAATTGATTTATGCCTGTGTTGCTAAGATTATTTTCCATTTGTATCTCGCGTGTGATATATTCTGTTATTATTGTCTGTTTTAGACACAGATTTTTGTTTACTGCAGCAAAAAATCCAAATTGCTTTCCTGCTTCAGATCAATAAAGTTTCATCTCATCTTATCTCGGCAAATACACATTTACTGAGTTGCTGTGGAACCCCGACTGAACCCCGTGACCGCCGCCAAACGAAGGTCATCGCAGGTGAACAATCTCCAATAAGATCAAATATTCAAAAAAAAAAAAAAGTCTGCTGTCGGATGTGGAGAGGGAGAGGGAGCAAGGCATGTGTAAGTCAGAGGCGAACAGGGCAGTAAGTCAGAAACAGAGAGATGCAGAAAAGAGACAGAAAAGCAGAGAGAGAGGGAGAAGTGGCGTTGGTGGTCAGATCTAATCCAGTGAGCATGTCTGTTGTCCTGGAAAGGAAACCCAATTATATGGCACTTCCACTGGCCCGATGGCGCTGGGTGTGTGTGCGCCGAGAAGGTTGCTCTCATTAGGTTGACTGACAGCTCCCATTTTTCCACTGCGCTCGCCGACCCCCCTTTTGAGCACACACACAAATGCATGCACAGAGAGAAACGCCAGGTCGAGGGGTAATTTCTCAGACAGTATTTCTCTCTTTGAAGACCCAATCGCCATGGCAGCAATTACTGTAAAAGGGAGCTAAAACCCCCAGCCAATCGCAAATCCTGAGCTAAACCTTACACCCTGGTTGTCTCCACAACACGACGGTAAAGGAAGCTCTGCATTAACCCTGCTTTAAGCTGTCATGCAGACGTGTCAAAAAATGTCAAAACGAACACTTCATGAAAGATAAAATTTACATCAGTATTCCATCCTTCCTTCCATCTTTTACTTCTGTAACAGCTCTCGCTATGTCAAAAAAGAAGTTTTTCTTTGAGTTCTTGGAGCAGAAAAACATGGGCGTTTATTTGGCTACTCTTTTATGTTGAGGTAAATGAGAGCAAGGTCAAAAAAAAAAGGAAAAAAAAAGACATGAACATATGCTACCATAAATACCTATTACTGTAGCTAATATAATAAAGACATCCTGCATAAAAATGGACCAGATTATTTTCTTTGACGCACCCATTCTTTCTTCTATTCAGCCACCTCTCCCAGTTCACTGAATAAATCAGACAAAATACTTTTAAAAAAATCAGTTACATTCCTTTTCTTTGTCAGTGATTTATGTAGCAATACAATGGTAAATGGACTGCATTTATGCGGCACCTTTTTCCTGAGAACAGTGCATAAAGCCTTACATTCACCCACTCACTCACAACTGCTGACCTGCACACTGCAAACTGGGGATTTTAAATTACTGCTCAAGGACACTAGGGATCAAAACCTGCAACATGGACAACTTGCTTTATCTTTTCAGACACACAGACGACGTTTAAAGAAAATCATATTTGTATATGAAATGAATTGCTGTTCAAAACTGCTAAATATTTAATGCAATTTGGATAAACTGAGCAGAGCTTAGAGTCATATAGATATGGGATATTTGTCAACCAATACTTTTGAACTTTATATACTCCAACATGTCCCTTAGACCTGAACAACAGAATAGGTCGACTGTCACTGACTTCCAAAACAGACCTGCAGATTTGCTGGTCTACTGCCTAAAATGGATTAGTGCCCCCTACAGGCAGCAGGATAAACCACAGCTACTGTTAAAACGTACAAAATAACAAGGCTAGGATTGTGGTTAGGGCTAAGATGTTGTCATGGTTACACACGCACAAACACTTAAACTTTGGCTTGAAAAGGGACATGATTTGTTTTACAGACGTCCTCCCACCCAGGACGATATCACCAGACCCCCGTCTCACTTACACGTCACATCATAACGATTTTGATACAACCGCTAGAAAGCGCTACACAACAGGATGTAACTATAATAAGCAGGCTGCTCAAACAACCTATGGAAAGGTTTTCAACAGGACAGGCTCAGATGTTCAGCAGCCACCTGCCCAGCATTGGCTTTTATCCCCACCTACGGATGAACCCCTGAACGCAACATGACATTTTTTTTTTTTTTTCCTGAGATTTTTTGTTTTCCTCAGCAAGGCTTACTGCCTCTAAGCCCCTGTAACTTCTGACCCTCATGCTCATAATAGAGCTTTTCTCTTATTTCCTTTATTTCGTTTATTTCACATGCTCACATGCTCCGCTTGCCCTCGCTGCAGACCTTAATTCAGTTCATTGTTACTTATTTAGGTGGGGACAGCAAAATAAATACAAAAGGAGTGAATCTTCATATCGAACAGCCAAATCTGATTCGAGCGTCAACATACTGAGTCTGGAACAGACCAAGCATTTTCTATTAAAAAAAAAAAACTGCACTCGAAGCCTTAATTGACAATAAAGATGTGTTCCCATATTTCTGATAGGATTTGGTGAGTTTGGCTCCACGTCCCATGTGCAGTTGCTTTGATTAGTTCTAGGTCTGTCCGTTTGCATCCAGAGGCGATCTAGTCTGGTCCTGTTGACAACACAGATTGGAAATCCAAAATGAACTCAGAGGTCCCAAATGAGAATTGTTCTGGCAATGCCAAGCTATTCAAATAAAAGGCATTATGCAAATATGAACTGATTAGCAAAACAGGTGTTAGGCGAGTTTATCATAAGATTTTCTATGTCGTCAGTTCTGACAGAGAAAACTGGAGACAAAAAAAAAGTAAAGCTACGTTGACCTAGTACGTAACTACTTTATCTACATTTATACTTAGACTTTTGGAAAAGCTGCTGACCCTGTTTTCCCTTGTAAATTCTGGGATCGCACTGTACTGTGTGATATGTATTTCAGGTATGCCAGAATGGATGGAGGTTATTGCTGAAACATTTTAAATTGCCGTTTTAAAATGAAAACATTTAGTGAATGTAGCCTAATGTGATTCCAATGAGCAGGCTAGCTGTGCAGACCGTTCACACAGCTGTGGAGGAAACAGTATTTGCACTCAACGCTGCAGGACAGGACTGCCTCCTTATTTAAATAATCTGCCAAATCTCTGTAGTTGAATTAGTAATCTTTCATTTTAATCACCTGATACCACACAACAATACGTGATAAAAGTGTAAGCTGACAAACATAATGAGCAGTAAAACCAGTGTACTGTGCTGCACTGATCTCCGAAGAGAGCTGTGCAGCGTAATGGCAGCTGGTGCTGCTCACAAGAAGACGTTTTTTTTTTTTGTCTTTGAGCAGGTGTGTACATACTGTGAAAAGGTAAAAAAAAACCAAATAAATAAATAAAAATATGCACTCAAAGTCAAAACTAAGAGTCAAGTAACTTCCCAGTCAATTCTGTCTTATTCTGCTGAAGCTTTAATGACACCGTTTAAACCTCTTATTTGTCGCGTTCATGACTTCGCCCTTATCAAGCGAGTTTGTCAAACCGAACAAGCTGAGGTGACTTCCCCACGTGTCACTTGGCGACTGTCTTTCTATCAGAACTTCATCGAGCGTGTGACGCGAGCCCCCAGGACGGGTTCAGCGCAGTGTATGTGTGTCCAGACATGTCAGAGTGTGCGTACGACAGCTCGAGGATTGACATGGTGATACAGGAATCAATAAAGGCAGCGGCCCCATTCATCTTCATTCACCCTTACACAGCAAGACCTCCAAGGCACCACGAAGTTCACAGCACTGAAATATCCCAAACACCATCGGGTAAAAAAGAAAACAAGCTGAAAAGATAAGATTACTCTTTCTTTGATGAGTATTAATCTTTGACTTCTTAGTAAATGTTATTGTTAAGTGACAGCAACCTTGTCCTTGTTATTCTTGCTTTGTGTCTTTTAGTGTAAAAACTAAATACACATTGATCTGAGGACTCATACACACATCTGTTTTTTGGTGAAATATTGGATGATTTGAACATTTGCTGAAATGAAACCAGTGACAAGTTTAGATGGAAAAGTCACAGCTTGGTGGCGCTGTTAGTCTTTAACAATGTGTTGTATTGTAAAAGCTGTTATATTATTGAGAGTTATAGATATCGTTGGTATGCTCTAATTGCTTCTACTCTCTCTCATTTACTTTTATGTATTTAGTGTGTTTTATACGCAAAACTGTTTGTTGCTGCCATTTTGACCAGGACTTCGTGGAAGAAGAGATCTTGTATCTCAATGGGATAAATAAAGGACACATAAGAATTAAAGAAATGATCAACTGTGTCAAAGCTTCGACTGTCAAGTATCTTAAGTCGTCAAATTAATGTAAAACACAGAATTTCCCTCTGAAAACCAGTGGAGTGGCGTACAATGGAAACACTCAAAGTATAAATACCTCAAAATTGTACTCCTTTGTTACTGTCCGCCACTGCCTTTGACATATTTTAGTCAATACTGCAGGCTGTGCAGTGTTTGCATGTACGTGCATGAGAGCAAAACTGTTTATGTGAATGTTTAAAAAAAAATAAAAATCGGTAATGTGCTTTGACAGCGGAGCTAAATGATGATGACTTTCACATATGACAGCGTTGAATGTGTCCTGTGTTTGTGTGTGTGTGAGAGTGGGGGTTTGATAAATGATCTGTCTGAGGCAGTGTCCTTTAGATGGGATGTTTTCCCCAAACAAGGTCTAAACATTTATCATGTGCGCCCACAGATACAAATGGATAGCTTGAGGGATGGATGGTTAGATAGCTACAGTAGCTTGATGCATGGTTGGACGGATGGACGGTTGGATGGATGGACGGTTGGACAGATGGATGGACGGATGGCCCGGTAGTAAGCTGTCAGATAGTGCGCATTATATTTCATATATTTCCTTATTTTTAAACTGAATAGAGATTACATCCAAGTTGATTTATGTCCAGGGAGTGTGGTTTTATATATTTTTTGGTTGGAAGCTAATGCATCGCTAAAGTTTTGCTAAACTGCGCTGTTCATTATTTCAGTAGCTAAGATGACTACAGATGGGACAGAGTGAGGGCCACATCTTCTTAGTCTTAGTCTGTGAAGGAACACCACTGTATCAAATGATTGTGAACCTAGAGGCCAAACAGTAGCGTAAGAGGGAAAATGAAAGGAGCAGTAGAAAGATAAAGATGAAAACGAAAAGATGAACATAAGAGAGAGAGAATAGCAGAGAATGTCTGCTTTTTATTGACAATTTTAGTTACAAAAGCAATGGGAAAAGAACACAAAATACAAAATAATGCACGCACATGAACAATCACATACACTACACATGTACCTCTATTTACCATCACACACAACGCTGCTGACTCGCTATTGATTCATTTAAGTGCTTGCAGGAAGAGAGCTACTTCTGGCAAACATATAAAGGCCGTTATTACATAGAAGAGTGGAAAGGCAGAAAAAGTGCTGGTGGTGATACAAGGTGAAAGAATAGTGAAACCAAAGGGGATAAAATAGGATAATTAAAGTCAGATGCCTGAAAGATAACATGAAAATTGCAGAGGGAGGAAAAAGGGGACAAGGAGAGTGAAGCAGGGGGAGAGTGAGTGAGATGGATGGGAAAGGGAGGATGTCAGACTGAAGCACAAAGGAGGAAAAATGTGGGATAAACAAATGAATGAAAGGCTAAGCTGTGTTGGCCAAGCGGACCCAGATTAAAGGAGGAAGAATTTTAAGTCCACCTCTCTTTTATGCTCTAGCTCCTTCATTTATTTTGTCTGTTTTTTGTTTTTGTTTTTTTCCTTCTGTATTTGTGTCTCTTACTTCATGGCTGTTTCCAAATGCGTCCTGTTTGGTTTGGGATTATGTATGCATGTGAGACAGTATTTTAAAATCCCGGGTGAATACTATACATGCAAATGAAAGGCTGAACTAAAACAAGCCAAAAAAAAACCCAAAACATGGTCTTTAGTTACGGGTCTACTGACTAAATATGCTTCCAGTGCAGATTGCTAAGATCTGAACAAACCTTTTCTATGAATCAGATTAAAGGTTCAGGTTTAGTGACATCTAGTGATGGAGTTGCAGATTGCAACCGACTGAACCCCACCTTCTCCCTTCTCCACAGTGGCCGCAAAAAACGTGAAAGGGCCTCATTAGAGTCCGTGTTTGTTTGGTCCGGTCTAGGTTTTTTATTTGGGCTTTAAATAAAAAATTGTCCCCTTAAATTTTAAGGGGACAATAACTCAGACATAACCCTTACTCCCAAAATGACTGCACGGAAGTTGCAGACACAATAAATGATTGATAGTGGTAAGGTTGGTTAGGTTTAGACACAAACACAATGGGCCAGAAGAAAGTTACACGGCGACTCTAACACAGTATTTATCTTCGGTTTGAACCGGGACACAAACGCTGGTCTCCTGTGTGTAAATCCACAAGCCTTGTTATTCCGCCATGTCTGACCCAAACAGCCTCCTTCTAAGCATTACCCCTATTTAATGATGTCACCTGGCTGACGTCACTTTCGCTTTATTCATGTGACCGCAAGAGCAACCATGAGGTACGTAAACATAGGTTGTTTTAATCCTCTCCACTTTTTTGTGGTGAGGTCAGGCTGATAATCATTAAGCGTTGTTTATATACTTATGCCTGTAATATTCATGTAAGCAGACTTGGATGATGAATGAATGAACACATGGCTGCACATGTGTATATTTTTAAACGCATACCAGCTGTACGAGTGCATGTGCAGCTGCACGTGCACATGTGCACGCTCACTTGTTTGTCTGTGCATGTATTTGTTTGGAAAAGTGTGTGTTTTCACTCGACTGGATTTCAGCATCATCCCCAAAAGGGCAATTACGGCTGAGCAGATGCAGTTCTTTACCATAAAGAGAATATTGAGTAATCTAAAATTGCTCTTATCACAGTTACTGGACCAATGCTTTAATTGCTGTGAGAGTTTGAGTTCACCTCTGTTATGGGAGTGTGACGGTGGGATCGAAACCATGCAACAAAAGGCCATGGGAAACTGAAAATTCACTGAGGTGGTGCAGGAATACAGATGTATTTTCTACATCATTTTGCTGGTTTTTCTTTTTTTTTTTTTTGTAGCTTGCTTTATTGTCAATTCAAACCACATACGTATGTAGAAATTCCGATATATATGTGTGATGAAGAATTTAAAGAGAGAGAGAGTGTGTTACTCGCTTGAATACAGCCGCTGGAGTGTTTTTTTCACCCTTAACCAATGGGGAGCTAAGCCTACGGCAGCTAATGCTAGTGCTAACTTGGCTCAAAGTAAAGTACGACCAATAGCTGGAATCAATTAACAGATGCACGTGTACAGAACTTAGGGTTTCACTCGCTTTTCTCAAGCTCTGTCCTTTTTTCATTCTGTGTCTGTACATGAAAGAAGTTGAATTGAGCTCCGGTTGACTGCGGACGCGGTTCATGTTTACAGTTCAGTTTCACCCATTGTGTGTTTTATTATTTCATTCGTAGGTTGCTGAGTCGATCACAATCCCTGTGTTAGGACAGAGACACGTCGGGTGATGCTCTGCTTGTTGTTGAAACTAAATGAAGAAAGACAGAAAAAGAGCCCGGTACGTTCAATCTCTATGTCAAGAGTGATTTTTCACTGGTGCTGTTGAAGAATCTCGATGCGGATGAAATGTTTTTTTGCTCAAGTTGAAACACTTTTTAGTGCTGTGGATGCATGTTCTATCCGCGTCGCCCAGTGTGCTTTTCGTGTCCTACGTTGACTTTGAATGTAATCATGCGGTGTGAAAAATTTGCTCTGCGTTTGGTCTGAACACACAGCAAGCCCTAAATATAATAAACCGATGGCCTTTGTACTGCCCTGAAGGAGACTTTGGGCCACTTTGTTTATGGTTTAGACTCGAGCCCCATCCGAAAGGAAGTAGGTCATCCTCTTTAAAGATATAAAATTCATGGTATAGAAGGATTAGCCCCTTTGGATACTCACAACTCCAGCTGCGCCATTTGAATTGTATCAGCTGACACATGCGGTCCACACTGGACACACCGGACAGACAGAAACACAAAGTAAAGTGCTGATGCACGATCAAGTTGAGTTAATACATGTGGGAAATACTGGAGAAGGGTAGCGTATCCTGATGCTTCAACACAACACTTGTCAAGTGTAATTCAAAATACAAATTAAGGAGGCAACTAGTGATTATTTTCATAATTGACGAACGAACCAATTATTTTAACACTTAATCCATTATGTGCTTAAAATATAAAACGTCAGAAAATGGCAAAACTGGCTCTTGTAACTTCCCACAGCCTGGGGTTATGCATTTAAATTGCATCGATTCGTTCAACCACTAATCCAGAACTCAAAGATATTCACTTCACTATTAGATACGCTGCAGAAAAGCGGCTAATCTGAGAAGGTGCAACCCCGAAAAGGACTAAAAAAAAAATGACTAAAACAAACTTTTATAATTAAAATAGTCGTGGATATTTAACCGCACTTGCCATCATCATGTTTCATAGCCGATCTATTTGCACACGCCAATTATAAATCTACATTTACAGTGTGATTCCACCGGCCTGTCCTTATATTCAACCACCATTTTAGGAGTTAACATGTTCCAGACGCTCTTTCCACCACTCGGGATCTTTCTTTTCTTCTTTCAAATCACTCATCTATCACCCTTTAACTCGAAACACCTTTGTAACTGATAGCTCATGAAACTCCACTTCCAAAGTAGCCTCTAGTGCTTCTTTTTCTTCATGTCTCGCTTTCATCCGTTCATCCGTCTAGCACACGAGGCTGCTCCACCCGTACATTTAGCCGCAGTTGATGAATCCTTGAATTCTAATCTCTTTCATCATTCGATACCCACAGTCCAAAACATTTACTTATGAATGTCCATATACATTTCCAAGCTTATTTCTGTTTACCGAGTCTGCTATCACTTATTTTTGTTCTCTTTTCTACTCCGATATACTCTATTCATCCGTCCTTTCAAACCTCCCCAGTTTTTTCTTCTTTTGTGTGAATTTTCCATCACGCTACATATCTGGGCCAGACATCCCTTCACTCCTCAACAGGATGGATGGTTTCTTCTAAAGATCAGCCCGATCGCACCGTCGCTTTCATTTCTGACTCAAAACACATTTCAAAATGTTACCTGCGAAAGCTATTTTTTCCCCGAGCTCTGTTCTAACCACATTAAAGGTAATTCCTGACTGACACTGAGCACTGTTATTAGTATTTCACCTCTGAGGCTATAGCTAATGAAGTATAAATGGAGTCAGCAAACAGGATATCTAACCTCATTAAACTCTACTTAATGATTTAGGTCATAGTTTTAAATCCAGATGCTTCTTTTACAACAATGTGCTAGAAAAGTCATTCATTACACGTGATTTAGAGTCAACCAACACAGGCTCTTTATGGCTAATGGCAACATTATACTCCATTATGAAGCTGCACGTGATGGGATTCTGGGTTACTATTTCACAAGTAACCAAGGGGGACAGATTAATTATAGCTGTTAAAACAAAGAAAAATTAAAATGTATGTTGAGGGACTTGGCTTTTTTTTGAGCAGCTAAGTGATTTAACCTTGGATTTTTTGCAGAATTGATGTGAATATGCTCCGAGATGAGGATGCACATACATTCTGAATGAACATGGATGATTTATTTACTGACGTGCACTTTCTTTGGGCAAAAATCCATCCATAGGGAATGTTAAGCAGCTACCAATAGAAGTGCATCACTTACGTGTTCATGTATGGAGGCGACGTGTTCCCCGAATTCCCCGCCTGAAAACCGGACTTGCCGCTGCAAAAAAAATGAAAGCCACGACCGCGGAGGCACTCGTCAAAGAGCACCGCGAAAACGGAAAACCATGCCGTTTTCAGCTGTCATCAACGCTATTTAAGTAATTTTGAAATTATGTGTTCTTACCCGGTCCAGATATTGACTTAGGTTTCCCACCTTTCACGTTATGCTTCAGCTCACACACATTGATTGATTAGTGGTGAGAGCGGGAGGGAAAACCGTGAGTGTGTGTCAGGTTTAATCATTAATTTAACCACAAAGATCTGACATGTTATTACAATTTTTTTTCCAGCCGCTGTATGTGCGTAGAGAAAGATCCCTTTACGTGTGAGTATGAGTGATTTTGTATTTGAGGGGTTTTGCATACATGTGTGTAACATGTGTGTAGTCAGGTAGTTGTAGGATTTAGAAATGTCATTTGAATCTGCATGTATTTGTGAGCGATCTGCGAATAACTGAACAAACTGCGGCAAAACATTGGGGCATTCATTTTATTCTTGATTATATCATCTTTTCAATTAACAGATAAATTATTTGGCTTAATTTGCTGAGTTTCCCCAAAGAATAAAAGTTCCAAAAATGCTTTTTCCTTTCTGTAGCCAAATGGTGACAAATGGGCTATGTTCACACTGCCAGCCTGCTCAATTCAGATTTATTGCTCAAATCTGACTATTATTATTTTTTTTTTACATTCACATTATTTTATTTGGCCGACATCAGTTTCCAGTGTGAACTGGTCATGACCCTGGACTGAAACACACGCACAAAAGCAGCGGTAGAAGTGTTGTACATCACTTACTTCAGTAAAAATACTAATGCACACTGTGAAAATACACCAATACGAGTAAAAGCAGTACGTTTCAAACCTTACTGTTGAGTAAAAGCATGTACTGTCGAGTAGTGTTTGGCCTCATGCGAGAACATTTTCACATCTGAACTTCCTCTTCAGAGAATGTTCGTAACTTCAGAAAACTGTTTAAATGACCTGCATAAACATGATGAATGGCCACCAGCCGTGTCAAACACAATGTCAACCGCAAAATTCTAAATATACATCAAAAGGTGAATGCGTCACGTTCTCCTATATCACTTGTATGTGGCACTTAAGACCAAATCTATTAGTACGAGTGGCACTTAATGAGGCCCGTATATAATGTTTTTAAATTCATTTTGCTGCTGCATCAACGTGTATGTTACATTTTACTGCTGTACGTGTTTAAGTTTGAGCGCATTTGAACTACTTCATAGTATTTTAGTGACTCCCTGCAGTGCAGAGTTGTGATAAATTTAGATCCAGGGCGACCTAATAGCTATAAGAATTCAGATCTGAGGTCACGTTGTAAAAGATCTGCATCTGATCCGGGAACACATATGTAAGTGGCCCGAGATCAGAATAGAAAAGATCAGACTCTGTGTGATTTGTGCTGTTCAGTGTCACGAAAAGAACAGATCTGAGTCACATATGAGTTCAGAGATCAGCTTCGGGCCACGTAGCCATAGTCCGTCTATGATGTCTGAAGAATGTCAAATAATAAAATCTAAAATAAGAGTAATCCACATTAAAAACACGAGCCTCAGATTAAAACACATTCATGACAGTTCACTTGAGTTTGAAGTGTGAATACTTCTAAAAGCGCATAACCACCGCTACAGTTTTTTGTGTTTAGCGTTAGCAGTTAGGGCACTGTTCAAGGCATTCATTTAAAATAGAAGCTTTTGACGTTCATGTAACAGTAAGATAGAACTGCAACAGTAAAAATAAAGGAAAAGGGGAAATGGAAAACAGAGAGACTCGATGGAAGGGATATTTTTGAGGGAAAGAAATAGGGAAAAAAGGGCACGGAGAAGAGGCGAGAAGAAAATGACAGACAGAGACAAGCGTTGAAGGAAAAGTGCAGAGAGGAAAAGAAGGCTGAAGAAGAAGAAAAAAAACATCTTCACGGTGTCTAAATCATATGTGTGTCCGTGCGTTGACGTGCTGCTCTGAAACCCAAGTTTTTGGAACAACACCTTTGCAAAGCATTGACATTCATGATAATAACGTTGCAACATTAGACCTTTAGAGACAGCTTTCATCCCAGGAATCCTTCAGTAGACACATATGCTTTTATTATATGGAGCCCTCAGGGAGCTAAAATAGCCAGATACAGTAACACACACCAAACCAGTGGAGCGATTCTGTCTGTCTGACCAAAGATCAAATTCAAACAGCCACAGACTGGAACATTTCACTCACAACTGTTCTCAAAGGTACGTTTCCTAAAAACATCTCTGCATTTAATTTAATTTGGGCCATTCCGCTGGCATTAAAAACTAATCATAGTATTTCAGCCGGTATTTCCACACGATAGTTGTCCCAAAATGTACAACAGTAAGTTTCCTTGATTACAATGGACGAATAATGTGGAAAGACCATCTATCCATCAGCTTGAAAATTTGATATTCCCTTTGAAAAATATGTGCGATGAGGTGAAACCTAATCTGCAATATACTACACGAAGTTTTCTCTTTAGAGCAGGATTTCCTGAAAAGAAATATAATGAGCTCGCCGGAGATTTACAAATACCAAGTCATAATTCATAGTCTAACAGGTGTTTTGCAATGTTGACTTAAGAGTTTTTGTATTGGATTTATATCTGAACTAAGATGATTGACCATTTGTTTTAACTCTGTATTTCTGGCTATAGGCAGCTTGTTAAGGGAAACCTACTCTCTACTCTATTGATGCACTTTGAAAGCAACTAAAACGCTAAAAATGAAATACTGAAAAAAGCAAGAAAGCCGCATCTTGTCGGCCTATATTTGTACGTTTTAGAAATAAGTTAAGCATTAAGCCAGCATGATCTGCAGATAAGTTTTGCTGTTTCACATTTCGGCAAATCACATATACGTGTAATATCAGTATAATTTGTCACGGAAGGATCTGCTCCTGGATGATGGATGTATAAAATCCAGTACTTTGTCATCGCGGGGTGGATTTTGTATCCCAACTCTTAGTTTAAAACTATAAAAGCACTTTGGTTCGGGTTAGGAAAAGATTGCGGGTTGCCTTAAATGTTAGTAAATATATTGCCATGAGTCATTGCAGCAAAACATTGCAGTGAAGACTTACACATGTAGCTATTCTTTTATGTTTATATTTGTGTATTTTTATTTATACCTTGTCATTTCTGGCATTCCGAGTTGGCAGCAAAGGAGGAATTTCATTGTACAGGGAAACTTGTTTTTAACCGTCCAGATGATAACTAACACTTTTGACACGACAAGAAATATTGATATGATTCAGAAAGTCATGGTGTTTGGAGGGTTTGATAAAATTTGACTAAGAACTGTGCATTTTCACATAGTGTTTGACTATTATCATTACAATATTTATTTAAAAACCCCACAGGTTGCAGTTTTTTGAATTACTCAGATAGTAGCAAGAAAAAAGTGACGCAAATATGCTCATGGACGAGGTAAGTGATTAAGCACGACTAGAAATGATTGCAAAACATGGTGAACTCTCAGCATAGTGTTTTTTCCCCTTTTCATGTGGTTTAGGTGCTGTGATAAAACAGAGATGCTGCACCTCAGTGTTATAATGGCAGGGAAAACCCCGGTATCCTTGTTTTAACAGTGGTGCTTATATGTATCTATAAAAGACTTCTGTAATGGCGTTGACTTGATTTTTTCTCTTTGTAACTCTGCCCCATATGCTCTGTTTTCACATCAAGGCCAACATATCGCCTACTTTCATCAGCAAACGCTCTGTTTGGCTAACCACAGATCGACTCAGAAGACGGCTGGGGATCACAGTCTGACGCAAGGTTACTGTAAACACGTGATAAATAATATGGATATTACCCCAGCGTTGTGTGGCTCCTGGTTATGTACTGCATGCACACCAGTGTCAAAAGTGCTGTACACATCCAAAAAGCCTGCAAACGCAAAATCCATCAACCGGTCGGCCAGTTTTCCTGACATGGTTAATGCTCTCCTGTCAGTCGCTCACGGGGGCGGGGCTAATGCATTTTAGCTCGACTATGATTGGTTCCCAGATGCGATGTGACATTCGAACTGGCTTGTTTTGCCTGGAGGCCATCTTGTTGTGAGGACGCTAAAGGGTTCGCGAGTTCAGATTTTTACACCGCAGAGTTTATATAGATCACAAAACACACTCAAAACACAATTTCTTGATATTGAGCCTTAGAGAGTAGTGTTTTCAGTGATTGTAAAGAAAGTCACTCACGTGCTGCCACTGCTCCCGAATGAGAGGCCGGTAACGAAGGAAGTATTTCAGAGGGAAGCTGTTGATGTCAGGCCATGTCGAAGGGCTCTGCCAGGATACCTCCAACCTCCGGGGGTTGTTACGGACTGGGGTCGCCTTCACACTTTCTGGGGGGTCTGGTTTGACTGAGGAGAAGATAGAATTTAAAAAAAAAAAGAAGAAAAAAAAGAAAACACCACTTAAGGTCAAGAAAATCATAAAAAAACATGAAGACCCTCTGCTTCCAAGTCTAAAAGTATGGACAAAGAAAGAGGAATGAAAATGTCTGAGGGAGCTGCAGTGAAGCAGAGGATGAGAACCAGCCAACCCCCGGAGAAAAAGACATGTATAAAAGTTGTGTTTCTGAATGCACGTCCACTGAGAAAGACATGCATACAGAGGGATCTGAGAATTCAATTCAGTGCCTTTCAGAAGATATTGAATGACCCACTCTTTGTTAGATCACTCCCACTAGGGAACACACTGGTCTGCCACTTTAGCTGCATGAAACCCTTTTTCAACCAGATGCACACATTACATTACAATAGGAAACTGATAGCTGCAATTACAACATGAATGTTTGATAAGGCACACAGATAATAAGAGAGAGTAAAAGCAATCCAGTTAAAAAGCATAAATAATATGCTGTGGAAAGGCGTGTAAACATGCACAGAGCACATACAAAAATACGGACAAAAGCAGACAGATATGGATATATTTCTCCATAAAGAGACAGAACGACCTTTATAGAAGGAATAATTAGAAATATGAATGAGGGATGGAAATGATAAAAGACAGATAAAATCAGACAGACCGCTTTCTCCCTTGAGAAAAAGACAGATAACGAAAAAAAAAAAGATGAAAGGGAAAAGACAAGGAATGGAAAGCAAAATCCACAGAGATAGAGGAAAAATCAACACAAAGTAAGGGCTGCCTTTCTCTCAACTGAGAGTGAAATGCGCCTCTTTGTCCACATCAGCTTTGTCCATCAGTACGTAATAGAAGGAGAAATGTGCAAGTATAGAACAAAAAGGGGAAGGATCAGCATGGACAGGATGTCTCAAAGGTTTTTAAAGTATTCATCTGCCTTGAGTACAAACAAAGAGAATTAGCTTTGTGCTGTAACAAAAACTGGAAATCTATGATGACCGCTGGGCACCTGGAGCCGGTAATACCACGTACTACCAAGAACCGCGAGTAATGATTTCTAAAATGACTTCTAAAAGATGGCAAGGACCTTTGCTTCAGTTAAGATTTCCACTGAAATCCACCGACGCTGATAGACTCAACTGCTCAGTCCAACAAGGGTTTAAGGAAATAATCTACCACAAATGACTCACTCTTATCTTAGGCTGTATTCTACTGTACTGTATGTCTACTTACATATTACAGTTTCTACAACATACATCCACACATTTTAGCCTCCTCCTTCCAGAGTGAAGATTCGTACAAACTGCAGTACTGCCTACTGTAATGTCACACCGTGTGTCTTTACTGACTTTACATGAAGTGATTTTGTGCATATTTTCTTTCACTAACCTATGGGTTTGTAGCAGTAATGTCGCTAGCATAGGTCGCTATGCTAGGGAGGTTTTTTCAGTATGTTTGTAGCGATACTTCAGCATCTTTCCACACAAAAGCGTTCAGTTTTACTCCGTGTCATCTTGCAGAGTTGGTGAAACGTGTTGTTTTGCTGCTGCTGAAGAAATAAGGACAAAGAACTACCCTACGCCCCTGAGCTGCGGGTCCGGCTTCTGAACCCCGACGTGCAGCGAGTCTGATTCACACAGATGCTTTAGAGTTATGTTACATTTTTTGATTCATCATAAACTCCAGTGGGACAAATTAGACGGCCGCAGTCTATGTAATTAAAAGAAAAACCTTAGCTGTCACAGATTTCCTCACAGGAAATTGTGTCTATTATCTAGATGTTCCCAAAATATTGAATAATATGGTCCAAAATTATGCAAAAATGTAGAGTTTCTAGTCAGATAGCAACAAAAAAGCATCACACACAGGCTAAACCGGAGAAAACTAGAGGAAAACTTGTCTGCCTTTTATAAGAGATGAGATAATTGTGATTCTGACGGTGGATCATGAGTCTACCTCCGAAGATCGCCATATGATTTTTCTGCCAGATACATATATAGGTACCTCAGGTACCTCAGGTGCTGAAAACAGACGCCAAGAGCTCAGGACCAACTGGCAGTGCATGACGATTTGGGAGTGAGAATGGTATTAGTATTTTAGAGGCTGGTGAAGGAAAAAAAACAGAAAGGGGAGAAAGAAAGAGACTCATTTTAAGGGTAAAACTGGTCTGTTCTTGTTTCTTAGCCACTAAACATCTTGCTGCAAGTTACTGGTACACATTTGTGCTCTATACACTGCCACAGTGCACATTTATTCAATACAGGCAAGACATCAATTCTTAATGTGGGTACCAACTTTTTCTTTTATGAGATCCTATTGTGATGCTTGTCCACACTTGCCCTACAAATGTCTGTCATAGCTCCCTTGGCTCCATTGGTTCAAATTTGCATCCACATTACAGTTCCTCTTTCTTTACTTCAGCCTAAACGCTGCAACAGTGACTGAAGCGTTTGCAATACAAGCACTTTATGCCGGAACAAGAGAGAGGAAGGGAGAGCATATCATCTTTGTTGCCATAAAGAGGACAAAAAGTTGATCAAAGGTTGTGCTTAAGACTGCAGTAATTAAACTGCATTAGAAAAGCTGATGCTGTTACCTTGAATCGTGTGAATAAGGTTGCACTATTCAGTTTTATTAGTTGTTGATTATATACCTTACTTATAGATTTTATGTAAGTGACGTAGTACTGATGAAAATGTCAAAATTCAGAGTCATGTTTTCACTCTTTCTAAAACCAGAACCTGATGTTTCATCCTGCCTGACACCTTGTTCTGTGTCAGGTCAACGTCGAGATATTCAGTGAAAAGAAAAAGTTAATTGTTATGGTTAAAAGTTGTTTGAACGTTCTCACATAAAAAGACCAGTTCTTATTTAATAGTTTGGACACTGCAAAGCTTTAAGTCATCATTGGATGGGGCTTACTGAGGGGTTCCCATTGTAACTGTGCCCAATGCAATCACATGTGAGGACAAACACACACACAATCTCATCTCATCTAATTTCATCCCAGCTTTGGTCGGATGAACAAGGACAGTTGAGAATCGTCTTACTCCCACTCAGAATTCAGAAGTGCACCGGGAAGCATGAAATTGTTTTATTTATTTACGATCTGCCTCGTTGTCCCCGAAAATGAATGTGACTTACAACTTCGAGTGGCATGAGAAAGACTTTTAACAATGCAGGAATGAAGAGGGGACGAGGGGAGGGCAGCAACGAGGGCCGGGGGAAGGCGAACAATGTGAAACAATTAGAAAAGTGAAGGAAGAGGATGAAAACAAAAAGGGCGAGGGCGAGACTACGACCCGGTTCAGTTCACGTGTCCTGAAACATCCGAACACAAGCGTCCGGCTGCAGGTGCGTCTGTTCAGACCTGGCGTTTCAGTCTCTCTACAGGTGTGATCGGATCGGACTTCCCTGCTCGATATGCAAATAAACAAGCTCATCTATAGCCTAAAACATAGCACGCGCTTTCATTCCAAGTTGAACGGACTGGCTTTGTAATGTTTCTTTGCAAATTTACTTCACTGTGCTGCTCGAAGGCGACCGACGGGAGCTTTTAAGGTGTTTTCTGCCTTTACTCACTGCACAGTAAGATGACAATTCTAAATGATCATTTCTGGTTATTTCATATATTATTTTTGTTTCAATAGAAATAAAAAAATCCACGTGCATACTTAAATCCTCTTCAAATACATCATGCAAAGACGGTGTTATGGTAGGTTTTAAATGAACAAATAGTTTCTTTTTCTTTCTTAAGATGGCTACCACATTTCATAACTTTAGTGTCGAAAAGCAAACTTTTGATGCATTCGGGACACATATTTTTGGATCAAAGGATGGAAAACATTCGACACACACATAGCATTTGAAGTCAGCCTAAGATGCGTGGAAATTTAGCTGCAAATGACAAAGACATGAAGAAAAAGAAAAAAAAAAAAAAGAGAGGGAGGAAGGAAGGGGGAGAAAGAGGGGGAAAAAAGTAAAGTGGGGAAAAAGAAGTACAAAGTCACAAGAAGGCCGTGCAGAAATAAAAGGGAAAGCAGAGGGAAAGAAAAGAGCAGTGGGGTATTTTGCTATCACCAATAGTTAAGGGGTATTTCCTCAGGCCAAGGCGCTAATCCGGCTAGCATTAGCATTTTCATGAGTCCTCTGTCCAGGGCTTGGCAGAGCATGTCACTGCCTCATTTGGTTACTTATGTGTACACACACACACACACACACACACACACACACACACACGAAGACACACACACACCTCGGTATCTCACCCTCTCAACCGGCACCCAACACAAGTGCACACAACCCAGATGGTGTGTGTGTGTGTGTGTTTATGCATCGCGCACACCCATATCACACTCTAAGCAATACAACAGAGGACTGCAGGCAGCACTTCCCTTATCTATCAAAGTACCCCTCATTCCTTCTTTAAAATGAATTTCTCCTCTTCACCGCTTTCCAGTCAGAGTCGGTTATGAATTCTGTAACAGTTCTGTTGTTATTATGGCGCCTTCTCCAGTTTAAGTGAACAAAAAACAAACAAACATATGAATCCACAGCTAATTTTCAAGCTATTTACCACATTAGTATTGAGGTCAATAACCTACTCTTTAAAAAATGACAGAAGATGACTCGACGTTTTGAGCTCAACTTTAAAGATGTGCCTAAAAGGTACAGGCTATTGAATGCAGACTCTCATTGCCATCTATGCCTCAGTTAAATTCAGTTTGCTTAAAGAAACGGTTCAGAGGTTGTGTGTTTATTATCCAGTGCATTTAGTAATGACATGGGTGCGCAAGTCACTGGGTTTCTCGTTAATGGACTAGGCTGATGGTTAAATTATAAAAAAAAAAAGAAAAAAAAAGTGATGCACTTTTCCTTTCAGCTTGGTGACATTTATTTGGCCATTGGAATTTCAATTTTCATTGTCTTTCTGGCACCAAGCATCGCTGTGTGTGCAGCAACTCTCCAAAGGGAAGCAGAAGCGAATGAAATCACTCATGTATTGTCAAGCAAATGAACTGACGTCGCTCACGGGTTGGCATCCTCAAAGAGGTGCCTTGACATTCTGCAATTTCTCCTTCTTTTTCTTTGCCAAACATTTGTCAAAAGGATGTTAGATTCGGCCCTGATCTACATTCACAAAAACGTTTTGGGAGTTGAATGAATAAAATGCATTAATATCGAGCAACCTGAATGAGTAAGGACAAAGTATTCGTGACGTTTTCAAAATGTCAGTGGGATCCTTCTGAGCTCAGAAACCAAAGTATGTTGAGCATTCACAACTCAACACTTGTGCACAAACATCGTTGTTATGCAAATTCATAAGCGGTCAAGTGAAGACTACTCTTATGTGCATATTACCAACTACCTTAGAATAAAAAGAGACACAGGTGTTACTGGTGGAAGAAGTGTTCAAACGCTGTACTTAAGTGAGATACTTCACTAAAAATATTTTGTTCCAGAAAAAGTCGTGCCTTCAAAATGTTAAAAATGTACATAAATATTCTCATGGATTTAACATAAAAGTACCCATTTTTGTAAACTGGCTCCTGTGAAATGGATAGATTAATATTAGGGATGCACGGATATATCGTACGGACAAGATGACATTTCATAGACGCCATCTGTTGTGTTTTATTAAAGGTTGTTTCATACGTTTGTACGAGTGGATTTGTGCTCGTTTGAAGACAGTGTGATGAAGTTCAGTTTTTTGTATAATTCTTTGTTCTGTTCATGTTCCGGCACAAAACAGGGAACGATAACAAGAACGAATAAAATGGAAAATAAGGTCGTATCGGCATCGGCCCGGAATTTCACAGTCGGTGCATCCTTAATTAATATACACATACCGTGCAATGCAGGTGAGCAGAAATACCTCATAAATGTAGGAGTAGCCATACTCACTTACTTTCCTGAAGTAGGTGTCACAAAGGAAGAATATAACAGAAGTCAGAGAACAACACAACATAGTAAAACATGACATGACACAACAGCTGTCTTACCTATATTGGACTCTTCAAACAAGATGGTGGTGGAAGCTTTCCCCAAGGCGTTGACTGCCGTCACATTGACTTGGTAAGGAAAGATGGAGAATACCTCAGGGAAACGCACATGACAGCGGTTCTTGTGGAACCGGTCTTCCTGCACCTCCAGCGAGCGCTGGTTATGTCTGCAGGAGGAGTGAGATGAGGAGAAGGACAGGTGAAAGGAGGAAGGAACGATGACGGATGATGGTTTTAACTCTTTGCAGGCTGTGTTGAAACACACGGCGTTGAACTGAAGAAAGTGATGAAGCGCTTTTCTTTTTAATACAGACCTGGTGTCATATCTCAAAGAGTGGACTTAAGGCTAATATCAGCACTCCAAACTGCTGACTATAGCCATCCTCCTCTACACAACAGGACAGGAAGGCCTTGGTTTGGGACATAGCCAGACTTGGATTTTACTATTCTGCATTACTTTTGTTTTAGTTTGGCTTCTATATGATTTTACAGCTTTATTTTACATTTCCTTGTAAGCTAATGGAGCTGTAAATCCAGCGTGACTGCAAATTAAACCACTAAATTCTGTCAGCATTTCAGACACAATAGAGAATTATAACAACACTTTATTTATTGCAGAAGAAAAAGCCAGATGCTATGACTGTCAACGTCTAGGATTAAGATCCTCTCCACTGGACGTCATAGAAGAAAATATAGTAACACTTCAGGTGGAGCAGCACTTAATTTGATTGTAAAAGGGCATTTTAGCACGAAAAGCAACTGTAAGAGGTCGATTCATTTATATTACTGTATAAAGACATTAGGTTGCACTTTCAGTATTTAGCTGTGACAGCTGCACTGGAGCATAGACCTGTTTTTATTTATTTTATTTCAGCACACCAACTCACGGCCGGACTCGGGCTAAAAATCCTGGGTTTCTCACCGAGAGGCGGAATTCAAGAAGTCAGACATTTGGATTCCCAGTGTTTTTGCTGAAGTTAATACATACAGTGTGTCATAAATAAATCACATCTTACCTGGAGGCAAATGAAAATATTACTGTTGCTCATCATCTGCGTCTCTCTCTCTCTCTCTACACAGTCTCATTATTATTCAAACTGAATATTATTAGTGTTACAACATTAATGAAGGCAGCATCCACCTGCTGTGCCGTGAGCTGAGATCTGTGAATATCACAGAGAACGTGACACAGAGACTCTCGCTGGGTCTTCTTCCACCGATGTATGTATTTAATGTCCAAGTATTGCTGAAACGCTGTTGGTATAACCCCGATGTTATCTTTACCCACTGCTTTTCCTTTTAAACACTGCCATGTTTTTTCTCTCCCTGTTGCCCGTCTTTATTTGAAGTTAAAGCCCTTTCCTTATTACGAAAAACATGACATTTGTTGATTCAACTTTATGTCTTGATACTGACGCGTTCCAGACTTTTGAGCCTGTAAAGTCCACCCTGTGATGCAAGGCTTTGTCCGATCATAGGTGCTTTCAGACAGGTAGAAGGGGGTTAAATACGTGGTGGACAGCTGTAATTACAGATCGCTGTTCGGACTATATGAGACTCTGAAAAAGTGGCTTCACTTTACCACAGCAGCGAGAAACAACAGGTCTTCTGCATTTTTATTTCGTCTTTTGATTTGGACAGAGGAGAGAGCTGCAGAGGGAAGGTGTGCATTTTCAGATTCTGGTGATTTTTTTCCCCCACCTGATTCCTGCAGCTTTAAAGAAAATTCCAGACATTGCACAGATATATTAGTTGATCTCTTAGAGAAGAAAAACACTTGCTGTCTGATGGCTCTTTCAGACACAACACGATTAGCACTGGGATCGATGTTGTTTGGGGAGTCGTAGACACAGAACAAGAATAGGCAGGGTTTTCAGATCTTCTCAGGACTACCTCACTATACTGTGTTTAATAATAATACATTCTATATGAAAACTACACCTCTTTTCCTCATGTCAATTATGGAACTTTAATAGGTCTGTAGAGCTACTGAGAGGAACAAACGTCAGCTATGTTTACACATGTCGCTTACCGACAAACAAGCTTCTTCACTCTTAAAAACACCACTGTGTCCAAGATAGGGCTTTCAACCCGAGGTCTGAATACAAACACAGGCTCCTGTTGTATACACAATATCAGATTTTCCTCCATTTTGACTTCCATGCTTGGCCTTGATGCCTTGTTTCTATGGGACACTCGATGCGGCAACAGTTTATCGCTGTGTTGACTGTCTCATAGGACGCTGTTGTGTCTGAAAGCACACTGAATGCTTTGGTAAAGTGGATGATGACAGAATTTAGAGATGTCACTGAAAATCACAGACGGATGGATGTGGCTTATTTATGTTCCACATTCAAAAAGCTTCTTCAGCTCTTCAGTTGAGAGATGCGGATACCGTTGTTTGTCAGTTGAGGCTATGTGATACTGCACGTTTGTAATTCTGAGTTTATCAATTTACTTGATGAAAATGTATAGAAATATATGTCGAGAACTTGGTGAACTTATGAGATAAGGTAGATAAGATATAAAAATAATACGGAAACAAATAGATGTGTTGATGGCAGAGAGACTTGTCTTGCTATGTATATTTCTACTCCTGACTATGGGTGTGTTTCCATCCATCTGTTTTTATTTGTAAGAAATGTTAGACAAAGGCTTGGACAAACTGTGAAAGAGTTTGAAGCACTACATGATCCAGACCAGCAGTTCGGTTCGGTTCAGTTCAGGAGGCAATAGCGGTCAGCTGCCTGAAAGTACACGGACCTCAAGTCTATGAGCTACTCAATCAACAGTTCAGGGAGGCTACGTTATTTTATGAAATCCTACTTTTAATGGACAAACTTTTACACCATAAAGAGGATGATGATGAAGACCCAGCTCTTAATATATGCGTAACAGTAGTGGATGAAAACGTACATAAATTTGCAGAATTTCTGAAACTTTTGCTAAAAGTTACGATACATTTGGATGTTAACCTGCCTTCTGACTATTCTACAAATAATGTGTTAGTTACTTGTTTTATTGTAATTTTAATTGAGCAACAGGACAATTGCCTTTAGCCGAGATGATAAATAAAGTTCATCTCATCTCATCGTCAACCCATAAACAGAGAAAATAAATGAATCGGTATGAATAAAAATACACAAAACTAAAAGCTCCTCGCGAGGAAAAGAACGTACACAAACAAATGCACTTACTGTACATCGACTTCAAACGTAGTGGGGATGAAGGTCTGGTGGAGCTGCTGCCAGGTGCAGTAGAAACCTTTAGGGTAGGTGTTGGATCGACAAGTGATGGTGAGTTCCCGAGGGGGAACTGCAGAAAAAACACAAACAAAACAAACGAGGGTTGAGACATTAAACTTCTACCGTAACGCAATAAATAGGGCAAAAATAAATAAAACATTAGACCGAGCGCGAAGAGAGACACAAACCAAACTCATACAACAGAGAGATGCAGATATTAAAGTTACACAGACTAAATTACTCAAATGCAAAGCAGTTGTTCATTTCCTTATTTAATAATTTATTCTTAATCAAATATTTCATTAAAAAATGTCACAATAACTTGTTTTAAATTAGAGGCTGTCTCCAGCAATGTTTCATTAGATATGTTTTTAATTTGTTTCGTTGTGATTGCCTGTCCATTTCCGTTCATTTATTAAACTTTTTTTTTTTTTTATTGCACAACTAAATTGGACGTGGATTGGTGAAAGAGGAGTAATTAAAATTACCTTGCTAAGCTCGCTGAAACAGCTGCTTTTAGGGTTTTCGGTGTCAGTTGGATTTCATTTCAACTTTAAGCTCGGGCAAACCGACAAGTGGTAGAAACAACGCACTGAGTCATATGAGTTTATTTTGATTGATCAGTCTTTACTAAAGTATCCGGGCAGGTTTAACACCCGGTTCAACTCAGTGCTCAGTTACCGTGAGTCATTCTTGCATGTTTACATCCGCTAGCTTTTGACATTTTTATTCATTGTTTGCAGCCGTTTTCACTTGCGCTTTATGTGGCGCAAGTGAAAACAAGAAAACATTGGTCCGAGTTAAGCAGTACAATGAGCGCTTGTAAGATATTCTGTATTTGTGACCGAAGACAAGCAATCAATTCAGCAATTCAGTCAATCTAGAGAGTGTGACAAGCACCAGGTAATGGAGAGCAAATGTGAAAAGTACAAGGGCAGCAAAGGAAGAGAAACTAAAGGAGAGTTTAGAGGGAGGATATTGGAGTTGTAGAGCAAAAGAAGAAGAAAGGAGGCTGGCTGGAAAAAAAGTCATGTTATGCCAACTCTGGCCTCCTCCATGATTAGGGTCTTTTCTTCAAAGCTAGTCAACCGAGTACTTGTCTACCACTCCCTCTGTCTCCCCACAGCTTTTTACACTTTTAACCTTGCTATCTCCCCAACATGAAATATACAGCATGTGTACAGCCAGTCAACACTGTTACTTGACTTAGTGTAATAATCTAAAACCCCACTTCTGATTTATTTATGTCCCTCTTTCCCTCTTTATTTTTTAACTATATTTAAAATCACAGCGACTGAGTCATGCTTGCCTTGAAGTATGAAATACATATTACCGAAAGAAGAGGTTCATGCGCATGCAAACTATTACAAAGTCGAGTAATTTACACCGACACTGAACTGGTGGGATGAATCCACCCGTCTTCAAGAGCCACTAAACCCATTCAATGCTGACATGGGAAAAGCTGCGTGAGCCGTTCAGTCGAGCAGGATTTCTCTCCCCTGTGGGGAAACCGATAGCCCTTATATTTTTGTAGAACAGGGCTTCCAGGGTGTGGCAGGCAGAGAGGTAATTATCACGCAGAACGCTGATTCAAAGAAGTCACCTTATCCAGCTCGATGCAGACACGTAATAGCTATTTGTCCCTATATTTGGCATTTGTAAATAGCATAGAAACATTTAAAGAATGGTTTAGAACTAATCAATCACTAAACACACACGTTTTCGCCACAGTTGCCACAAAATTCTGTGCGATGACTCGGGCAGAGATCATGTTTACAGACGAGGTGATGCATTCAAGTTTTATTCAATGTATGTTTAGTCATGTATATTATTGTCATCTAACGATGTTAAATGCCAAAGTTAAAATCAGATGTGGAGGAAGTTCCGTGACATAATCTACATGTCACATGACCAGCGTCACATGACACATTGAGTTTGAAAGTGAGCACATGTATCTTTTGTGGTGTCATGCCCTGATGAAGGGTTTTTATTTTTATAATCAGAGTTTCAGACTCTTTTTTTTTACGACTGATGTTTTTTTACATTGTACATTTTTTGGGTTCCTGCTATTAGTTATTTGGACAGTCATCCAGCTCTTTAAGGTTCATTAGATGACTTAACTTATGTAATGGTAAGTTAGCTATTAGTATTACTCTGACATTTTATCCGAGGGAAATGATGGCACTGACCACATGAAACAGGCTGCTACACGGACGAAAATGACTGACTTCTCTGAATCTGAACATTGTTGGAAAGATTTGACATAATGTAAATACACAAGCAAACAAAAATATATAACATTTATATTTTAACATTGCCTAAAGCGTGTGATGATCCCTCAAATTAATTCAAGAAGCCAAAGAGAAATTTATATTTTCTGTTGCATCAGTAAACTGAAAGTAGAAAGTGTCTCAATGTAATAAGATGATGTAAAGGCAAAGAGCAATTCCAACAGCTTTTTTAATTCACTGCTACAGTAACTGAAACAAGAGCCGCATTTGTTAAAGTAATACGTTTCCATGATCTTAATCAGTCTGTAACAGTTTAGACGTAGTAAAGACACAATGCCAGTGATCACTAATGACGAGACAACTGATGAATAGTATGAATAGATCTCTTTCTCTGTTGTTTTATTGGCTGATAATTTTCCAACTTGGACACATAAAATCAACAATCTGGCATTAATTTGAGGAATCCTATTCTTTCCATTCTAGTGGCTCATTAGAGATTTTGTCAGTGTGATGCTGAAACATCTTTGTGAAAGGCTTTCTCACTGTGGTCGAGTGTGTTTGAATGCTCAACACACACACACAAACAAACAAACAGGATCTAGGCTTCATTGGCTTCTTTGGGGTCATTTCACTGTCACACACATTTAGCTGTGTTTAAGCGGTCACCATGGGAACTAATTAGCCCACCCGTCAATAACTTCAGCGACGAGGTGCCACCGACGACACCCAATCACACTCAATTAATCACAGAGACTAATAGGGGCCATCTAAATCAATCGGCTCCTCATCTGAAAGCTTCAGTCAAAGTCACAAGATTGAACACAAACATACTCGCAGGCAAATTAATTGTCGGGAAGGACACGGAAGCACAAACACTTATTCCCGCATGGAGGGAGACTTAGTAAAATTTCCCACGATCAATGAAACAAACAAGTTTATTATATACCTGAGTTGCACGTTATTTGACAAAAGGTTAAAAGACACGGAGAGAAAAAAAGAGCTCATCCTTTACTGATGTGCTCTAGAAGGAGTGTGAAGAGGGCACACAAACTCCACTTTTTGGACTGGTTTATTTGAAGTCTGGAGCTTCATTTGGTTCATTTTGCGAGGCGAGAGTGGTGTCAATCAAACCACAACTGAGACACCTGAAGAGAAGGTTCTTGCATAGCTTTTCTACGGGGACTGATTTGCGGGTTGTTAGTAAAACAAGTGTGACCCGAAGCACGAACGCTGCATGACCCTGAGAAAACACTGGAGATGGTTTTTGACATCGCAGTGTCAGCTGTTTATCATGGTATGAATGTTAAGCACGGCAGAAAGAATCTAAACTGATGCCGGTAACAAAAGCTTTTCTCAACACTGACGCAATCTGTGTCAGATGTTAGATGTTAGTCAGATTGTTAATCTGACATGAACCAGTGTCATGCGCCTCGAAATATCGCCTACTGCATCTTTTAAACCGTCTCCATTAATAAAACAAGTGCTGTCTGTCTTATTTGAACTTTAATAACCTAAATTCCATAACAAACTCAACCGATATCACTTTATATTAAACTTAAAATACTGTTTGAGTCGAATTCGGTCATTTTGCCATTTTTTGAGTCTGAAATTTGATTGAAAACATTTTTTAAAATATACTTTATTACATTTTTTCTACAGTGAAGCATGTTACGCATTAAATTTAACCAAATCTGAAAATGGACGACTTTTGGATGACTTTTTCTCTTTAAATTAGATAAAACCTGCAACAAAAACACTCTCCCTGCTCTCTGAAACATTAATTAAAGATAAACCACCTATTTATTAGTGTCAGATACAGGTTATTTATACATTTTAAATAGACCTGTGGTTCACTGAAGATAGGAACAATATGTACCGTTCACCACTAACTTCCTTACTTACTATCAATAAGCAGTAATTAAAAGATTAGCTCAAAAAGTTTCCCTAAATGGTTGCAGAATATGGCATTGCTTAATAAGGCCCCAGTGATATGCATGCTAATGGGCAAGTTGCTAATATGTGTGTGATAAGACAGGGAAAGGAGGCAGTGAAACATAAAAATAGATAGAAAAGACAAGAGCCATGTGGCATATCCCTCTGGCCCGCACAAAATCTAAAAGTTGTACAATTGCCAGTGTTCGCTTAGTTTCATTGAGTTCATTCACTGACAGCAGCGGAGATGGATGATCTGTTTTCAGAAAAAAGCCATTGTGTCTCAGTCAATAACACGCATAGAAAAACTTCATTGCCGTTTGCGACTGATTCTTACAGTGCAGTTTTATACAATGGTTGTAGAGAAATTGAAAAGAACATAAAATATCCAATGCGGACTTCAAACAGAGTGAATGTAGACCATTTGTTCGGAAATGAAATGATCTCTTCCTACAGAGGCTTCCTGAACAGTATTATTAAATAGTGTGGATGAATAGTCAGACGCAAACACAAGCCAAGCCAACCTCACGTGGACATTCAGACAGTGGAGATATTAACGCTTAACACTCTCAAATACACACAGTCAAGTTCAACTACTTGTGCATATTTGAATTGTTACTTGCCAATTACTTACTGCACACTTTCATTGATCTTTGCCCAGTGATTACAGAGGAGTTTACATACACTGTTCAGCCAATGTGATCTTCAGCTGAAGCCGTTTTAGACACGCTTTGGTGAGGTTTTTATCAGATTCCGTGATGACATAGGCAACACGATGGACAACAGGGACGGACGACGGACAAAACAGCAAAAGGCATCACAACACTTAACTGATAGATTGCAGAAAGTTGAGTGGAAAAATGTCAAAACAGGTTTCCATTTATGCTCCAGAAACAACATGACAGACAGTCAGCTATATCCCCTTACATTATATAATAATTCTTGAGACAGAAAACATGTTTTACCACCGTGTACATGCAGGCACACGGCTCACACGATCACATGCACAAAGAGCCTCTGCTAATTTGCTAAAATACACATCAAACGCTTTCTATGCATCTAATAAATGACAGAGAGGCAGGTTTGTTTCAGGTTTCTGAAACGGAAACAAGAAGAATGCACCTGTAGAGGACGCAGACAAGAAAGACGGCATGAATATTAAAGTAAATAAAACAATGGTTACAAATTAAAATGACAGTGTGGGTTATGTTCTTTTGTGTGAAGCGCCCCGTGAGATATCACCTGAGTCAGTGGCAGACAGGACACTGCTCATGAATAAATGTTATTTGAATTAGTGCACTTTCATCATCGGGTTTGAATTGCTAAAAACTGACAATGATTTTTTTTTTTTTTTTTTTGAAGGTCCTCTTTGTTAACTCATAAAACAAACACCCTCATGGGCACAGATCTGCACACGCACAAAAAGGTTAGTAATGTTACTTTTAAATGGTAATAGGTCACAGGCTCAAGTATAGTCTGGAGCTCATAAATTCTAATGAGACCAATGTGAATGAGATGCATTTAAATGATCTGTTTATTAGTTGAGTCTCACCGCATGTCCCACTTGTTTGATCATTATGAAACATCAGCAAAGATTATATTAAAATCACATTCAAAAAACTTGCATTTGCAACACAAAGCAGGGGAATTAAGCCAAGTCCTGGTTTTGTTTGGCAGACCTTTTACTGCAATGTCAGGGAGTATCTATAATTTCAAATTCCTTCCCAGTCACAGACTTGTTTTTTTCCTGTCACGAATTGAAAAGTCCACATTTTACCAATGCTTTTTTGATGTTGCAATTTATAGTGAAATGAAAGGTAGAGCAATTTTAGCCCCTGAAATGTGATGTACTTCAAAGTAAGGCAAAAAAAATAAAAATCCAGGCAGGGTATACACGTAATAATTATGCTGGGACTTCATTTGATTACTCAAAATGGGAACAGCAGTGAGCGTGTTCAGTCCACTTCAGCCGACTGAAAAATCCAAAAGTTTTAAAAAACTGGTGTTCAATCCAGTCGCCAGAGAAAAATGTTCAAACCATGGATGTGTATTTTCTTACTTCTGTGCTTCAAAACCAAAAGTGTGTCATATTAACTTCTTGATTTAGTGTTTTGACAAAACCAGATGGCAGAACATTTTCCTCAACAGGTGGTTAGGGTGGACCGCAGATTGGAGTTTGCATCCAGTTCGCATTTACATTTTTTGGTTGAAACTATTAAAGTGCTTTGGTTAAGGTTAGGAAAAGACTGCGGTTTGGTTTAAATATTAAATTCATGGTGAGTCATTTTTCATGCAGACTTTTTTGGGATTAAAGCCAAGGGCAAATTGACCACGCCTTGAATGTGAAGCCAATGTGGAAGTATCTTAAAGTGTAATACCGCTGACGGCATTAGATGCTAGCTCCAGAAAAGCTCTAGTTCCCATAGACATGCACTGAACTTCTCTCCAAAAATGTAAATAGTTTTTTTTCCCAGGAGACATTCTGGTCACTTTTGTTTTATTTGGACTCTCAAATAAGTGTTCTGGTCCATCTTTAAAATACTCTATTAATAAGATTTTAGGGTGAATAGAAGGTTTTTATGTCTTTATGTGTTCTTGTTTCCAGTTTACAACCCCTACTTCTTTTATTACAGCCTTTCCACCTTCTCACAACACTAGACGGCTTAGTTTATTCCCCCAAATCAGTTGATGGGAACATGACCCATTCACATTTCTCACATTTACCATTAGCTCACCCGTCAACCCCTGCGCTTCCCCAGCCCCGCCCTTTTTGTCCAAATATGGTCACTTCTGGCTCCAAAAAGCCAAGATGGCAAGGGCTGAAACGCAAACTCCCAGCTTCAAAATGGCAGTTTAAAAAAAATTATGGGAGATGTCAAGGCAGCTCTGTCCACGTCTTATATACAGTCTATGATTAACTTTCCTAAACCTTGTCTGTGTATAAACATTACCATGAACATCACTAACATATCAATGTTATTTCTGCCTGACTGTGACCATAAAAATTGTTAAATATTTACACAGGGCTTAAATTCTGCCTAAACTTAAATCATAAAAACATTAAATAGTAACATATTAACATACATTCTGAAAGACATATTTGAAAATCAAACCATGAGTGGTAAAAACACCATGATGGTGATAATACAGATGTGAAAAGTGGTTTTGGCTCAGAAGTGTTGAAATGTTATGTATCCACAGTTTGTAGAACTCTACAGCACAATGGCAACATTTTATACTGCCGAATGGTTTGGATCTTTAAACACGCAGATAATATCACTCTTCTATGACAGTCGATAATGGTTTCATATGATGGGTTTTGCTAGTTGCTCAAAATTACATTTTTGCGAAGAAAATCCATGTTTTTGCCACCAACTGCAGGGTACAAAAAGTACTTTTAAATATCAAAAGAAGGGGGGTAAAAATGGTTTTGATGTTATTCATTCCCTCTTTGTCTTTCCATCCATTTCCTGTGTAGAACTTCAATTTTAAAGCCATTACACTACATGATTAAAGTTACAGTGTAGTTAGACGTGGAGGACTGCGCCCATTTTTCTTCGGACCTCTTTGATCTAAATAAATTGATAAAAGCTCGCCAACAGCTTATTCTAGTTCTTTCTTTCTCTTATCCCCTAAGCCAAACTTTTTCTTCTTCTGTCCCACTATTCTAAACCTGTCACACAAAAATTCTGGGTCTCGCAAAAGAGGATCTTTGTCACAGGAGGGCGCGCACAAACACACACGCTCACACTGAAATGTGATGAGGGACAATGACATCCAGTGGCCCGGTTGCTAGGCTGCAGACGCTGTAGTAATTGCTATTTGGTTGTGTTAGTAGCCTCCCCGTTGCTTTGTGTGTTTCCACTTGCATCCCTATGTGTGTGCGTGTGTGCATTCGTGTCTTTTGCTGTTTGTGTGTTGGTGAGTGGATTCTCTTGCTATGACAACAAAGATGAATGTCTTTTCTCCCCTTATTGCAATTTCTCCATTCAGTCTTTTTCTCCCATAATAAACGTAGATCATTACGTTCAAATGGTTTAATCTGGCGTCAACAAAAACTACATTTCTAATCTAATTTCTAATTTCTTGGGTCAGAACTTCAATTTATGATGAAGTCCTTTTTGACGAACCACATTTTTTTTTGCTGGGTAAAGTCAGAATCGCCAACGAAGGGTCTCCCGGGGGAAAACTAATCCATCCATCTACCCATCAATCTCGGTCTGTCTGTTGTCGTGTTTCCATATAAGTGTCTAATGAATTTGAATCAAACCTTTGAAATGTTGCAAAAAAAGGGAAAAAAAGGGAATTATGCACATGTCCGTCAACCGATCTGGAGCGAATAAACTAAGCTGTGTGTCGTCAGTAGGTGGCAGTACAGGCTGTAAACAGAGTACAAGAAGTAAACGGAAACAAATCCATTTGTTAGCCAACAGTCAAAAACCTCAAACAAGAAACAAAGGAGAAACAAAAAACAAGTTCTTGAGCTTTAATGACGGAAACAGCTTCTTCTTCTTCTTCTCTAGAAGTGGAAACTGATCAATCATGTGAGTTAAATGTTCACATCAGAACTTATTTGGAGAAAGTGTTTCCTTCTTCAGTGAAGCACATTAACTCTTTTTTGAAAGAGGTAAAAATCACCTCAAGCGAGCCTTTTTTTGCAAAATTGAGTTTTCCATCAACCTTTTCTAATGAGATACTTCAAAATGTGTTGATGGAAATACATCTTATGTGCCTTTTTTTTTTTTTGTCTAGGCATATCTCATTAAGTTTAAAATCCATCTTTTTATGTAAGGTATCCTACTGGGAGGAATTGGATCCTTTTGAAGGATGTGCTGCTCCAAATGACACAACCCGTTTAGGTAGATGACTGGTCTCTGCTTGACGCTGCCTGAAAATGCTTGGCTCGCTGCATTTTCGATTAGCTTAGTCATGTGTCATGGGAGGAAGAGAAATGTAAATAAAACTGTAGGACAAAGTCACTGAAAAAGACACAGAGACGCTGCGGTGCCTTTTGGTCCAGACCAGCTGTCGTGGCTAACGGTAATGCAATTGTGGTGTAATATTTTTAATCCAGACCTCTGAAGCTATCCTGAAGCGTATATTTGCACGAGAGTCCATGTGAGTGCATGCGATTGCGTTTTTGAGCAGTATGGTTGTGCATGTGCGTGCATCTCTTTATCAACTACTGCCAAGGTACACAGTATATAAATAGAGCCTTTAATCCCTTTACGTACACGTCTTGTTTCCCCTTCTGTGCATTTTCCTGTCCATCGTTTCTTTATGCACTTCTGCCTATAATTTAGTATGGTATATTGGTATTCTTGGAATCGCGAGCTTGGTAGCTCCGGGATCTCCAAATTTTAAATTAGGTTCCGTGAAAAACAAAGTAATAAGAAACAGAGATATCATAAACTCCATAGGAAAGAGACTGGGTGTATGTGTAATCTGCCCTTGATTACATGGAAATGCAATGACAAACTTCCAGTCTAGTTTATGCAATCAGTTAATCAGCTAATGAAAAAAAAAAGGGAAACACGTGCACATGCAGTCCAAGCAGTCTCTTCGCTCGTCTCTGCATCGTTTTTCTTTCCCTTCCACTTACTCCCTTCACTGTCGCTGGTTAAGAGCTGCTCCTCAACATAAGAGAGTGAATAGGACACACTCACACACGGCCTGAAACAATGATGCCCTGGCATTCCAGGAATGTCTGCGGGCCAATTGGAAACAGCCGTGTGTAAGAGATGAATGAATGAAAGGAGGATAAATACCTTATGAGAGCATCAGGAGTTGATAAGTGAGAGGGGGGAGAGAGGTAAGCGGAGACCGGCAGCAAAATGAAAAACTGAAGTGTCTGTGGTCATAAAGAAGAAGGTATGATAAAAAAAAAAAAAGAAGTGAAATTGTGCATTAATCTCTACACATGCACAGCACATGCATGAAAAAAAAAAAAAAAAATCATTTCGGTGTGGCTCGGTATATTGTGTCAGTTTCTCACAGTGAATATTTTGCAAGCAGCTTCATCGTCGACGTTTGCAAACAGCGAAGAATTTTTCTGTCCTAGCTCTGACCCGAAAACAGAGACATGATTAACGGTTGCAGTGGTGCAATGAATGCGAGCAGCCAGACAACTGTGCAGGTTTTAAACAGTGTTAAACCTTTTTTATATGGAAGTAAAACAGTGATCACAGCTGAGATGTCTGTAACACGCTCGCATTGGAGGGACAAACTGTACGGGCAACTATAACAAGCAGCAGGTCAAAAGTTGAAGAATATAGCCTGTGAACTTTGCTTTTGTCCGTTTTGTCTCTAAAATATGGAACAAATGGCTAATCCTGGGGTTTGTTTTAAAAAATATCATTGAAATGCTTATGTTTCTTACTACATACGTCTTTCTAACAATGTTTTCTCAGACGTCTGCATTTATCTTGGTGTTATTGCAATTCATAGAAATAATGGCCAGACCTTTAACATTGAGATACGTTTTTGTAATAAACCAGAAACATCCTCCAAAAAAGGACTCGAAGACAAGAGGGGAAGGAGATGTTGAAAGGTTTGCAGTGACCTCAGCACCTCTGCAGGTCAGACACAGGAAGACGACCATTATACCTGGACACTTAAATTACCCGGCGGCAGCCTCGTCTCTTAGCCTCCCAGTCTCACGCAACACTCACTTAGCCACCTGACATCACAAATCCTGCTCAAAGCTCAGGCGAAGAACAGCTGATTCTTCACAGGGAATAAAACGAGACTCTCAGGCAGTTTCACACGTATAAACACAACCCTCGCTTCAAGCGCTTCCCACAAAATTGTCTTGACATTTCAACGGCTTTTTTTTGTGTGAAACGTGAGACCTCTGATGGTAAATGGTGCTGATGTTGTGAGATGACCAAAAGGGTTTCATTACCACTAGGGACGCAGCGACTGCAAACATCTGGGCCGACACCGACTTTTAAAACTTGGTCAGTGCCGATACCGATGTTATTTTCTGTTTGCTCATTTTGTTTTTGTTGTTATTTATCCCCCATCTTGTGCAAGGGAAATCTTGATTTTATATATAAAATATATATATATATATGTATATATATGTATATACGTATATA
>JAPQRN010000005.1:33517518-33533672 GCA_037367275.1 Coranthus polyacanthus
ACACACACACACACACACACACACACACACACACACACACACACACACACACACACACACACACACACACACCTCCCACCGATACAACTCTCCTACCCCTCGACCCCTCCCTCGTGGCCTCTCTCTCATCCCTCCGTCTGTCCCCTCCTTCTCTGTTTGTAGTCTTTTCATTAATCTCCTTTAGAGGAATCACACAACAGCACCCCCTCCACGAACCCAGAGGGAGAAAGTCTTCACACATGCAGCACATAGAACAAGTCCCTCTCTTTTGCACAGATTAGGAGAACGACTTTTCTACAACTACGCTTCGGTCGAGACGCCGCGCTACGTCGGGTTTAACGTAGAAACGCATCGGTGTTTGAGGCCCAAGTCCCCAAAAGATCGTGTCCAAAGACCCGCTTTGCAAATTCAGAACTAACAGAGGAATTCAGCAAGTGGAATCGACAGAAATGCAATCGACACTTCAGATGATTAAGTGATCTGAAGCAGTTTACTAAACGACAATAGCAAACTTTATTTGAGACTTTTTCCCCCATTTATGCTGAATTCATCTGGTCAAAAATTTAAGTCATGTGAACATGTGTGGACTTTTTCCACAACTTTCTGGCATAAGCCGAAAACCACACTGAAGAATAAATAAGCATAATCGACATATTAATTGAAAGTGAGACAGTCTACAGTCTTTTCAGAGAGTAATCAACAATGGTCTTGTTTCTGTCATCATTGTGTTTCCTTTTCTAATACAGAGGTTATATCATTATAGTTAACAAAAACGAAGACTAAAACTAGCAGTGGAAAAGTAACTGAAATAAACGTAAAAAAATGACAGTTTTTCAAAACATGGAAAGTGAATAAAAAAAATACAGTGAACAGTGCGACACAGACTAAAAACAGAATGGCAGGTAAATTCAGCTTCAGTTTCCCTTTGTTTTGGTGTGCTGCAAAGGTTTTTCCTACAACTTCATTGCATTACCTATTAATGCAAACTATCTAACGTTTCACTTCTGATTTTGCTCCGGGTGCTACTAATTACCGAGCTCTGGGTCGAGCAATGTTAATTGCTCGTGATGAACAAGAATAAAATGGCTTTGCACAAAATGGGAGCCTGTATAAACAATGTTTTTTTTGCATTACATTCGATGCCATGTATTCTTTCATCCTGCCTTTGTCAATCAAGGCTTTTATTATAGTATCAAGATAACAATGTTATCACAATACCTGAAAAGCTAAAACTAAATAAAAACTCAAATAACTCGACTCTCCAAAATAAATATAAAACTACCTATGCATCAAAAACTAATGACAGCCTCAAAAACATAATAACTCTATTCTAATACCACTTGTGAAATCATGACTCTTTTATCATGGGGAACGTGATGATGGAAGGAAGACTGAACTTGTGCTTTGGTTTATCAGTGTTCTCTGTGGAACACCATAAAAGCTGCTTAGGTTGGTCCAGTGTCATGTTTGACATCAGGTTAAATATCTTTCAGGTGTTAAAGCCCAAAACCTGCAGTTCAACAGCTCCTGTTTGGATTTTCCTCTAATGTAATTGCAACTTAGAAGATGGGGTCTACTCGGTATTTATAGCTTATTACGATGCTCTTGACAAGATGCTGAACTACTGCAGCTTTTATAAGACATACACACTGTGTGGGGACATTAGCATGAATCGTAGCAAACCTAATAAATACTATATGCACCAACAGTGCAAGTTCAAGGTGGTTATTTGCCATCAAAAGGTCAGATCCACTTATTAAAGTGGCTTTGACAAAAGCAACTTTGTTAGGATGCACTTCATGTTATTAAAAGAGAAGACAACATAAAAGGAGGCAATATGATCGGACATAAAAGGCCACACACGGTAAAAAAATTACAGCACATCCGTCACACTAAAAGCCAACAAAATGAAATTATTTAAGATGAAAATTACCTTAATTTTTCAAAGTGGTTTATTTAATGGGATCCTGCTTCCTCCTTACTTCACCCTCACAAGGAATCATTTGGAAACAGCTGTGGTAATCATTGGGGATAGCTGCAGGATATGGTGGCCTTCCACAGCGGTTACATGGTAAAGAGTAGAAAAGTGGGATAGACACAGGATGTGGGGACTTCTACAATGGCTAACGCTGTATGAAACTTTAACTTATGACCACAAAATCACACAAGACAGATTGCTTTCCCTCGGATATCTCAGCACAGCCACATCAAGGCCAGGCCTGTCATTCGGACAGAGGAAAATTTACAGAAAAAGAGAAAGACAGTCAAGGAAAGAAAAATGAAACTACAGCCCGGAGGAGCGACCGAAAGTTAGAGTTAAACAAAGTCACTCAAAATAAAAAAAGAAAAAAAAAAGAAAGGCTTCATGCACTAACCATCAGACAGAGTTTCATAGTGACAAATGAATTTGTCGTCAGATCAATAAGTCATTATCACATTCAAAACAGAAGTGCACACGTTCGTTCAATGCACAGCAGAGCGCGCCCGCGTTTGCAAACGCAAATCCACACACACGCGTATTCACAGCGGTCACACACAATTATATACACACGGTCGCACACTCACACAAAGTTTGGGCTTTGAGTTATTGAGTGGTTGGATGAACTTTTCCAAACCCCTGTGCTGATGCTGTGAAATAATTTCACCCCATTAAAAACAGAAGAGCAGCCCTGGCCAAACTAATTATGGAGAATTCTGTCAAACGAAGGGAAAGAGGCGAGTGGTAAATAATAGTTTATGTGTGTCTGCGTGTGTGTGTCTGCACACACACCCGACATGCGCCCACAGTGACTGCACCATCTGTGGAAATTATGAACTTATAGAGTCTGTGAAATGCAAAATCACTTGGAGCAATCTAAACCAGATCCCCTTCATTTTCCAATCAATAGCACTTACAGGCCACGATAATCACAATAAAGGCCTGGGTAACACAGAACAATGGACTTTGAGACACAGCTGTCAGATGGCTTATTGGCAACTACTAATTTAATCATTAAAGGCAACAATAATTACATGGGAAATAAGAACGACAATACAAATCTGTCAGTCGGAGTGTTAGTTATTAGATTACACCTGCTAAACACATTTACTGGATCAATATAAACCATATAGTGTCTAAGGCAGTGGCTTCAGGATTCGTTTTGATGCTTAGTGAGAAAACCTAAGTTGGAAGAGGTTTAAGTACAACGAAAACCTGATTAAAAATATTGATCTGATAATACTGGACCTTTCGCTAAGTCCCACACGCCTTGATCTTTCTGTTACCTGCCTGTCAAGCTTTAGCATCTGGTATGTCACTCTACAGGATTTTCAAATATATCAGTGAGAGATATTCTAAAGGACATAAGAGCCATAATAGGTCTGAAACACCAGACTGAAAAAAAAACCTTCTTTGTTTGTTATGCAGCTAGTTTTGCACACAAGTTGGTTCATTTTCAGTACACAGAATTGGAAAATACACACCTTCCCTTCGCTTCTCTGCTCTCCGTACAAATCAAAAGAGGAAATATGAATATAGATGACTTGACACAGCCGCTATGGAAAAAAGAAGCTACTTCTCCCAGTTTCAGCGTCGAGCCGCGGAGTAGAGCAGTAGAGTCGTGTCTGACTGAATCTTAGCGATGGCTAATTACAGCTGTCAATCACCTACTTGTCTGAAAGCACCTTTGAGCAGCCAAATCCACCCCGTCACGGGATATGTTCTCTAGTCAGAAAACAGAAGGGGCTTTGTTCTCACAACACTTGATTTACAATATGCTGAAAGGTAATTATGGCCAAAAAACGATCAAGCACCGCAGCTTTAACTTGAAGTGAGGTAGCTTTCAAATGCATTTCTTTGACATTTCAGAAGAATTATTTATCTGATCTATACTGTATCTGTTTCATTAGTATAATGTCAAAATGTAAACACATAGACAAATCCCCTCCTCCTCAAAGTAAAATTCACACAAAACTATTATTTCTTCCATGGTCAGTAAGGAACCTCAAAAATTCTCAGTAAGTCTGTAGATAATTAGCAGCTTCGATGAATTCAGCTGTGAGCGAGCTCTTCCACACTCTGTCCTCTTAAGTTTTTGGCTTCAGAAAAGACTTTGAGGATATCTGCTGTCGGTTCCATACGCGCGGCGTTTTGGCATTTTTCGCTCATTCTGAAAGTGTGACAGGCCTCTCCCGTGCCTAGTTACGGTTGCTAACGGATTGGACGGTGTCCGTTCTTGGGAGGAGCTTAGCGAATTGCAACCACAAACACTGAGCCAGCAGTTCATTAGTGTGTGAGTGATGGTGTGTTGCGTTCGAGCTGACTCGACTCTGCATCAGGACCTCAATGTAATAACAGCAACAAGAACTGATCACCTAGACAATCACTAATGGCCTTTTTTTCTGCTTCTCCATTGCTTCCGTTTCCCTATTTTTCATTTTTCCTCCAACGTCTCTGCTTCCGCAAGCTTTATCTTATATCTTCGCTCTGAAACGTAATATTCCTCTGCTATTTTTGACTCATTTATTTCTTCTGTTTTTGTTAATAGCTTATGTGCTCTGCATTAGAATTTTTTTTTAACATTTGCCGTGCTTTGTGAATTGTTCAAACCAATCTCATTTTCGCTTTCATCTTCCCTCACAATCTGCTGTCTTTTTCTTTTTCATACAACCGTATTCCTTCTGTCTTTTTCTGTTAGCCTCTTGTTTTCTTAATTTTATTACCTTTTCTTCTTCATGTCTTTCTTCCTCTTTCCAACCCTTCACATTTTTAATCTCTTTTATCCTCCCTGTATACGGGCAGCTGTTCCATTTAGGAAATTTGATTTATGCGATAAACCAAAACAGAAAATCCAAACAATGCACAAACACATACAGTACGGACATACTGTACACTCTGCTAGTGACATGCAATTAGGTTTTGTCCATGTGAGATGAGACGAAGGGAGGAGAGGATGGATGGATGGTATTCTGGCTGGCCTAAGAGCTTGGCTATTTGTTTTAGTTTATGGTTTGAAATATTAAATATTTGGTTTACAATAAAGTTAAGTGGCCTGGGTTTGAGTTATGGTGCAGCGGTGGCTTCTCTGTTTGTTTTGTTGTTTACGGTTTTGAAATATTAATCCTTTGTTGTAGCCTAATAATGGTAAGTGGTCCAGTTGAATGAGTTATGGTCTGTGCATCGGCTGCTTTTTAAGGCACTGGACACATTATAGGTCACGTTTGGGATGTTTCTGTCTCTTCTGTTTCTTAGGTGAGACGCTTTTTAACTACTGTTTTCAAGGTTTTTTCACAGTACTTATACTGGCTAGATTTTTATTTGGCAATGTCTCAAATTTTGATAAATCAGACAAATTCGAGCAGAAGAGACTGATATAATTGCACTATAATTAGTCATATTATATGACTATCAAAAAAACAAAAACAAAAAATAAAACACCTTGGAAAGGGTAGTGCAGACTGATGCTGCATACGGTCTCTTTTGACACATTTTGGTGTTTTATCCTCACCCATCACAAAATGAAGTCTGAGTAAAGTGTGTAGATCTGTCGATTTGTAAACCTTGGTCCTAAGCCACAACTGAGACCATCTTTTTTTGCGCCAGTGGATTTGACCTGTTGAACTGCCTGCACTTATTAGAATCTGTCCACACGGCTGTCTCAAGATGATGCAAATGAAAACAGAGAACAGAGAGTCAGTCATTGAATGTTGACTTCTTTTTTTTTTTTTAATCACACTTGTACAGTCAGTGTTGGGCAGTAATGAACTACATTTTGGAGTAGTTTGCTGGTAGTTCAACAAACTAAATCATTTTTTGGATAGTCAACTCTTGAAACTACAAATTACATGACACACACATATATATATATATATCTATTCTCTACTGTAATTGAACTTTCTTTGACAAGCTCCACAACATTTTTCCATTCATTCTCATTTTCAGGCAGCCATCGGACCTTTGACCTTTGTGTTGTACTTGTGTAGTCTCACATAGCCAGATCTATCTTCACACTTTGTTAGCAAAGAGCAAACCAGCACGGAGATAGTAAGCAAGTAAAACTCCACTTATATAGCACAAAGTGCACACACAAACAAACCAGGCAACAATTTCAGCAAACAGAGAGAGAGATGTATGTGATAAGAATTACAACATGCAAGGACCTAGCACACACACACCAATAAACAAACACATACAAACACATACACACTGCGCCTTGTTGGGCTATAAAAAGGCTTGCAGACACAGGTGAGTTTTTAAAAGCCGCTTAAAAACAGTCTAGAAGGAAGACGATTCCAGAGAGTTGGAGTGAAAACAGCAAAGGCACGATCGCCTTTTGTAATGTAGTTAGAGCGTGGAACAGATAAGAGACCAATATTTGAGGAACGGCATGGTCGAGAGAGGTTGAACGAGGAGCCAGAAGGTCGGAGATGTAATCAGGGGCGAGGTCGTGCAGTGGTTTAAATGTAATTAAAAGGATTTTGAATTTAATTCTAAATTTTATTGGAAGCCAATGGAGGGATAGGGATAGATGGGTCTGGCTCAATCCACTATCATTCTGGAATAGGGACAAAAAAACCCCAAAAACTCTTATATGTTTTTTTTTTTTCTTAAAGGAATCACAATCATCTAGGCCAGCGTTACGTGTAGGACGTAGCAAAAGTATCTTTGCAAAATAGTGTCGGGGGACACTATTGTTTTGGTGGAACATTTGCACGTGGGGAAGCGAGCCGTGGTATTAAAATGAATAAAAACAACACAAAAGAAAACCACCACAAAAAAAGGCAAGTGTCTTTGTCAAAACTTGTTACTTCCAGCATGTAGTTACAGCTCAGAGGTTGTTGTGAGGGGGACTTTCTAAACGGTAACGCAAAGATAGCGGAAGGAGAAGAATATCGACTGGAAAAGTCACCCAACAGCAGGATCAGTCCAACAGAGGAGCCCGACAAGTGCGTGGGCATAAGTGTAGTGTGCTCATACGTTGATGTCAGCCAACCCTAATACTTGAACTTTGGTGATAAACTCAATCAAAAGGCTTTCTTTTTGCTGGCATCTGACCTCTGTCATGTTTTGTTATAATTTCTTATGACTTGTACATTATCAATTTGATAATTGTTTAGAAGTTGAAACACTGTTTCTAAATAGTTTTAGTGGACTAAACTAACTCTGTAAGGCAGTTTTGCTGTAGTTGAACTACTTGGTAATTTGCAAAGGTATGCTCAGTTTCCCCCAACACGCTTCACATTTTAAATTAATACAAACAATGCCTATATATGTGTGCATCACCAGAAACTAGTGTGTGTACTTCAACAAGTGTGTTATGTTTGGTGTAGGTCTCTGAGGTGGATTATGACTTCGCAGAATAATGGCTGTGTGATAATTAATGGGATTAACAGATTAGACAGAAGATTACGCCATGTCTGTCTCGATCACCGCTCAATGTTGGAGAGACACAGAGGAAAAGAAAAAAAAAAGAACAAAAATGGCGGAGGAGACAGGAGGTGATGGAAACAGAAGATGAAAAAAGGTAGATGTAGTTATTAAACCTTGACTGCAGTCCGAGGGTTGTTAAGAGTGAACACGAGACCCTTTTTGTGCAAACATTACATGTATGGAGTGTGTGTTATCACTTCTGTCACATGTCTCTGCGTGAGTGTGTGACAGAGGGGTTTCATGTCTGGTATGAACTACCAGGGGACCTGCAGTTTGACTGAAGTGAAGCCCAGACTACTGTTTTAAGGTGGAACTGACACTGCTTTTCTGGAGTCCGCCTGGATTTGACAACAGCTGTCACGCTTCAGCAAATGTACCAAACCCTGGGTGCAAACAGCATAAGGTGCGGAAAAACAATTTCTCTTGCCCCAGGAGTGAAAAATGTCCTCAGAGATTTAGCAAAAGACGCGTCGCCTATTTTTTTTTTTCTATTTTTTTTCTGAAAAACACACTTGACTTAATGCATTCAGTTCATACGTATTATTATTTTGGTAAATCCAGCAAACTTACTTAACTGTAACTGCAAATTTGTTCTGGCCATAACATTCTGCAGGAAGTGTATTTTAATCATGCCAACCCTTCATTCATTTAAAATCCTGAAGCCACTACTTGGGAAACAACAACATAACAGATTCCCGAAGGTCTACACTAGATTTGGAATATATTGAGGTTTATGGTTTCAGTGCCCCTGTGTCTAATCACTACCTGCTACCATTAACAACTGCCGGTGTTGGGCATGCACACATACGCACGCACAAAAACAACAACATACGCTAGCCATACGGTGGGCGCACACTGTGTTCAGGACAAGGCCACGGTCAGACACGGCCGAGGCCACAGGTCTGTAGATTTCTTGTCATAACAACACAAGCTCCTGTCTTGCTTCACACAGGATATTTGTGGTTAGGAGTTTTCAGTCTAAACATATGATAAGTTATAGTTAAGAAAACCGTTTGTTCATTTTCTGCTTCCACTGAAGTTTTCTTTTAGCATTTCTGAAAAGCAAAAGGACACAGCCCTTCTATTAATGTCTTCTTTAGCAAGGATTTAAATCCTCAAGTGATCCTAATTAATCCTAATTATACAAATTGAAGTTGTGCATTTGTCAAAGCATATCCAACATAAGTAACGGCATTATAAAGACTTCACACCGTTCACTGCGCAATTTTCACAGAATTACATCATAAAATCTAAAATAAACAAAAAAATCTAAAGTAATCTATAATCCATGTCATTGTGCCTTTATATAAAGAAAAAAAAAATCAAAGGAGAACATTTACAGAGACCACATTAGCAATGATTCTCCCCATTGTGGTATTACTCATAATACACTTGTTCCTCATTAAGAACACATTAGTGTGCATATGGCACGTTGAAAGCTGCTTTGTGTCTGCTCTCCATTACATTGAATCTATTCAAAAGAGAAGAGCTCATTGTTCTCGAGTCCACTTTAATGCAGCGAGCGCACATTCAAGAAAGTTTGATGTTCAAAATGTTCATTTGCAAAAGCTTTAGTCCGAGAGTGAAAAAGAGGTTCCAAAAAGAAAAAGGGGCCGGTAAACTTTGAGATGTAAAGCAGGCCCAGAAGCACAAGTATGGATCATATTACGAATATCAGTCAAGTGAAGAGGAAAGTTAGGCTACTTATTAAAAATGATTTATAGTTGTGGCGGCCCGGTGGCCTTGAGGCTGAGGCGCCGACCATCGACCACAGTGTCCCCAATTCGCATCTGACCATGGACCTATGTACAGTTAGTTGCATGTCATTCCTGGTCTCATTTACTGCCGTCAGTCTCAAGTTAAAGCAACGAGATGCCAGAATAACGCAGTTCAATGCAGCGTTTGTCACTAACACAAATTGTGCGGAACTTTAAGGCCTAAAAATCAATCTCATTCCTCATAAAAAAAAAACCCAAACATTTCAGCATTTCATTAAAGGATACTTTAACACCCACATTTTTTACACTCATGTTTATAAATTTGTCTTGGACTCCTGGCTGGTGTGTAGCCATGTTCCTTGGTTGGATTGCATCTTAAATTCACAGTACTTGAGCACATGCAACGTGCTTGTCAAAACCTTGTTCCACATCTCAGAGGCAAATGTTGTACTTTTTACTCCACGGCGTTTATCTGACGGCTTTAGTTACTTTTCAGATTCCAGTTTTGCATCTCCTTCCTGTCTAGTGAAAACCACTCATCTCCAAATGTCTTGATTTTGAATGTTTGTGATAAACTGAAGGAGGAGTTAACTAAATTAACTTTTTAAACCCCTCTTGGATTAAGTGCAAGTGTGTCATCGGGACTGTTGATGGTAAAACAAAAAAAAACAAACAAACAAACAAAAAATATTAGGCATGCAAAAGCTACTTTATTTCAGGACATATATTCAGGCATGTGAGTCCTCCAGCTCTGTACTTGTTTTAAAAGCAAAAACCTTACATAACTGATATTGAAATGAAATGTTACAAGGCAAAATTTCTGCTAGAATGCAAATGGTCTCAAAACCATTTATGTTCCGATGTCTGTTCTGTCTTTTTAGTTTTATTTTTGGTAAAAAACAGATGAAAAAGATTGCATTAGTTTGTTAAATACATATGTGTTCGAGTGTGTGGCTGTGTGTTACAGAGTATCAAAGGCCAGGGTATGGTGTTAGCTGGATGTGGATGGAATGTGACACGACTAACCGCTTCGTGCTGCGGCACACAAATACCACCGACGTCACCTCCGAAAGGACCTTTTCTCTGCAGTCTGCCGATGCGCACACACCCACCATCGCACAGAAATACACCTATAATGCACCCTGCAGTAAGATCACAGAGAAACAATCTGAGAGTCAGAAATGTGCCGCTGTTGATTGTGTGGTTTCTTTGAAGGGCAATTTCATCTGGCTGACGGAAACCTGTGTGTGAGGGAGTGTGTGTTTTTTCAGCACCAGGGGGTCAGTCACCTGGGGTGTTAGGGAATTTTCTATCAAAATATTCCTGTGTAATTGTATAACTCTGCATACGTGTGCATGTGTTCATTCATGTATGAGTTCATTTTGTCCGTATGACCTGCAAGTGCTTGTCCGTGTGCTTGTGCGTAGCTGCATATTAGTGTGTGTGTGTATCGCAGGTTGGCATGAGGCCAAAGTTAATAGAAGCCTTGTTAGTGTTTTAAATGCCTTCTTGGATCTAACAGGACATGTGCAGGCATATAAGCATGCCAAGGAGGTTTGTGTAGGAGAGTTTGCATTTAATGCAAAGACACTGATGGATCCAGTCCATCATCTATAAGTCCTACCGTCCTCTAAGTATGAGGGTTGTATGTGTGTATGTTGAGAGGGAAGACGCAGATGGTACAGATTTCCAAGAAGACTCAAGAAGAGCTTGATGTGTCAGTTTAGAAAGAAGGCCCATAAAAACCACTCCTATATGTTGGAAACTTCTTAGAAAAAGATAAAAAGCCTGGAAGACATCATTCTTACACAAATGCTGCTTATAGTGATGTTCATTTTCACACCTGAGGCTGGTGCTGTATATACATTAAAAACCTTTTCTCTCAATGAAAAACATACCAGGACAGAAAAGCGAACGCTCTCGGGGGGGAAAGCACCTGTGGTTGAAGCTGTCCTTGTCAAGTTGATCGATAATGCCCCCATGAGCCCTTGGTGAAGGAAAAGACAGAAGAACTGGCAGCGAGCCTGAGGGAAGAAAATCTTAAAGGCTGGTTTGAACGGTGTAAAAAAAAAAAAAGAGAGAGAACATTGTGTTTAAGAAACTGCACAGGGAGGCTGCGGAGGCAACAATCAGGCTGACGCCACATTCAAGAAGAAGTATCGTTCGACCTCGAACTACGAGCAGCTGAGACGGAGTTGGCAAAAAGTTTTAAAGGCACGCGTTGGAGATGCTGGGAATTTCTCACGGCTACAAGAAAATACTCTATGTGTTAACGAAACGGGGACCAAACCTCCAACAGTTCAGAGGTTCAAATCAGAGGTTCAGTTCTAATAACCATCTGTGATTATTTAGTTCCAGACAGGGTTTGCACTGTGTTTGCATACTCTTTCTTAAAATAGGGTATTATTTATTTACACTATTTCTGTTTATAACTGAAGCATGTTCTCAAATTGCATGACTACAGAAATAAGATACAATCACATCTTGAAGAGACTGTGTAGCTCTGCCATTTATTCTATTTCAAATAGATCAGGATTTCCTCATGAGGAAGAGAAATATGCATTAAATACTACAGTTTCCCTGTAACTGACTGAAGTTCAGTTTTAGCATTATTTTTGATGCAGATGGAGTATACGTTCATTACATCAGAAAAATACTCTTTTTTTTTTTTTTTTTGTGGTGATGAAAGCAGATGTCTTGTGTCTGTGCCTGTTTACTAATTTCATCTCTGTCTGTAAGAGCCAAAACCGGCAGGGGAGCGCATTAGAGGAGAGCGTCAAAACAAATCAGACCTAAGTGCAAAAAAAAAATGCAAGTTTTACTTCGAAAAGAACATCCATGACTCAGCTTCTGAGTGAAAGAAATCATATGTAATCCTGGCACAGAGGCACGTATCCTTTAGAATTACTGAGGCTTCCACTCACATAAAATCTGTTACATTTTAATATAAATCCTTCAACCATTAGATATGTTTGCATGCGCAGCTGGAATGCAATTTCATTTGAACTAAGGCAATAAATTGGGTATGACAATCTCTACTGAGTAAGGTTAAGAGGTGATTTTTCCTATATCTGTCATCCAACAGTGTTTGTAAAGAAATGCGAATGCTTTCCTTTTCTATAAGTGGTGCTCTTCATCTGCAACCTTTAATTAAAGGAATAAGGCACAGTCATTTAAAGCTCTGTGCAACTGCACAAACCCTCCTCCGGTGTTAAACTGTATCCCAGCGCTCGAAGAACTTCTGATCGGCACATTTTTGTTTTACTTCTTCATCATAAAACTTCGGCGACTGCTTAATTGGTTGGTCAAGTCTGACACCAGCCAAAACCACACCCATTAGATATGTATTTCTTCCTATTAACCACAGTTTCTAATGTCCTTAACTGCACCAGCACTTCTGATTACAAAATTATAGATAATGATAATCCAGCGGTCACACTTGACTGAGCCATTGAGTTTGGCCACCGAGTGCAGCTGGCCCATGATAATAGGGTCCTAGTGTTACATAATAGTCCAAAATATAAAAAAATATGTTACAAATATTACTAAATACTTTATCAGCCGAGCTAGTACTGGATGAACGGTCAACAGATTAGCAGTAATTATAAAGAGCAGACTCTAAAACCTGTTTGTAACATTTTTTTTTTCTTCAAACAGTTGCTTTTCCCTCATTTCCTCTCTATTTGTATGTCGTCTTTATACAGTTTCACTTGCTGTTCATTGAAAATAAGAAGAAACACAATAGTCTGTTTGTTTTTTATTGTAAATATAATATCACCCGTATCTTTTACCAACAGGGTTCAGTATGAAGTGCGTGGCTGCATATCTATGCCTGCACATCTATTTATGAATGACATGGTGGTTTTATATATTTATCTTCAAATGTTCAATTCGTGCCCCTGCATCGCTTGACAGAAAGAGAAACAGAGAACAGAATAGAAGGATAGAGAGTGAACAACAGCAGAGAGAGAAAAAAAAAGGGGTTTAAGGAAAAAGATAGAGACTAAGCAGAAAGGGCAGATGGGAGACCAAACAACTGAAGACAGAAACCAAGGTAAGTAGTGAACAAGATAAAAAACACTTTGGACGCAGGAGACAGAAAATGGAGATAAAACCAAACAAGAGCAGTAGGAGATAAGAGCAGGAGTGGTGTAAATCCACAGATGAGAGGAGAACCAAAGACAGCATTGAAGATGGAGAATAGGAAAATAGCAAAGAGGGCAGACGAAACGCAGTGTGAAGAAAGCTGGAGGAAAAACATGAAAAAAGGAAGGGAGCATGGGAAAGAAGCACAGAGGGGCTGAGAGAAAAAGGAGGAGAGTTTGAGTGAGCTTTATCCAGCGCTTGGGTGATGGAATCATGAATGACCCCCCGCCGTGGACTGCTCTTTCAGGGTGCGTCCCCATTCACACATGCACACACATGCACACACACGAGAACAGATTTGCAGACAAACACAATGATGGCAAATTGGCTCAAACACATACACATATATATTTCCTCTTTCTGTGCTGTTCCGTTACAGAGCCGCGCACACGGGAACCGTGATCCCAAGCTTCCATACTGTTTGGATTTTTTTTCTTCTTCTCTTTTTTTTTTTCCTCCTTTCCCCCGCTCACGGCTTCCTCCTCTCGCTTGGTCTCCCTTTTCTTGTTTCTCCCCTCCGTCTGTCCTCACTCTAAACGTAAGGTGACAGTCCGTGGCCAGAGAGGGAGAACGACAGAGACAGTCAGAGAAACCAGCGGAAGGGTCAGCGGACCACACTCTCAACAACAAGAAGGAATGGGAAGTAGGTCTTATTGGAGAACAACGGGAATTAGGGTGTAGACTCTTGAAAACCAAATGGAAAATGTAGTCTTCACAGTTATTTTCTAATACGACACGACACAATTGTGAAGTGAAAGCACTTATTTCAAACTATGTCCCAAGATGTTTAAAGACAAAGACACAAAAACACTAGAACGGAGAGGAGAGACCTCAGCAGAGAAGAGACCTCAGTGTGTTTTAGTGTTGAGGCGCTCAGTAATGAATCCTTTAAAATGAACAAATTGCATGGACATCTCCAAACGAAGCACACTCAGCATCAGGGCAAGTCGAAAGATCTCTTTCGACCAAAGAAGAGGCGTTCAGAAAGAGATCTGACAACAGGAAGTCGGTCATGTCATCTTTTTTGGTAGCATTTAAATTGTTTGTTTCGTGTCTTCCTGCCTAGTTGACGTTACTTGTTAGAAGCGATTCTTGACGTTATTCAGCACAGTTTTGATGGTAAAAATGTAGATTCATGCCACTTCATGACACAAAGCAAAACTGATTTTTGGGTCTCAAGCTGAAAACGTTTGGGAACTGCCGCTTTAATGATTTTTGCTTTATTTAACCAGGAGGGACTCACTGAGATTAAAAATCCCTTTTTTCAGAGCGTCCTGGGCAAAACCAGCAGCTCAGTTGACAGAGTTTTAGACAATGTTACAGTTGAACACGCATACGCACACGTCGTATATATTACATGACAATAAATAAGTTACAGAACCATGGAGCAGCAAATAATCAACAAATAGTCACCAGAAAATTATCAATATACATCTGAGATCAGGCAAAACATCTACAGCCAGAAGTTTCTGCCTCCAAGTCATTACAGTCCCTTTGAAAGCGTCAAATGAGACCAGCTCTTGGAGTCTCAGGTCATTTTGCAGATTGTTCCAAACAGAGGGAGCGGCATATTTAAATGCTTTTTTTCCCCCAGTTCAGTGTAAACCTTTGGTACAGACAATAAGTATAAAACCTGGGACCGAAGGCTGTAACTACCCGTACTTTTCTCACAGATGTAGTTTTGAAGATATGATGGAAACAGACCTGAAATAGACTTATTCCTTCGTCTGTCTGTCGGCAGTCGACTACTGAACCAATTTTCATGCAACTTGGTGGAGGGAGGACGTGCCTGGACTGGAGCCTTGGTAGAAACATGTGCAAGTGTGTGAGTGTTAAAATAGTCACCGGGCCACCTTTTCGTTCATACCCTACCCCTTCTGCCAAGTTAAAAAAAAAACTAAAAAAAACAATCGGCGCAATAGCTTTTGTGCAATCCTGCCGACAGAGAAGCCAACAAACCTCCTTAAAACGCAACATCGTCACACTTCACGACAGTATTTGTAGCATCTAGGATACGACAAAATTCAGTTTCAATTTTCACTGACCCTATTCGTTAATTAAATCTCGACCTGACTTCTGAAAGCTCCTCTTGTTTGTAGTCGATGAATGTGCGACAGGAGGCTGTTCAAAAACAAAGCATTGGTGTAAATAAAGGAGCTTCTGGCAACATGATTTACTCAACACACTTTACACGAACACAGACTAGATCTGGCATTACTGTAGAGCAGTGCTGAAAATGTGCCATCATTATGTGACAACATAGAGTGCATGTTGTAACTTTTGCTGTTCTACTTTAGATTGCAGGTCTAATTATGGATTTACAATTGAATGTGGTCAAAAACACTGAAACCGTTAAGAGCCTTCCCTAAAAAGTTCAGTATTATCAAAAACACTAAAACGCATTAACCCAAAAGACAGAAGTACTGCAGGCAACGTCCACTCTGACACATCCATATATACGCCTTTTCACTTTTTATTTGCGGAAATTCTTTCATTGTGAGAACTGGCATCAAATTAATCCTGCGCAGCATCAGTGGAGTTTATCATTTCACAGCAACTTTCAACAACAATGCAACAGAGAGAGATACCAACGTCTTCACCAACAATGCAGCTACAGACACATGAGGCTTTCAGAAAAACAGACTTGCTTATTCTGGTCTGGAAAAACTCAGCTTTTGCTACTGCTTTCCTCACCCTAAATATAAAAGTCATCTGCTGAACGGAATAAATTTGCACATGTTTATAAGCGGGGGGAAGAGACATTCTGGGAAACGCAGGGAAGCAGAAACAAAACTGAAAGTGGCTCTAAAGGAACGAGGGTGCACAAAAAAAAAAACAATTTAACGCGTTTCGCTGTGTTTTTTGAGCAAAAAACAAAAAAC
>JAPQRN010000005.1:33565699-33583341 GCA_037367275.1 Coranthus polyacanthus
AGGAGAAACGAGGAGAAACGAGGAGAAACAAGGAGAGGAGAAACGAGGAGAGGAGAAACGAGGAGAGGAGAGGAGAAGAAGAGGAGAGGAGAAACGAGGAGAGGAGAGGAGAGGAGAGGAGAGGAGAGGAGAGGAGAGGAGAAATGAGGAGAGGAGAGGAGAGGAGAAACGAGGAGAGGAGATTCTTCTCTGGTATTTGCCACTGTAAGTCACTGAACATTTCAGTTTATGTGAGTAAAATCTCAATTATACCGAATATACGGTGAAGTCTTTATAAATATAATACGTTATCAAAGTGAAAGACGATATTGTTCAAAAATGTAATAATGTGGAGAAAGCCCCTGCCTGAAATTCATTTCACTGCCGTAGGTGGCTGTTATCAAACTAAATGTGTGAAATCTTGCTTCATCTCCTGCTGATGTCATCAGAAAAGAGTATTCAAAAACTTATTTTTCTTTACAGAGGAGAATGAAACTTAAAATATTAAAATGTTAAAACGACCTTACTGGAGTGTTTTTTTTCCTTCTTCACTGAATGAACTTGAGATTTTCAGCGCAGCAATGATTGTTCGACCTCCACGTTTGCTCTTCCTGCTGCTATCCCTCACGTCCGTCTTATCCTCTGAGGGTTGCATCACTCTACCTCCGTCCTTCCTAATATCCATTCATCTCCAGTCGAGCCTCCGTCGCTTCTCTCACCGCCTGTGTTTCATTTCTATCTTTTCCACTCTAACTGCTTCTTTCTCTCCTCTTATCAAAGTTCACACTCTGGTGTTTCTCCTGCTCTCTGACAGCCTCTATCTTTATCTCTCCTCTCACCCTGTCTCCTTACCTCCCCTCCCTGCCATCTGCCCCTTGTCCATATCAAGCTTTGAACTCGCTCTCATCTTCTTTTACTTAGTTTAGTCCGCCTCCTGCTTCCCACTTTCTCTGTACTATTGACATTCTCCCTACCTTAATCAGTTTCTTTCTGATCTTTCCTTTGCTGCCAGATGAATACAACTCTAAACTCTACTCTGCGTATTTAAGAAATGTTCATTTATGTACAGCGCCAAGAGAATGAAGGGGGCACTGGGTCAAAATAAACGTGTTTATGGTTTATGGTAATGAGGAACACAGCACTTGTATGTATGTAACGGCTTCTTTTGGCAGACTTCTGCCAAAGCTGTAGGGACATGTCTGAATGCAACACCATCAAGGGCAGGAATGCTCATAAGGAGCCGTCTCTACTGCTGTGTTGTTTTTGATCGGTTGTCTTGTTTGAATTTCTACCAGCTCTCATCCATCAATCAAATCAATTTACGTTGCTCTAAGCAACATGAGTCTGCCGTGCCCGTCTGCAACCATGCCGGCACGCCAAGGTAGGTGGATATGTCATCCGACAAAAGGGCCTTTCAGCGTTGGAATTTCAACAATATTTTCCTTCTGAAATCAGAAAAGGGCTCTAACATTACTGTGAACGTGTAATGCTTGTTTACCAGTGGTGAAAATGCTGTCAACATCGCAATGTCAAACTCAGTTGCCAGGTTTAAAGCTGCAGTGCTTGATAGTTTTTTTTTTAGCATCGTTGGGCAAAAATTCCATAACAACCTTCCAGCATATGGTAATTCAAGTGGTCTGAGAGGACAACAGACTTCTGCATGAACTCCATGCCGGTGTTTTCGGACTGGGAAAAAATCTACCCTGTGACGCCCAGATTTTGTCCAATCACAGGTGTCAGGCAGGTAGGTGGGTTAAATAAGTGACTGACAGCTGTAATTACCGATGGCTGATCAGATTCTGTCAGACGCGACCTGGACGTGTCTCTACAAAGTTCGGAAAAGTAGCTTCACTTTTCCATAACGACATGAAACAATGTCGGATTATCTGTTTTTATATTTAGTCTGTAGATTTGGACCCACTTTTCAGCTTTATTGCCACCTTTAAAAAAACATGTTACAAAAGTAATAAAATGTACTAACTTACATTACTTTGAGGAATTAATTAAAAGAGTTACATTATTTATTAGGCTTTTAACACGGTAACTAGTAACTTTCATCAAGTAGTCTTTAATCTGAACACATTCATGAAAATGTGAGTTTATCTCTATTTGTGCTTATCACCTGTGTTTCTCCATCTGACCAGAAATGTGGACTTTTATTTGGAGCCTCCATCTGTACCAGAGAGGATTTTTGTCTCTAACAAAAAAAACAGGGGCAGCAACCTGTGGTAAAACTTGCAAATGAGACACATACTCTGAATGTGCTTTATACTTGCCCAAAGAATATTAATAAAAACAAGAGTAATATCGGCGTGCTTCATATATCCTAGTTGGGAAATGCTCCATTTGGAAAAAGGTCTGATGCAGAATATCTAAAACGTTGACACCTGTTAAATTCAGAGTATTGTCATATTAGAATATTGTGCATGTAAACATACTCAGTCACATAGTTGTTACATGTTATATAGTCAGTACTTTGTAATACAATCGATGTATTGGTGTTTTTTCGTTTTCTCATTGGATTTAATGAAAATAAAAAGAACCTTAAAAATGATACTGAAAATATGCCGGTGCCGGTGTGTGTGCATACTTAATTTTCCTGCGCTGTAGCAGATATTCCTGTTTTATTTTTCTCTTTATCTGTCTGTCTGTTATTCCTTCACGCCTCTCCCCGCTCAAACTTCCCTTATCTTGTTCACCTTTCCCTCTTCCATCATCATCTTTCCCTTTTATTGTAAGGACACCGTCTCCCTCACCCACTGATTTTCTCCGAAACATCAGCATTCATCGTCTGTACCTGGTCATGAGTATTCTGCACACATGCCACACATGCATAATGCACTTTATGTATCAGCTGAAAGACAAGCAGATGCACTCACGAGTGCACTCATGTACTCGCTCATGTACTCACTCACACCACCCTGCATAATGTCCCCGTGCCTCATCAACATACAGACCAGCACGCCTAATAACCATAATGACATTCAGCTCAAGTGCTATTGATCTCTTTGTAATAGACAGGGCATTGTAAGTAGCATTGGAACACTGTTAACCCCCACCAAATGAGAATGAAAATCATTAATGCCCTTCAAAAAGCTCAACTGTTACTAGTTTTAGTTATTGCTCTTCTTATTTGTACTGCCAGCTGACACGATGTCATGAATAAACACTGTGCGACTGTGTAATTGATTAATACGCTAAGAACTGCAGCGACACAAGACATAAAAACGAGGACGTTTTCATGATAAAAACATAAACACTGCGACTAATCGGTATCTTATCTTCCTCAGGTGAGATTCTTTAGAGCAGAATTTATTCTACAGATGTAGGGATGTTGTTTTAGGGTGTAAAATAAAAGGGAACGATTGGACTCAAGGGGTTACTGAAAAGTTTTCGCTAGTTTTTCATTCACAGCAGGGTTCTGCAGGGCACTGAGGGCACTGTTTTCTTATGCATCCCTGTGATGATTTCCCGCAGCAGTGTATTACCATAAAGAGCCCACATAATGTCATGTTGTGAGGTCACTGGTGCCAAGATCTGCAGGGCATTACAAGCACATATCTCTGTCCAGAGGCTATTTAAAGAATAATGAACACAAACCCATGGGCCACGGGCTGTTTAAAACCGAGTGATGACCCCTATATACTGTACAAAACAACACATACGTCTACGCAGAAATGGCCACTTATACTCGCAAAAAGCAAAAACAGATTTTTGTAATTATGCGCATTTACACACAGATACAAGACAAGGTCGATCTAATGGGAATAGCACACACACCGAATGACAAACAAACACATCTAGTGCAACGCTATATGCACTTATACTTCGTAAACAGCCGTTTTTTTCCACAAACGATGCTGTGTTGGTCAGAAGGACGGATGTAGGTGGGTCGGATTCTGAGTCGATTTCTGTCCAACGTACCAGTGGAGGTCAAGACAAGAACTGTTCAAGTCAAAACCATCGGAAGGGTTAGACATACTGTATGGTATGTAAAAAGAGGAAAAACAGAGAAAGAAGCTGAAAGTACAATGAAAAAAGTCAAGTCAAAGTCAAGGTAAAGACTGAGAGAAAGCACGGTTGTGTTTTTGTATTGTGTGAATAGAAGGACAGTCACGGAGGCATAATACTTCTTTTAGTTTTTCACATGCACCTTGATTAACCAGCATTTATCAAGAACAATCAATTACGGTCAGATTATCATTAGGCCAGTGACAGAAAGGATATTCTTGAGGACAAGTAGCCTCACTGTTTGATTAGCTGATTAAACACCGGCAGAATTACTTGTTCAAACGTCAAGTGCCACTGGGCAGGACATTGTTATACGCTACCTTCCACTACATCATCATTAAATGCCTTTTGATGAGGTGAGGACATTTAGTTGAAGGGATAAGTTAGTTTAAGCCATATTTTCTGAGATTTCAAAAAACTCTGAGTCATTCCCGTATTTAAAACTAAGCCTGTATAGTCTTAAAGATTCAATATGTAAGATTAGCAATTGTTTGGGTGCTTATGAGGAGCTTGTGTTGGAGTTTGTGTTGCGCTGGGGAGCCAACCGTTTGTTGACGTTAGCCGATTCCATTTCTAAGCTGACGGAGGCTAGTGTTGCGATGCACGCTGCTGTTACTGTCAAAGAGCTGCAGAGAGGGATTGAAGAAGTCGAGAGCAGGCATAGGGATTTTCACAGAAAAAAAAAAAAAAAAGATCCAAGTCCTCTACATAGAAATCAGGGTACACGCTCAAGACAGACGTTAGCTTATAAATGGAGTTAGCTAACGTCAACAAATGACCAGCTACCGGCAGAAAATAGGCAGACACGCCTTCTGTTGTGCAGCTTGTGTAGAGACAAAGTTGGGGTGACGTCATGATGCGTTACGCGACTTTTGGGTGTGTAGTCTTTCTAATTACGTATCTACACAGTCTCAAACTTCATCAGTTTTCCAGCACTCAGTGACCTCCTTGACTAAACATCATATGTGTCACTGTTGACTACCATACGTATTTTCCATACATAAGGTCGCAGGGGCCACACCGGGAAGAGACGGGACTCCGCCTCTCTATAGACTCTGACACAAACTTCATGAACACAAGCACGCGGAAATCTTACATCCTGAACTAAACCAGAACAAGACACAAAACAACTAACGCATAAAACCCTATGCGACAACCGCAACATGTGTTGTCACAATCAGAAATGTAAGAGTTAAGCCAAAATGGTTCAATAAAATCATACAACATAACCACTTAATGTAATTTAACGTCACATGACATGGCCATGTATAATTAAGTCCTCCTGCTTGCGGGTGGCATGCACACATGTATCTTGTACCCACACAACTCGTAAAACAAACACACACCCCTTCTCGACTTGATTAGAATACTGATGAACTCTGATTATGGAGAAGCAGCTGTGTGAGTGTGCGTATGCGTTTCGATTTACACTTTCTCTGCCTCTCCCATGGATGCGTGTGGCGGTGTTACTCCACATCTATGACTCCACTCGACTGTTCATGCATGCGTGTGTGTGTTTAAGTGTCTGTGGAAGTAAGCAGGTGTAAGTTATGATCTGGCTCCACAGCAGCAGCGTGAAATGAAATTGAAGTTGAGCGCCGGCATTCTGATTTACCATCTAAAACTGTTATATTTCCTGTGTTTGTGCGTCCGCGACAGTCCAAGCACGCACGTGTTCCAGCGTGCGTGTCTGTCTGTACGCAGGTCTCCATGTGTGCAGTCCTCCTTGTGGATTCATTGTCATGTATATATCAGATTGTGCGAGACCACGTCTCTTTCGGCCGAGCTGTAACTCACTGGAACATTTATCACTGAATCGCATTTGTATGCCTAAGGGGAGCTTTGCCTTTTCAAAGTCCAACAGTAAAATATTGCACACACTGCCTCGCACACATAGAGCCTCGGAGAATTATCAGTTTAAGTTTATGTATTTAAACCAAAAAAAGGGCACGCAAGCTGAACGCTCGTAGGCTAACATGATTACCGGGATTTTTTTTTTCTCATCTCATTTTAATTTGAAATTTAAATTAAAAACTTCAAATTGATTTAAACGTGCGCCTACAGAAAATCCTAAGAAAATGCAAAATCTGAAAATGCTAAACTAATTTTGCCGGTGAAATACTGATGCTGTGAGTAAGGATATTCCGTAGCCTCCAGTCAAATATTATTTCTGTGTAAGCGATGTTAAAATGGCTCATTTCCAATCACAACACAAAAAAAAAGGAAAAAAAAAAAAGGGGAAAGTGTTTCCGTTTAAATTGGATAATGAAATGAGAAGTAATAAAATAATAGAGGCTTTGTCAGAAGGTCAGGCTTTAATGATGGGGGTTAAAAATCCTGACTATCAAGAGGCCGAAGAGAAAATCATCAAGGGTTATGATTCACGATGAGTTTGAGCAGATTTCTTTTCAAGGACTGCGTTGTGTCTGAACAATGCCTTCGTAAGCGTAGGCCGGGCTAATTCGTTTCAGTTGTAACTATTTGCATCTATTCACTTGTCAGTCAAAAGTCAGTTTGTTCATTGGTACCATATTCTGTGTATGCGATCTACATATTGATGCACCCCAAGGACTGTTTGTTTATTTGATGCCTAACAACAGTAATTGTAGCCAAGTGCTTTATTTCCCATGCAAAGCAAAAAAAAATAAAAAATATTATGGCAGAAGCATTTTTTTTAAATCATATTTTATTGATTATTCATGCATCTGTCTCTTGGGGTCTTTGAGGATGCTTTGGGGCGATGCTAATCACACACAGTCTGTACAAAAAAACAAAACAAAACTGAGCCTGGTTAAGAGATCGAATCAGCCAAAATAAGTAACACCTGTGCTGGAGTGTGAGATGGTATTTTCTATCACTGTAATTCAATCTTACTGCACTGTTTGTCGGATGAAACAACCAATTTGAAGATGTCATCTTGGGTTAATGGAAATTGTTGGATGATTTTTTTTTCGCAATTGGACGCATGATAGCGAGATTAATTGATAATAACTATAGTTATTCGTTAAAGCGGTAGTAACAAGTGTCTGTTGGCTGAAAAGTGGAGGTTTAAACGTGTGTAAATTCTGCTCGGGATGATAATAATTCGCTCTGGGAATGCTTCACCCGCCTTTCTAATCACTTTCAACAGCCAGAGAGATGTTTTTTTTTTTTTTTTTGCCTCAGTCAGCATGTGGCGCAGCTGGTTAGGCAGGTTCTTCAGATGTTTCTGTGAGGTATGACACAGCAAAATGCTAAATCCCCCTCCCCCCGGCGATTTATAAGACAGAGATCCGATTAACTGCTGCATGACATAATAAGTATTGGCAATAAACTGCTGTTGACACTTTCATGGGTGTGCATATATTAATGCACTGATACAGATGTGCTGTAGGCGCGCATATATTCTCCCTCACACACACAGATGCCAAAAAACAAACAGTCTCGGACCCACGCACACGCTCTCGCACATACACTTCCTCGGCAAACATCTTGGAATTAAGTTATCACTTTATCGTCTCCTGTCTCTCTTTCCCACAGAGAGATTAACATTCACTCTCTCTCTCTCTTTCTCTGCATTTGCTTCTCCTTTCATGTGAGGCAGCTGCAGCTGTGTATGTGTTTTGTAAGCGTGTTGCGAGTGCGTGCGCGCAAGGGCACGGATGCTCAAATAAATCCACTTCCTGTTTCCTGCCATCTTATCTTGGCCCCCGCCACACATGCAGCCGTGTACAGTGTTGCATGTGTCAGTCTGATCAGTGGCCTCATCATCTGGCTTGCGGAAGCCGCTGGAGAAGACAGAAAGATTTGCAGGCAACAGGGTTAATTGACTCTTCACATTTTAGATGTCTATGCTCCGGGAGGAACATGGAAGTGAGGCAGATAAGAGGGAGTATGAAAGAGGAGGAAGGAGTGGAGAGAAAGGGAGATTGAGTGGTAAGATGAAGATGAGAGCGCGGAGTTAGAGGAAAGCGGGACAGCACAGGAGGGAGGAAGAATTGTTGAGAGCGAGTAGGGCAGTTAATATTTTACAAGCCTGGATTAGAGAGGTCATGAAATGAGGAATGGGAGAAGGATTCCTGAGAGTCAGCTACGGGGAGGAGGAAAGAGGGAAAGAAAGAAAGAATGAAAGAAAGGAGTGGGACAGCTGGATAACGCTGCTTTGATCAGAAACATCTGTACGTTTTGAGAGGAAAAACAGCGATAACTGCATCCTGCTTCGACTATTAGTCTGAACAGGTTTCACTCTCTGTCTGGCCTCTTTTTTTTTTTTTTTTCCTCCCCTATCGGCTTGGATTTGTTATTGAAGGATCATACCTGTTGGTTTTTGTATGCGTTTACTTAATGTACAAGTCACAGACCCGTGGAATGGCCGTCTTAAGGATTTTACGGGACTTTTTAAAAGGAGCACATTGGTAAAAATGTGATGTTTAACCGGAATTTATGGGCAACAGGGGAGTTTTTTCCTGTTTGCATTTAACAGTAGTACTGTACAGTATGTGTGCGTTTCATTATATCTTCCCTAATGACACTGTAAGCTCTTAATTGGATTTCCCAGCCAGTTTCCTTTCCTTCGATTATGTCTTAAGAGTCAACTCGCAGCGGCTGAGACATACTTTAAAAAGGTAACTCATCAGAGAACATTTCAGCCCCATTATTTTTGTCACATCAGAAGGAAAAGAACAAAATCCTAACGTCTCATCTGACTTTTTGCTGACCTATCATGATGATAGTTACAGTGACTCTAGTCGGCGGCATCTGTCTCAGCCAACAGCAGAATTTAATTGCTTGGTTTCCGGAAGAAAAACGGTTCAGTATTGAGACATAAATTAATATTTCATCTCCTAATTATCCTGGCACTTTCCCTAAAACAGATTTAAAAAAACATGTGCAAATATGACTTTCACCTCAAAGAAAAAAAACACACAGAGAAAGGAAAAAGATATCTAGTGATATCACTAGATGCAGCTTAACCTGAGAACAAGGGTGTGAGATGGTTCTTATCTGCTTTAATAATGAATTGCATAGCTAATAAATATATTCTCCCACTCCCTGATGGCAAGAATGTAAAATAAAGATAATCACACATAAGCCTGCAGAAACCTCCCTCAAAGTTCTAATCTTATTGGTTAATAACACAGCTAACATCAGCCTAAGCCTTCCCTCAGAGCCAGACTCTGAAGGTCAGCGCTAATACCAGGCCGTCTGCTTATTAAACCAAAATGGGAAACACAGAAAACAAAGGAGACAGTGAGAGCAAAAAGATAAAGAAAAAGGACAAAATATTCAGTGTGAGGCGATGGGGAAGATTAAAGTTGGCAGAGAGCAAAGGATGACAGAGGCAAAGAAGAAGGCGTAAAAGAAGGGACAAAGGGGATAAGAAGCCGTTTGGTGAGTAAAGGTGCGAGACTGAAGGGCAAATGAAGTGATAGGTGGATAAAAGAGGAGATGGAGGATCAAAAGGCTTCAGAGAGGTGAAGAAATGAATGGACGGAGAAATGGCCGACTTAATTAATGGACTGTAATATATGACAATTTTCCTGTGTTCCAAGATAATATCAGCTAAAATTACTGCCTTCATCATGGGCGCACTTTGCAAATATACTCTGACCTTGAAAGAGGTACCGGCGGGGCAGGGAAATTAATAACCAAAAAAAAAGAACTCTTGACAGGAACTAAATCTGTTATACCCACGATTATATAATAGGCCCACCTATCCAAGAGCCTGATAAGAATGGTGAGTCTTTCTCACCTCCGACTCTGCTTACTGTCATTTCACGACAGTTCAAGTGCTACAGTTTGGCTTTGGTATTGTTACACACTTTAATATATTTTATCTACAGAAGATAGAGCATTTTTCAGATTTTCATTATGATATATATAAGTACTGGGGCTCGTTGTGGCTCTTCTGAAGGCTATAAGGTGACCAGGAGTCTCAGTTTATGAGGGACCTCACAGCATTTTTATCCCCTCGTCCTACACTTTGAGACAAGGTCAGGTTTACATCCACATATTTTAACATTTTTTGTTCACTGTACTTAGCGATTTCAGAAATCGCTAAGTACAGTGAGGTAGACCTGAGGAGACAAAATGTTCTGGTGTTGCTGATGATGATTCATAACGCTTGGTCACCATAGCAGCCAATGTTCATATGGCGGCAAGTTTAGGCACATTACCTATTTATAACTGACCCTGTGATTTTATGAGCATAGTAGTATAACACCTACACAGTTTTTCACTCGCATCACCGGTGTCACGTCATCCAAAAAGTAATTTTCCAGCAAAACGTGATCAGAGTTAAAGAGATTTAAAGTGGTGAAAAGCACTGATTATAATTTAGGGCACAGAGGCAGTAAAACAATGCAGTCATAAGGATATTTGCATAAAAGATCACGTCTTATAATTATATTTCATGTTTAATAACGGTTCATTTTCTAAATATAGCAAAAAATATGAGACATGACAAACACATGTAAACTTCAGAAACAATAGCGGGGCCTCATCATGTAAATGTCACGCCTGATTAAGCTATAAACTGCAAACACTTCTCTGGCAACAATTTGGATTACGTTTACAAGAAGTTTCACAAAGACATAAAGTTCTGTGTATTTGCATGTTGTGGCTGTTTGAGCCACACATAAACTGCGTGATACGAACAGTTTTTTTGGCAGACGACAGCAACTTTTAAATGTTTTCTTCTGTGATGACGTGAATCAATACACACGTCTTTAATTGTAACACGACCGCCATTCCATTTTGTTTTTGTCTCCTGCATGACACAGCGATGATTGGATCTTCATGCGCTTACGAAAAATGTGTTTGAATTTCAGCTGGATTATACAAACAGCAAATATTCCACACATGAAGGGGGGTGGGGGGTGGGGGGGGACTGCCAGTGCCGCTCTGTGTGTGGTGTTTTTTTTTTTTTTTTTTTGCTTTTGCATGAAATTACTACATGTGTAACATTATATAGTATGTGACAAACAGTGGCAAAAGGATGTTCAAGTTGCTAGAAGAGTTAAAAGTGTTTTGCTTTGAACTCTGAGTAGCTGCCACAAATCTATCAATCACACAACACTTGGAAGAGCAATCAGCCTGCTTTGTCAAGCTGTTGCTGGGGCTGCTTAATGGAGTGTGGGCACAACTCCACAACACAACAGTGGAGCTTCCAGCATTATTTTCTTTGTTATTTGAGTCAGCAATCAAAAGACCACCATACCAAGTGGGACTGGGGGCTATTTCCCTGCCACCACAGAGGTTCAGTGAAATTCAAGAATGGTTTTACCATGGTCGTGTGCTTCCAGTGCTGGATCTGTGACTGTTTTCCAAGTGTTTGTAGGTACCGAGGGACCCACACATGAGTAGTTCTGTGGCTGCAATCAATCATGTGTGACTACGGAAGTGTAACAAGCACATACAGTGGACGTGCACAGTGTCGCGCAAACACAGACACGTCCTTGTGCAGTATATGAACGTGTCTATACCTGGTGTCTTTGTTATTTTGCTCCACAAGTGCACAACAAGTAACATGTGATGGGGAGAAAACTGCCGTCTACTTCACAGTCTGCAAATAAAAACAAAACAGTCTCATCTGTAATCCAAGCAGCTGAGAAGATTACTGTTACAACTCTCTTCTCCTGAGCTTCAGCTGGCATGCTACAAGGGGCTGAAAAAAGGTGTAAAACAAATAACTTTTGTGGAGCCCACTGGTGCACGCACTGAGATTTATTTGGACTGGCGTCAGGCCGGGAGTGTCGTTGTTTTGTCCTTGACGCAGAAGTTTACTTACAGTTTCATGCTCGCCATTTGTCAGAAGTGGATTAATGATACTGAACACGTTTGCTACGATGAAAATCATTATCAGCGAATAATTTTCCCTGACAATGCAGCCTCTTTTTTTTTTTTTTCTTTCCAGTAGGCCCTCATAAACATTGGAGACATCAAAGACAGACTTGACATGGAGAACACGCTCACTGCTACGCACAGTTTTAACGTGTTCGAATGTACGAAGGTTGACACATGCAGAAGTCGTAACGCTTATTGGAAATAATGAGTCTATCACAGCGATGGTAAAACTGATGTCAGATGTGTTCTTAAAAACATATGCAAAGGACATCTTGTTCTTCTAACGAGACCACTAATGAAAACTCATAATACAATTTGCTGTTTGAGACAGAATGCTTGATAAAACGAGGTAGTGCGTGTGTGTTAGCGGACATGAGCTGCTCAGCTTCTTTTTTTTCTCACAGCAGCAGTAACGAAAGCAATGCTAAGCCATAGGCATACACTGTCCACACGCATAGTACAGCCATGACAACATTCGAGGGAGAAGATCCTCAAGTGTGTGTTTGAACATTTGTAGTGTTTCCATGTGGGACATTTGAAAGTTGCAACAGGATTGTAGATTACTAGTGTGAAGATGCACACATTTACAAAATCATGAGGTTGCATGCTAAGCCAGCAGGGAGAACCTGAACAAAAACACAAACTGTGCAAACACAGATGATTGCTACTTCCTGCTGACAACACGTAAGCACTTAAACCTTCAGGCTTCTACCTCAGGCCACTAGGATTTCAAGTCAGTGTAAATAAACTGCTGTACTAGCAAATGGAAATGTTACAGGATAATCCAACATATATGGTGGTTTACTCTCTAATGGAAAATACTCAAAGGTATTTGTGTCTTTATTGAGATAAAAAGGGAGTTAATTTACACATGTTCCTTATTGCACTCAATACAGACTCCACTGTACACAGGCAGTAGCTGTGGTGAAACAGTGCACAAAGGATGGTCAATAACAAGCAGAAAGCGGCAGCCAGAGCAGAGACGAGCAGAATCGATAAGACTTCTGCCTTAATGACCCAAAAGTCAGTACTTTATTCTTTTTTTTCCATTTTCTGCTCTTTTATTCTTTCTCTCCAAAGCAAAAAGCCGGTGGTTTGATACTAAACATGGGACACAGCCAAAACAAGACTTTTTTATTTTTCCTCTGGCCGGTTTAGGTAAAAACTGAAAAGGCAGGAACAGTAGCAGCATCTCTGCTCCCACGCGGACCAGATACACACATGTTATGAAATCTCTTCCTCGCATTAGCTTGATTAACGTTGCTGATATCGTCATTGTTTCTCTTTGCAATAGACATACACTCTGACATAACACACACACACAAAGCCATAGACAGGTCAGACTTTTTGCCACAGACTGTGAAACCGCAGAAATGCAGAAATGTCAAAGCTGTAACAATAGAACAACCGAAAGGGAGAAATTAAGAGGCTTTGTTGGTGCTTAGAAGGAATGTCACAACAGATGTTATGGATGAGTGTGTGAAGTGAGGGTGCTTTGAAAGAGGGAAGGAAAGGAGGAAGGAAGGAAGGAAGGAATAATGACAAGGGCAGGTTTTGATTTAAGTTGAAAACAAAGACTTTATTAAAGCCAAAAACATTAGGAAACACATTTACTGGCATACAAAACGTGCAAAGACACATAGTGTAAGCATGGATGCTTGCACAAATAGAAACCATATGCACACACTCACTCACACACACACAAAACACGCCAGTAATAAGCCGTCTGAAGTCTAGCTATAATGACATCCAGGTATGTTTGCTCTTCATTTTACACGGCTCATCACAGCTCCAAACAGGGCAACGGAACATGCGGGAGTCTGCGTGCGCGCGTGTGTGTTTACACATGTGTGCACTTCAAATGTGCATCGACGTATACGCACAGACATCACCTGGTCCTTGTGCGCATCTGTATAGCACTGAATGCATGTGCGCTTGCATCCGCATGTGCACTTTCTGGTGTATTTCTGCGTTTGTTTCAATGCGTTTGAGCTCGTGTAATCAACTCAGCATTAGTCTGTCCTCGTGTGTGTGAGCAGGCAGGTCTTTGCCCACATGCGTAGACAAAGCCTTTTCCCCTGCTTGTTGACATTCCAGTAGCTTGGCCTCTCCGTCTGCTCCAAACTCTCCCCTCATTCAAAACAGACTCAAAACCACTCTCCCTCTCTCTCTCTCTCTCACACACACACACTTTTACTTCTTATGTTACCTGCTACCTTCTTACTGAAAACACAAGTGAGACATGAGCGTACATGTACGCCCCGTCCTCCATCAGCACACTTACGCTTGTTGAATTCATACTTTAGTGGGAGCAAAGCAGTGGACAACGTTGTGAGGCGGGAAGAGAGATGGCTGTTGCTGTAGTCGTGCTGGATGTTACATGTCCATCACATTAACAAGCACCCGACACAAGTGTGGGCAATGAAGATCAAATGTTCCTTCTCGGTTTATGCAATTTGGCGACACATATCTATCGTGATGATGTAAATGTACAGGAAATTGAATTGAGACTGGAATGTTAAAGATCTAGTTCACGGCACACAAAAAAAAAATCCTAACCCCTACTTCACACAGTATTGGACACAAAGTCCATGTTATTGTCATTTGATAAAAAATCCTTATGCACAGAAACTTTGTACACCGAATCCATTGAATTTTTTTCTTCTATTTGTTGCAAAAATCCTCTGTTTCTTTCTCCTCCTCGCCATTATCATCCATCGGAATATTATTATCTGACCGGCTGAAAGTAGGCTATCTGACTTACAAAATGATACTGTGCAGCTATTAAACTGCACTCTGCTCTGAGCATCATCTTTTCTGTTGTGCATTTGTGGATAAGCTACCGTTACCTTCTCTTTGTTGGGGAAAATTGCAATAAGGACCTTATTACCTTATTCTTCTTGCTGGCAGCCCTGTCCTCTCCTGCCACTTTCCTCTCTCTTGTTGCAGATGTATGTATCCCACAGGTTGTGCTACATTTTCTTCACAGCTTCAACTAACATTACACAAAACATGCCAATTTACTACCTATTGTTGAGCTGCTTAGAGCACAATCACTACTGCCTAATCTTCACTACATCCTTTGTTTTACAGTCACTACCTACCAACTCCAGCTGTTCTGCAATCACCTGGCACAATCTAGCTTTAAATTCTGCATCTCTGTATCGTTTGGCATGACGTGCTTTGTCTGGAAGATGAAGAAAACAGCTCATCAGATGGCGTTATGGACCGTCATGTTTGCATATACAGTGGTTTTGAGCCTCTCGAAAGGCTTTTGATTGATACAAAAAGCAAAAATACAGGTAATTGAACCTGTTGCCAAAACTTTAATGATGGACAAAAGTTTCAGAGTCGATGTAAATGTGATTGGCACAGCGTGAGATCGTAGCAATTTTTCGACGTGATAATTTCAGATGAAAAATACGACACTTGTGCAGATGCCTTACCTCAGTAATATTAGAATCCACAGATGGCAGAGAATGTTTGGGATAACATGCCATTTCTTTCATTTAATTATATGTATATGAAGGAGCCATGAATGACTTTTTGTGGTACTGGAGATCTATTCATCTACTCGCTGTGATAGCGCATCTGTTTTGTATAATAATAAAATTGTCGGATCTCAGCGAGTTTTTCCAGTTTATCGCGTCAGACAAACAACAACAGGCTCAGCTTCCCAGCGACTTTTGAGTTTGTGAGTCAAAGTCGCTACTGTATATTTAGAAATAATGTATACGCTTTTTAAATCAATGCTTTTGCACATGAACATGTCTGTTCTTGGCTAATCTGAGGAAAATACATGACAAAACAAGGTGCTTATCAAACTGATGCAAAAACCATATCAACACACATGAAGACTTTCTGTTGATGTGCCACATTTCCAACGACAGTGATGTAAATAATGTTCATAATCTTATTGGCATATTGACTACGCTTATGCACAGCAAACAGCTGTCACATTAATTAACTTTTAATTGAAGATTGTCATAGAAATAATTGCAATTCATGAAATAAACACTGGAACGCATAAATCAAAATTACAGATGTGTTTTTAGGCTTTGTAAACAAAAATTGCACAAGACCGATTTGACATAAATCTCTTAAATATACAGAGAAATTACTGATACTGACAACGATGTGGAAATAGTGTTGGAAATATGACTGTTACGCATCCGGCTGCGTTTATACAGGTGAATGAAGACGGTTATCGAGATTAAGCAAAATAAACAGCAATAATTACGATACAGCGGTTATGTTAATAATGTTAATAATTGTGACGGGCCTACAAACAACATATGCTTCTAGAGAGAGTAACTTCCACTTTCCAGTGCCTGCAGGTGTTTGTAATGCAATTCAATCGGAATAATGAGCGGAATAATTATTCAGCGGCGAGCCAAAATCAGTGTGTTACTGCACACAAATACAGTAAAGGGATCAAAGCAAGAAAAAAAATCTCACAACATGACACCAACCACAACTGGTCACCTACAGGAAATATGATGCAAAAAAAACCAAAACAACAACAACAACAGAGCACAAATTCCTTTTCTCTAGCCAATTTCAGGTGCACAGAAGCCTGGGCATATTCGCACGTTCTATCCTGATAATGAAGGCATAAGCACACGTGTCAACCCCACAGTCGATGACAGGAGCATTCGTGCCTTTTGTGCCTGTTGAAGGAAGGGGTATTCAACATTTACATTCTCCACACATGAGCCTGCATGTTTAACCATTCTACTGTAGGCAGATTTGCTCGTGATGAAAGTCCTGACTATGAGTAATGAGGTTTCTTCCAAAAATAACAAAGTCACCATTTCAAAACATGTGACACTCAAAAACTGTATAGAATCAAATGAATGACAGGCGATCATTTTTCAATCGCGCGCATCACAACAACACACCTGTGAAGTGATTTATAGTTGGCATTTTTCTAAAAGTCACTGCCTGTAGTGCTGTTCTTATTTTAAACTAATAGATGAAAGCTGTCAAATGATGCAAAAAGTGACACATCGCACAGAGCCTATTGTTCTACTTTTTAAGAATTTGAATATGAAAATGGTCGTTGAAAATGAACGTAAGAGCTCATACAGTATGCAAAGTAACTACTTCAACTGGGGCACTTGTCAAAAGAGACAAATGCTCGTACCTGTCGTGTGCAAACCGTGTTTGGTTTCCATAATGATCGCCGACAGTTATGTGGGCAGTTAGCACAAAGCGTGCTGTAAGCCAGAGTCTGTATTTAGCTCCGAGTCAGGGAATGACAAATGACAACTGTTGCTTGTAAATGTCAGTGTATCCAGGAAGAGAGGGACTACGGTGCCCCACTTTCAGGCTGCTATTGTGACCGTTTTATTGTATTTCAGAGGGATGTGAGTTTGAGGAAAAGTCATGGATTAAACCTTGGACTTTACCCCTGACTTTCTCAAAGAAATGAATATAATGTATAAGAGAGAATGAAAGGGAGGATGGAAGTGGCGAAGGTGGAGGCAGACGTATTGCATATCAATACCCGAGAGAGGGCACACAAGGTAAGACCACTTTTCTGGCTGAATTTGTACATGAAAAGGGCTGAAATTTTTTACCTTGCTGTACCAAAAATGAAGAAAATGTTCATTATGAAATATATTTGGACGAGATAAAAAGGAAAATAACACGTGTACTGCGACGTCCGACTAATGTGACACTGAACCTAACACTGGGACAGACTTTGCCAGAGAAGTCGCCACTGTCGAGCACTGCTGTGTCTCCAAAAAATAAATAAATAAATAAATAAATAAATAATCACACAGCACCAAACGGATGGTAAGACAAAGACTGGGGCAGACAAA
>JAPQRN010000005.1:33590380-33620651 GCA_037367275.1 Coranthus polyacanthus
ACACACACACACACACACACACACACACACACACACACACACACACACACACACACACACACACACACACACACGAGTCAGAGCTTACATTCATTTAGACACATATTCATACACAATGGCTGTCTTACACACACTAACACATATCGGCCTTTAAGAAGACACAAAAGAAAAAAAAAGAAACACCTGTATGTTCAGGTTCACACATGTGCAAACCCACCCAGCACACACACACACACACACACCCACCCACCCACACACACACCACGGTGCGAGACCAGTAAAAGGCTGGTTGACAAATTCCTGATGGGATTATGAGGAGTTAGGCTCAACAGCCACTTAATAGACAGGGAAACACAACCGCACACCACACGTACGACTATGTGTGTTCACACATGCCTGTGGAATTAAGGTTAAACATGGTCCCCTTTCTTTACGTCACGTGTCAACATTAACATATGAACTGCAGCCGCAGGTGGTTCGAAGATACAGCTACATTAGGCTCTGTTCAAAGAAATTACACGACAAGTCGAAGCGGCGTTGGGGGGGAAATAGCGATGAAGTTCTGGATTGAATCACAAAATAAATGTAGCTGCAATCAGCTACAGAGAAAAACTATGTAAAGAAATGAGTTACTAATCAAAATGTTGGAGATTGCAAAGGGGTCACATCATATTTTGTAATCTTCTATATGTTTTTATGGTTTATTGCCAAGTTTTTAGAAAGGATAATTGATGCAGTAATAACAATAGTTGCTTTACTTAGTTACGTTTTTAACAAGGTAAACAGTAATTGTGCAACTTATATAACATTTCAAAAGTAGTGAGTGATACCACAAGTTCTGGGAAACTTTTTCTGATACAGATATTTTGTAAAATGTGTCACGATCTGTTGTTTTGTTTCGTGTTTTACTTTGTAAATCACCTTCCCTTTGTTCGTTGCCAGTTCCCAATGTTCATGTTCACTCGCCTTTGCCTGTGTCCCTCGTGCTTTTGGACTTTTTGGACTTTTCTGTTGGACTCCCTGATTTCCTGTGTAACTTTAGTTTCTCATAATAAATTCCTTTGTTCATGCCGTTTGAGTTTGTGTTTGGGTCCTTCCCCATCTTTGCAAAAACTCAAAACATGAGAATTTTCCTCTCCGTTTTGGCCTCTCATCCACACGCAGATGGTGTGTCAGGTCACTCAAATGGATTTTTTTTTTCCAAATGTCTTTTAAAGTACAGATGTTTTCAAAAAAAATAAAAAAATCCAGTTCATGTGTATCCGTGTGGGAATGTAAAAGGGAGAGTTTGAGAAACAACTGCATCATAACTCAACTCACACATGCCCATTGTTGCTAATAAGACTCTCAGTTTATGTTTTCATGGATTTTCATCACCTTTTACATTGTTAAGTGACACTACGCAGCAACGCCCACCTCGTCATCTTTGGAGATTTTGCTTTCGGTTTCATCATAGCACTTTGGGAGGCGCGAAACGTGAAGGTAGAAGTGAAAAGGTGAAGAAACAGACATCGAGTAACTATTAATGAGTACATAATTTCTGTATCTACTATTGTTTTTGTTTTACCAAGAGGAAAATGAGGCCACCGATGTTCTTCTATGGCATGCAACGTGTCACGGATACAGACTTTATGGTGCCTGTTTGAGCGCTCGCAGTCGGTCTCGCGTGTCCAGATGTATTTTGTAAAATACGTCCATTTGGGGGGAAAAAAAAAATAAAATCTGGGTTGGTGTCAGAAACAATAAACGCAAATCTCTTTACGTGCATGTGCGTAGCAATTGCTCGAGCCGTTTTGTTCTATGCAAGTTTTTGCGCACTTGTGCCTGTGCCTGACTCGCAATCAGCAGCAAAATTTATTGCTCCATCTCCATGCTTAAATCTGTCTGACCCCACGGCCGTTGCAGCACTCTGTTCACTATTTATTTGTCATTAAACACCGGCCGGCTCTGACCCGCAGTAAGCCTCATTAGAATACACTTCCATTAATGACTCACATTAGGCCAAACACACACACACATCAGTATGCTCATATTATTTGGTTCTTTAATGAATTGCACCGACCAAGGTGAGAGTGTATTTGCTGATGCAGCACAGCGCTGCTTAAGATCCATCTCACCTGCTCGTCCTTCTTATGCTGCCTCTACTTTCATCCCGAAGAGTGTTTGAAACAGGAGAAAGGGAGAATCTGCAAGTTCTACTTTTAGGCGCCGGATGTCAGAGATCAAGGGAGTTGTTTTTGTATATTGAATGTGTATAATGACTGTGATTCTAGCTGGGAGGTAGGAGAACAGAGACTTATGAAGAAAGAGACCGCAGTGGTGAGAAGAAAAAGAAAGAACAAAAGGAAGAAAGAAAGGAAATCACTGAGACTGAGTATTTATGAATATCGCTCTTATTGTTCATTTTCAGTTTCACCATATCAAGAGGATTTGCGCTTCCGCTGGCTCTCGTATGTGAGAAGGTGACAGAATATGTGACAGTGTAATGGTCAGTTGTAGGAGTTCAGAAATCTGGAAGGCCACACGGAAACGCGGCTTTAGTTAAGACTGACCGGTGACACGCGATGGAACTCATTTCATACATAGTGCTGTCAAGAGACAAATCAAGAGGAAATTGAACATTTTTGTTTATTCTAGAAACGACCTCCAGCATTTCTCCCAAATTCTAAATAAAAATATCTTATTTATTTGCAGAAAATGACAACTGGTCAAAAGAACAAAAGTGTTTTCAGACCTTGAATAATGTAAAGTAGGTTCATATTCATTCAAGACAATATTAATGTTTTAACTCGGTTCGGAAATGATTTTTTTGGTGGAATAACCTTGGTTCAATGGCAGCGTTTATGCATCTTGGTGTGCTGATGTATTCCTAATACATTTGGTGACTATGAAAGTAAGAGGATGGTGCTTAAATGGACAAAGCTGAGGATAGCAGCGTTGTGATATGTTTAAAGATGAAAATGTATCAAAGTTATTTCAAGTGCGTGACATCTAGCAGTGAAGTTGCACTTTGAAACTAGGAGAATAGCCCCCGACGCTCACCAACGACGGCAAAAACATGTGGGAAGTCCCTCTTTACACTGTTTGTTTTGTCTGTTCCGGGCTGTTTAGTTAAGGGGATACTAACTTTAGAAACATAAGTGACGGAGATGCACCTTAACGTTGGATGCCAACTGCTACAAAACGGAACAAAGGAGAAGACGCCCGATCTGAGCTGCTGTAGAAACATGGACATGGACTCTGTGGCGGCGACAGTTCTTATTTCTGTGTGATTATACACTAATGAAAACATAATAATGAATATTCAATTCCATTTCTGCAGTTAGATCCTCCTAAATCCCCCAAAATCTTACTCACACTGGACCTTGAAAATCGTATCTTAGACAGATGTAAAAACTAGACATTTGGGTATAAATGTACAGTGTTTTTCCATCGGAGCGAGAGAGAACCTTAATCAAAGCTTTACTGGGAATCCCTTCAATTAAAGATTAATGAGCTCAAGAAGCTGGACAGGACAACGACACACAGACACACACACACACATACATATATAAATACACAAACACTCCAGCTCAGACAGTGAGATTCTGAGATTCCATATCTTAGCATAAAGGACTGTGATTGGTTGGAATTGGTCCATTACCAGACAGATGTTATCACGCAGTCGGGAACCCTGTGCCTATAACTGGACCAATTAGAGAACATTCACATCTAAACAGTAATGGATTCCACCGATATTTGTTTTCTAATGTGTTCTGTTTCTTCTTGTTTCTTACTCAAATTCATGACATACGACACACATTTAGATTTAGGATTCGGTACGCAGGGTGGATGACAAAGTGCATGTTACGGGGACGTCCTTGTTTTGGGCGGAGTTCTGGTTTGATAACATACACACCTGTTATTTCACTGTCGGTCACATTCAATATTTAATCCACGTTTTTTAATGTGGTGTGTAAAAAGAAAAAAAGGCAAGTTGTAATGCTTTTGTCTTTTTGTTTTTTTTTACAGTTTAAAGTGATGTTGGATGTCCCTATGAAACAGATCAGACGAGAAGGCATTTGAGAAAATGGAAATCATATAAACTTCCCAGTATCAATGTATCACAGACCAGCAAATATGCACATTAAGTCCTTTTTAAGTTATTTTAAATTTCGGGTAAATGCTTGAGGCTGCAGCTAACATGGAACTAAATGTAATAAGATACTTGATTCTAGTCTTTCAAACCACAAACGCATTTGCTTTTAATCACACTTTTACAGAAATATATGTTCCTGTGTATGCATACATACATTTAAAAGGTACAATGTGCAGAATTAAAGCATATTAAAGCTGAAGTTCTAGATCATTATTTAGCGTCATTGGGCCAAACTTCCACAATTACCTTTGAGCATATTGTAATTCAAGTGGTCTGAGGGGACACGTGACTTCTGCATCTACTAGAAAATGTACCCCGTGAAGCCTGGACGTGACTCTACTGCTTGACTCTACACGGAAGCTTGAAAAAGTGGCATGAAAAAACATCAGGTCGTCTGTATTTATATTTAGTCTTTTGATTTGGACCGAGAGCAGAAAGCTGCAGAAGGAAGGTGTGCATTTTCAAATTCTGGCAAAACTGTTGAACTTGCGGAAATTAAGATCATCAATATTTCAAACAACTTTCTTTCTTAACAAGGACGCTCTGGTGCAAGCTCAAATGTCAAACTTATTTAACTAAACACACACATAATAAGGACTAATGGACGGCTTCTCCTTACTTGTTTCCATTCTATCTATGGACAGTCTCCTCTCTTTTCTTCTGCTCTTCATAAAGCTCAGTCTCATGTTTTAGGATCTTTCATCACAAAATCTTAGTCACTCGCCTCGTTACTGCATTCCATTTACCATGAATTCTATTGGTACTCAAACAAATTTTAGCTTATTTCAGATTCCTCTTTCACATATTCAAACTGCAAACTCCCATTATGCACCGTCTGTATACCGGCCTCCATCAGCAACCTTTTCAGCTGCTGTACCTTCGCAGTGTCACCGCGAACAGGCGGGTGTTTAGTCAGCAAACCGGTCAGTCACGATTGAATCATTCCTGCCTCCGCATCTTTTATCAGCAAAGCAATAGTGTTGACCAGTCAGTCAACCATTTGAATAATTTGCAATCAGCCGTCAAAGCAGCCACCCGTTTAATTAGCTGGTCATCCAGTGAATTAAACAAGCAGGGCGTAGAAAGGTTTTGGAGCTGCAGTAGTCTTGTGATGGTTAACTAAGCCAGCCATGACAGATACTTAAAATGTTTAATGACAAATCATTTGAGCTTGAGTTTGTATAATTTGGGATGCAAAAATGTGAGAGAAGATAAATACAGCTCAGGATATTTACACTACTTCATGCACAACGAACACAAATTGATTTGGTGAACTTGAATCAATTATATTTGTATGTATTTATTTCTTTCCCCTTTTGCCTCTCCTTTCTGGCAAGGTGCTCGGCTGTTGTTTTCCTTTTTCGTCTGCAAGTCAAACCCATGACTGAATAGGATTAGTATGACTTCACTTTGCCTTCCTGCCAGTCAGTCGGATTGTAATACATCCGCCAGTCCTGTCCGTCAATCAGTTGGTAGAGCTCCATCTTGAATTTAATACAAACAGCGTGCCAAACAGGGAGCACTGATTATACTGAGTGCTACTCAGGATAATGAGTGTGATCGGGGTTCCCTGCCGACACATATATGGAACACGTATACAAGGCATGCAGGCAAAAAAAAAAAAAGAAAAAAAAAAGACACACAGCGCTACACGTCTTTGTACTGATTTAGTCATTTACAGCAGCTGTTTCCTCTGATGACACATACGAGAATAGTTAAATGGCATGAATAAGTGATCACATTCAGCTGCCTTTTGTACTTTCAGCGCCGCTAACTTTAACAAGGCACAAATAGCTACTGATATTTCATGCGCTTTCATCATGAGAAGTTTAAGTCTCAGGAAGGAATTCATAGCCCGGCGTTTTATTTGTGTTGGCTTGTCTTAAAGGTTAGGGCTTAGGAATACACTCCAATGGGATTCATCTTCAATCCAACTGAGATGAGACACTCCTCAGACAACTGCGCCGGAGAGAACACCAGCAGGGCAAACCGCTGTATCGCGGGGTAATACTTCAACACTTTGGTGAAAGTACACGAAAAAGCTATTGTGTGACGAGATGACACGCAACTGTAGAAGTTAGTTTTCACCCCTATGAGTCCCAAAGACTAAAAGTATAGAAGAAATAAATACTCATGTCTGTCATCCTGAATAATGCAACAATTATCCCTTAGACGGATATACCACTGTGTATATTCCATCTGACATCTTGCTTTCAGAGCGCTTAATGCTAATTACATTCGCCTGTATTAGCATCTGCACATACGCATGAATTAAATTAGACTTGGTAGACAGGCATGATGGGTTTAAAAACATGGTGAGGATTAATTCAATTTGAACATTTACCATGATCCATTCACAGCGATGTGGTTAAAATGCTGTCGTGTAGCAAAGCATTGCCCAGGCATGTCTGAAAGCCACAGCAGCAGCAGCAGAGTTTGATGTTCACAAAAAAAAAAGCATCTTTGACAGTCGTAATACCACAGAATTAGTACGAGAGTTAACTTCTTACTCTATTGCTGTGTCTTACTCGACCCACTTTCATAGCTCTGTGTCGCTCTTCCTTTTCCTTTTCACTTTTCCATTCTGTCTACAGTGATTAGTAGTGGAGCTAGTCCGAGGTAAAGATGCTTTGGTAAGGAGCGGAGATAAAAAAAAAAAAAAAAAAAACACACACAGGAGCCATGGCAGTCGGTGAGTGTAGTGTAGCGTCAGCGGCAAATGATGTCATGGGTGATAAATCTTGTGTGACCAGATGGGTGATTGAGACATGGGAGGAAGAGGAGAATGGACTAAAAGGGAAAGGAGGTACATGAGAGATAAGGATGGAGGGCACGAGAAAGAAGAGCACTGAAAGGGTGTGTTCACATAGAGACTTAATAAGAGTGGTTTATATGAATTAGTGCAGAACTGGGAAGGGCAGAGGCTGCACCGTTGAGGAGTTTGTGAAAACAATACTTCCAACATTAATACCCGACGTTTTCAAAAGGTTTGTTTTACTTCGCAAAAGCATAATTTCTCTCTGTTTAAGGTAGAAACAGCTTTTCAGAAAATGTGCGAACCTTTACAACTTTACAGACACTCATTTACATCATTTCATCAATCGAGGGCTGGGCGACATCTTGAATATGGTCCACGTATCGCGTCGTGTTCTACCTGGGAAGCAGCGAATGGCTCTACTGACGGAATCGAGTACAGACTGTTACGGAATTGGTTTTTAAGCTGCTGGAATCACAGTTTCGCTTCTCTCGCTCACTCCTACAGCTCTCCGACTGTCACACATGCACATTTTTTTGAAAATGGGCCGAGCACCAGCGGATTTTACGGAGAGCACTGCATCTCCGTAGCACTGATGTTGCTAGGCTGGCGAGTTCAGATCATCTTCAGACGTCTTCACTGCACAAATAACACGGATCACAGACGACGGGCTCAGAAAGACGGAGTAAAAAGGCGGAGTGAGTTTGCACAGTCGTGTAGGGCCTGTTGAAACTCATTTCTAAATCTGTGTTATTTGCTACATTTTTATTTACCTTTCCTAAACATTTTCAGAGCGATTAGCCCTTTAAACCCTAGCTATTTAATCACTTTGTCTAATTTGCATTATGTTCTTAACCTCTTTCCTAATTGCTGCAACGCCATTAAAAGTACCGTAGGTCTGTCACTTATCTCTGGCAGGCTGTATGTTCATTTGTCATGTCCTTCAACTTTTATTTTGAAAAATAGGCTAAAGAAATAGTGTTAGTGTGTGACATTTTGTATTCTAACCCACTTGTCCGTATCAGTCAGCACTACATCATTCTCAAAAAGTGGCACTGCATTTCGTTCACGCCAATTTTGTGGTGTATTAGGTTAAGTATTGTGCTCACAGCAGGAGGCTAAAACATGTAAAACACACAAGAAAACAAAGATGGCAATGGAATCAGAAAGAAGGGGAAATGAAAGGACGGCGAGGTTAAAAGGAGGAAGACGAGGAAACGTATAGGCGAGAATTAAAAAGAAAGAGAGAAGAAGTGGAACTGGAGAGGCATAAAAAAAAATAAATAAAAAACACGGAGGCAGAGAGAAGAGATGAAGGCAATGATTATGAGTGGAAATGTTCGTCTCTCAATCAGGATATGGACTCCCATAAATAACATGCTCTCAGTCAACAGCATGATGTCACCACTTCCACACACACACACACACACACACACACACACTCTGTCAAACACATATACGAGGCAAAGGCGGATGTGAGGAGCAGATGTAGCTGCGCTGTTGGAGTGCTAAAAAAACACAAAACAAAATGGAAAATGGTCTTCAAATTAAAGTAAAGTAGTCTCATATCGTCCTCAGTTTTTCCTCCTCTTCAACTCGTTATGCGGAATGTCTCTTTACTTTTCTCTTGGTGTTGCTCATACCTTCTGCTCTAAGGCACCATGCCGTGCTTCAACGGGGGCCTTGCTCTTTGTGCAATGAAATGAGCTAAAGTACGGGAGTTAATGAAAGATAAAGATTTTCAGGGAAGAAGGAATCTGGCCAGGTACACAAGACGACATTGAAAGAAACAGCAGAAGAAAAAAATAAGAGTCACTTTGTCCACTTAAGTGATCAGTCTTTTCACATATATGAGGTGATTTGCTTTGAATTTGGCTTGAATTGAGTGAATTGCATTTCCATTGGGGTAGAATATAGGGCTGTGTAATTTGGTGGAAAAAAAAATCATCTGATGCGAGTCCGCCTGCTTATCTACTAAGGAAAACGAACAGATTACTCATTTCGAAATGTGCACGTTTTTTCCAACTCAAACATACAAACTTGATCTTGCATAAAAAACACAGAAACCTCTGTCTGCCCAGTGTCTCTAAATCCCATAAACATCACCACACAACAGAGATTGTGTTTTGTTTTTTTTCCCTTTTCTTCATATTAGATCACCCTAAATCCTCCTAAATCGGATTCTTCAATTGCAGCCTTTTGTGATTTAAAGGTCCAAGCTGATAATGCGATTCCATTAATTGCACAGCCTTGGAATATAAAAAGCAAAGGCAACCACCTGTTTTGCCTTATGAAAGAAGCCATTTTAATTGCCTCTATCAAAACCATATATAACTATATATTGAGATACTGAACCATACTCTCACCTCTCTTTACTTTAAATAATTGAGTACATCCACAGCTTCCTTTCACTCTTCTATCTTTTTGTTTTATTGTCATTTCTACATAGATTTATCCATTTCATTCTGCTCTTGTCAGTTGTGCTGTTTTGACTTCACCTTTAATTTACCTCCGTGCGTGAAACAAAACCTTTATAAATAAAAGCGCCCCGCTGTTACCCACAGCAAAAAATGTTTCTTGCTCATCTTCCCGAAGTCAACGCGAGACAGCCTACTGTAGGCGGGTATAAAAACATACTGTATTTTTCATTAAAGGTTGTGCAGCCCGGTTTTCTATCTAATACATATTAATAAAGACAGTGTTATTGATTCTTGGATCCTTGATTCAGCACGATAAAGACTAATTATGCAGAGGCTAAGACCTGCGGAGTTTATGTGTTACACAAAAATATATGCATTCGTTTCTATCCGTTTATACTAAATGGTAGCTTCAGCATTTAAGTTTGTTCTCGATGTAAGTCCGTGATTTATTTATTTTCCAGAAGAATAACAACGTACCCATAATAACTGAATAACTGACTATTATAGCGTTGCCCTACCTGACTCCGTCTCCCACACTCTCTCTCTTTCTAATCTGTCATCTGTTCAGTATTCTCCCATGTCTTTCCCCATATCTGTCGTGTCTTTTCAACCCACCAAATCTATCTATCCCCCGTATCCCTCTAACCATCTCGCCATCTATTTTTCACAAGCAATAAAAATCACATTCGTACGCAAGGAAGCTTTAATTGGCATTACCTCTGAGTTTCAGTCCTTTTCTCTGAGGGTTCATAGCTTTCATTTATTTTCTATTCTCCCTGTTGTTTCAAGTGACATTTCATTACAAGCCTGTCATTTCTGGTGCTAGAGTTTCTATCCAAGATTTCTTTTTTTTTTTCCTGGTTTCATTTGAGTCAACATGAATCACATTACAAAAGTTGAACAGAAATGAAACATTAAAATGAACGTTGTCCAGTATCAGAAAAAGAAAGAAAACTTTTTATTTGGAGCAGAAATCTCACTGAAGATTTTGTCCATACAACTGAGAAGACCATTTTTTTCTTAAACTACCTGGCTGCTCTTTTCAGAAGTATTATTATGATTTAAAGAACTAATGAGAAATTACTCATAACTGTGTCTAACCTTGAATAAATGTCAAGAGCATTCAATATCAGTGTCTTCTTATGTCATTACCATCTGGTATTAGCTTTTAATATGATTCGAAATGTCTATCATTTCAAATCTTGCAAATTCTACATTGCTCTTTTTAGGGGCCACTTGTTGCTTTCGATGCAGGAAAAAAAGACATATTTCTCAAACCGCCATGTTTTCTCTACTGCCATGTTTCCTTACTGTTCAACACTGACAACATCAACATCTTTATGTGTGAGATTTGCATCTATTCGTTTGACTCGGATTGTCTCTGTCAGCGTTTCGTTGCTGTTAAGCAACGCGCTGCTGTCATTAATTACAATTTCTCAAAAACAGTTTTCCTACACACGCCATATCGCGCATGCAAACACACACATGCAAACACACACACACATGGACCACAAAGACGGCGTGTGCCTTTTCCTTGTCTGTGCAGAGTGAGACCTAACGGGATAGTTCATCCACGTTCTTTTCCTCAGTAATGACTGTGAATGTGTGTGCACTTCCATTGTGTGTGTGTGGGTGTATGTATGTGTGTGTACTGCACACTCTCTGCCAACTGGGGCTTACCCCAGGGAATCCTGTCAATCAAACTGACTAGCAATTTGTCAGAGAAACAATGCCTGTGTATATGTGTCGTTCTGCGTGTGTGCGAGTTGAAGGGTGTGTTCAAACGTGTACATGGTGCAAATGCAGCTCCACGTTTTGCCAGTATGTACTTATGCACGTGCATTAGGATGTCTTCAGGCGTTTTTGTCCTACAGAGTATTTGTCATGTGTGCAGCTGTTTCTAAGCAGAGCAAAAACAAAAGGGTAGGTGATGGTGTCGGCTACACTTCAGTGCAAAAAACACACACTCGCAATAAAAAAAACTGACTCTTTCTTCTATTCATGTTATTCAGTTTGCATGCTAACCACATCATGATATCCTCTCAAGTGATGCCTTTTCACCATTTTTACTTTTCTTTGCTTGCGCCCTCTTCATTCCTTTTATTTTTACACAATTCTGAAAGCACTTCAATTAAAAAAAAATATATATATATATATAATGATGAAAATGATGGATCTTATTTTTGTCGCTTTCAAAAAATCTTGAAAACATGCAGCAATTGGGTCAATATGTTAAAAAAACAGCTTAATATTTGAGAAAAACGGGGATCGCTCATGTAAATGTATCAGTGTTTCTCAGCTTAGCCTGAAATAAAGGCCATTTTTTTGTGATAATACTGTTTGAAGTACAGGTGTTCACACAGTGCTGCCCTCATTTCTCTGCTCAATCCTACACTCCTTTACATCAAACACGGATTATTATTCCTCCTGACTTTTGTTCTCCATCTGTCTGTTTCCATTTGTTCGACATCATTCTCTAATTTCTTCTGGTTCTTCCACTGTTCGCCCTCTCCTCCTTTCTGTTTTTCTTTCCACCTCGATCCGTCTTTCACGTATATCTTCTCTGCTAGCTTCTACCTAATCCCAAAAGACAACATTCCTATTTCCTAAGACATTTGTGCTGCATTTATTTCTGCTGCTGCTTGTGTGTGACTGAGAGTGTGTGTGACCCTCGTGACACAGTGATGTGCGTCACCGGGAACTTATTGACTGTCTTAGACTCTTCTTTCTTTGGATCAGCTGACTCTAACAGCACGACTCCATTGGCCAACAAGCCAAGGCCACTCTTCACTAAAAGTCAAGTGACAAATTGACTCCCATGGTACTCACTCACAGACACACACGGTCTAATCTATAGCCCTGCATTGTGTGTAAACTCTCAGAGAACATTATTTAGGTCTTTCCTGCTTCTCCTTTCCTCTTTCACTCACCCTTAAAATCTTGCTACACTAATCATTTGAAACACGCTCATGATCATCAGTTGACCTGACTGGCTTCTTTGTTTGAACCTTATTTGTTATGGAGGTATCCTTGGCAATGTGGTCAAAATATTAGCACAACTCAGTGAGGGATGGCAGCTAATTTGGGACAACTATTGTTTTGCGACTGAGGAAAAAGTTAGAAACTTTTCCACAGGTGCTGACCATGTCCTTTTGTTTTTAACTGGTACAGCTTCGACCTCACAGCGAGTAAGCTTCTAGTGTAGCCCATCTAAAAACACACGGCAAATTGTACCCTATAATTCCGTAGTATGTCAACTAAAAAACGCAATAAATCAACAAAAACTAAATAAAAGCTCAAGCGGCCAACGAAGCCAAGTGTGTGCAGGACAACAGGCTCACTGGTTTTGTCAATAAATGTCAGCAAAAGATTATAACAGCAGCAATCATACACAGTATCAGCAGAAGGAAGACGATCTAAGAATAGAAGTGAAAGGGAGTGAAAAAAAGGAGCTGAAAGAAGCTGATAAAAGTATTATCTAGCAGAGCATCAGTAGAACCAACTAGAGGCAAAAAGAAGAAGCAGAAGAAGGAAAAAAAAATAAGAGCAGAGCAGAGAGGTTAAATGGGGGGGGGGGCGCATTAGAAAACAGAGTCAAACATTATTCAGCAGTAGAGATGTTGAGAGCAGGACAGAGAGAACAAAGTAGGCCTCGGCGGAGAAGACAACAACAAAGTAAATACAAACAATGAGGGATGAAATGTGTACTCACCGAGCTGACTGCGTCTCTGAGCGTAGGCTACCACCACTGCGGCCAGAACTACGCAGCACAACGATGTCACAAGGTTTGCCATCTGTAGACACACACAGCAGCAAAGTCATCAGTGTGAGCGCGTGCGAGAGACGGAGAGAGCTGTCGCCCTGATTGACTGACAGACCCATAGACGCCTACAACATCATGTAGAGATGGAGAGATAGCCGCTTCCTGTCTGTTTCAGCGTCTCCTTTCACTCATATGGTCCTTGTGTGGCCTTTTCTCTGTCTGTTGTTTCTTCCTTTCCACCAGTTAAACCCTTTTTTCCCCCCACAAATAGCATTCCTTTCTTTACTTACTTACTTACTGACTGTTGTTATCCTTTTCACTGAATAACCTCTCTCTTTACAGTATTTGTATCTCTCTCTCTCTCTCTCTCTCTCTCTCTCTCTCTCTCTGTTCATCAGCCTAATGGGTCCATCCTTTCTGGGATGGGCTGTGGCCAGCAGCTCTTAAAGATATAGTACACCATAAACAAACATCCTGTCGACTCCCACAAACCCTTTATGTCGTAAAGGTCAACATTTCAGGGATTATCATTTCCAAAAAAAAAAAAAAAAGAGATGGAACGTGTAGATCGAGTGTAATCATTGTTCTTCGCTCCGTGTCTTTGCCGTTTTCACATTTCTTCATCCTTCAGTTTATCGCTCTGCCTTCCCCCAGTTTTATGCACATTTGATTTCTTTCCAAGAGAAGGAAAAAGAGATCAATAAGATTTTCATGTTCATGTCCATTAAATACGAAGCTGGAATCAGAGCAGGGTGGCCTTGCTTAACATAAAGACAAGGAGGAAACTGCTGGGATTGGCTTTTTTCGAAGTTATGCCTAAGGACCATGGATGGGAATCGAGAACCGGTGTCAGTTCAAAACCGCTTCCAGATTGGACACAGCATTGGAACTGAATGCCTCTGAGCTAATCACTTTTGTTTTTTTCTGGTCAGGCCCATTTACATTCAGTATGAATATTACGCCTCCCTCTTGTGTCAAACAGAGTGAATGTTTACAGCTCAGATGAGAGGATGAAGTGGTACTTCTGGTACAGTGAGAGTGGCGTACGTGAAAAGTCAGATAAACTTGTCCTCTCCAAGTTTGTGGTCAGTAGATAATGCCAAGTGATGAGCTTAACCTGCAGTGCATCTCGCTGTCTGTCTGTTTGCTTGCTACCTGAGCTGGGCAGTGCATCTCCTGGTCTGTCTGCGTTTTGCTTCTAAAACTTGCTTCCAGGACTGTGTTACGTGGAGTGAAACACCAACAAGCAATGTTGTTTGCAAACTGCAGCTCGGAAACGGTAACGGCAGGGTAAAGGGGTTTATGTGCGTGAAAAGACACTGGCTTACACAGCTGCTTTGGGTTTATTTGACTATTTTAGGACATAAAGCTGCAGCCATAGTCTATAGGCGTCTGTTTACATTGCATAACCAAATTTAATTGTATAATATTGTGAGAACTGGGCTGATTACCAGTGTTTGGAGGAGCAGTCGGTGTTTAAAATGTGTACAGATTCAGTGATAATAAAGCAGTTGCGCTGACACCGAAAACCTGCCTAAGCCCACTGCTACAGAAAACTGAACAGCAATCAATAAGGGGATTGATAAACAAACTGACAGATAAGGAGAACATGGATGGATTAGCCTAGTTCTTTACAAATAACACCTGGGCATAGCAGCTCAAAGTCTTGCTTATATAGACACCAAAACCAAAACCAGTGCTTCCGCAATGGGATTTAAAAGGTCAGGGGTCAGGGTCAGCTACTCCTCTAGGTGTTGAAGGGATTCACCATTCTCTTGGAACACACTTGAGTAAATGCCAGACCACAAGCAGGGTTAAACCTGCATCTTTCCTCCTCGTCTCTTTCTTCTCTGTCTGCACCTTCTCTTCTCTCCTCTCTTGCCTTGTCTGCTGGATGTTTTTCTCTTCGCCTCGTGTTCTGAGCAGAGATAGTTGGCTCCGTTACAGAGAAAGGTTGTCTGAGGGTCTGCTTGTGGTGAGTAAGGTGTTTGTGTCTGCATGTGAAGAACACAGTGAGCACTCTAAATAGAGGCAAAGGGAGGAAAGTGAATTTCCTCACTCTTCTGATGCAAGACTCCAGCTGTTACAAACCACTGTCATCTCCCATTACCCCTTGCTCTTTGCTTAGCTTCAGCTTTTTTTCCTTCTTCACTACCCCCCCCCCCCATTTTTGTCACCACTTCACACACTGCATGCAGTAGTAGATCTACTTCCACTGTCTCTTTTGGTTAAGGTTTAACATGGAGACCACTAAACCGTGTTTTCTAACATGTCAGAAAGAAACACATCTGCAAGTTTTGGTGATGTTCTAAAACATGAAAAAGCTTTTACGTTTAGACTGAAATGTCAAAAAGGCATAAAACAGTCATAAACATTAAAGAAGGCAGGAAATGTTTTCATGGCCAACCAAACTAATGGTGTTTTAAAAAAGGAAAAAAAAGACTTCACACTAAAGCATCTGATTATGAAAAAGGTTGGGGTTTTTTTTTGTAAAAATGAAAAAACAATTTTGTAGCCTGACAATCCAAATGCCATAAACTGTTTTCTTCCTCTTTTTTTTAGTGTTTTAAGCTAAACGAACGAGTAATTAGACAATCAGAAGGTTATTCTCATCTGAAATTATGAAGACATTGGAAAAAGTCTTATTTTGTTCTGTAAATGACTCTCTAATAAAATTATTTTTTAAATTTCACCCACATCAGACTAAGAAAAGAAGGGAGAGTACAACTTGTAGCTAAACAAGCATTTACATTTGGTGAAGCTGCTGCATTATAGTGCAGCGTTGTCTAAGCCACGTCGTACAATGTCTATATTCAGACACATAACGGCATGTCTGTGTTCTTTAGTCATCCGTCTCGCACATTTCTGAAGGAACACGTGGTTAGCTTCTAATAAAGCCAGTTTTCTACATAGACTGCGTATCAGCTCGTATTTCACTCACGCCTTATGTGCGTAACTGTCAGTTTAAGCACATTTTTACACTTCAAATCTACTTTCATGCACTTTATGTATGAAACTAATGCGACAGCGTGTGATGGAAAACGCTGATGACCTACACTTAGTGTCTGAACGCTGAAGCTGCAGCTCTCTGAAACTGCTCTGCTAACAGGCGTTTGCTCCTGCTCCTCTGTAAACATCAAACCGATCCCTCCACACTTCACTGCAGAGTGTCTTTCCACGTAAAGTCACGATCAAACGGTGAAGGTATTATATGAAGGTGGGGGTACGCAGGCGGCTATAAACAGGTAAACTGGGAAATGAACTCTCCACCTTCCAAACAGAAGGAAATATGTCACCGTGGATATGCATACAATACATGAGTTGCTCAACCAGATGTTGTGTGTTACATTTCCTGCCTTTTACCTGCAAATGCATGCTTCTCCAAGACAGAGAGCATATGGTGAGAATGAACTAATGGGTGCAGCTTGTTTGGGTTTCCTTTTTATTTTTTTCCCCCCTCTTCTCATTCCCTCTGATCTTGTCAGAGGTTCATCATGTAAAACTCACTGCAAGACAAAGTGCAGCGTTGGTTTATTTCTATATAACACAATGTGACTTTTTAAATTTTTTTTTTTTTTTAATTGCTCGTTGTCGAACATTTTGAAACGTCAAACAAATACGAGCAAAAACGAATACAGAGAGTGACGCGGGAGTGGATTTTCACTCGTGTCCCACCCCAGTCCCAGAATGATGACACCCATCCCATCCCATTTCTGTATCGTCTTTGATTTTTTGAGAAAGGGGGGGGGACCAGTGTTTAGGGCATCAAGCCAAATGTGTCAGATATTATGGGTTATTCTTTACCCATATTAATATTGTGTATTTATATACAGTATTGGCATTCCTGTTCCTGCCCACTCCCACTGACTCCTTCTCCTGTCACATCGCAGTCATGTGATAAATAGCGAAACTCTGCAGGAATTCTACAAGAATCCCATGAGATTCCCCCGGAAAAATGTCAGCCACTATTAGAATAGTTATACGTTTTTGCTGTCTTGATTATAAAGTCGACAGCAATTCTGGGATTTTACGTTTTAAGTAATAACAAATTTTAGGATTTATTTAAGGATTTATGAGATGCATTTTGTCTCTTGATTAGTCAAAACAAAAAAAAAAAACAAAAAAAAACAATAACGCCAAGGTTGTAGATTTTACTAAAAGGAAATCTTGTAGAATTAATGTAGGAGCTACAGGTATGTGATGTTATTTCCTACGCTGATCTGAAGCTCTTGAGAGAAAAAAAAAAAGCTGTTGCTGTGCTTAAACCATCAAGTGATCTACAGTATCTTGTATTACATCAGTATGCTTGAAGCACTTTTATGTCAAACAGATGCAGTGCACGACTCAAGACTCAAAGCGGCATTTTCATACACCAAAACGTATCACCACACCCTTCAAATGTTTCACTGAAAATCTGTGTGCACATCTGAAGATGTTTGGAAAAAGTGAGAGTCAGTCTGTGTGTGAGCTTTAAAAATAGAAAGTGCGTTTCAGTCTGTGTTGAATTTGCGTAAGCTTTAAAAAATAAATAAAGAGAGAGAGAGAGAGAAAATGTGTTTTTTGAGTTTGCAATATGTAAAAAAGATGAGCCTTTTGTGTTTGTGCACCTGTGACTTTTAAAGATAAAATGGAGAGTTAGAGTTTGCGTGTGAGCGAGAGACAGAGTGTGTTGTTTGTGCGCGCTTGTGTGTCTATTTGTACGTCGGAGTGATTGACAGCTCATATGTATTTCATCAGAGCAAATATTGAGAAGAGTGACAGGGGGTGAAATTAAAATTGCATCCCTTGTCAGAGCATCACAATCCCCATCTCTGCTCTTCATTTTCTAAGTACTGGTTAGCCTATCAAAATCCAAATGGTGTGTTTGAGGTTGTGTGTGTGCATGTGTTGGGATCTGTGCTAAAGCTTTGGGGTGTGTGTGTGTGTGTGTGTGTGTGTGTGTGTGTGTGTGTGGGTGTGTGTGTGTGTGTGTGTGTGTATGCCTGTAGCTGTGGGGGTATTTAGCCCGTCTATCAGCAAACAATACAGTTTTGAAATCTGACAGCTTCAGATCGCTCACATAATGACAGCCCACAGGCGGTTAGCGCTGCACACACATAAACTCAATACATACCCTCCTCTCTTTATGCATCAATCCATACCTCCCCTGACCCTCCCATTTATTCCCTTCTTCTTCTTCCTCCATATTTATTTATTCATTTCTTATTGGAGAGGAAAGGGCTGAATAGGCGTGATTCTTTTGCCTGCTTAATTAAAATATATAATTCATCGCTGCGTCAAATGATTTTGCCTCTGCGTCTTTGTGGAGTCCGATTTGGGAACATTTGCATTTAAATTGGAAAGCCAGGAGGGAAATACATGAGGGTGGCTGGCAAGTGTGTGTGTGTTTTTGTGTGCGTGCAGATAGAAGGCATCCTTCTGTTTAAGAAATGCACATATAGGTGCTTTTTTCTTTCCTTCTTTGGTCTTTCACAATGCGAAACAACAAAAATCACACAAGTTTATGAGCCGGGCTAATGACACAAGAGAGCATTCCCTAATAGGAAAACTGTGGATTTATGTCTTGCAATAGCATCGCTGTGACTAGAGGCTTTTAAAAGCCAATATATTAGATAGATAGATTAATTGGCCGATATCAATACCTTGACTTTATGTACGGAGTTGTAACCAGTGTGTCAGTTTAGTAAAAAGAAGTTCTGAAACAACGTCTGCAACAACGGAGGACAATTCAATCAGAGTCTGGTAGCAATTTGCTATCATTATCCAGTTATCTTATGAATTGCAGGACTGGAGCACATCTGCCCATATTATACTTCTGGAAATCACCATTACCTTTATCATATCTACTCTGCACATATGTCGAAGGAAACTTATACAACCTTTAAAATAAACCAACACGTCTACATATATTATACCAGGTATTTCGCTTGATATTATATCTGTTTCACTATTTAACCCTGTTAATTCTGCCTAAAACTATGTGAACCCTGCTTTTTCTTTCTAAATTAACAGTACTGTGTTCTAGGTTAAACGCACATTACAAACTACAGCTACTGTACTTTAAATACAAAACACACATTATTCAGTGCATTAATGAGTAAAGCTATTAATTTCCAGAGAACACACTGCTTTAGCATTTGTCTTAAAACACTGTTTTAAGAGTTTATATTCTGAACACTGATGTACAAACTCATTCACCAGAGTCCACTAGCATGGTGGCTAAAGAGCCATTAGCTAATTCGCAGTTAGCAATTAGCATTAAATAAACGTTAATCTGGCTGTTACTTTTTATCACGATGACACATTATGATAAGAAAGTCACTGTGTAATATGTACGACATATTAGAATACATGTATTTATACATAATTATGAATACACTCCAGGAGGAGGAGGAACCTACACAAGCAGGTGATTTTTAAGGCTACTGAGTGTAGAGGGTAAGCAGCTAGCGTTAGCTCGTACAGCCTTATTTTGCCAAAGCTACAGCCCATCTGAGTCTGTGGTGCCTCACAGTATGCACACCCAGAATGACTGATGCAAAACGGTCTCAAAACAATAAGGTAGCAACACTTAAAGAGAATTACATGTCCAACGAAAGTGACAGCAACAGCACAAGATGATTAGAATTAGTACTGGGTTACAGAGCTTCCATAGCAGTTAGGGGACGTAACTCCAGGTCTATGAGTACATGCGAAGCCCACTGGGGCTATACAGACGGGTATATAGCCCCACTAACGGGATTCATCTGTCTTCGTGTGACCGGAGGAGAGTGAGCTGCCATCGGCCACTATCGGAGTCTAGATCTGCTGGTGGTTTATAAAATACCCAATCGGCACAGATTAATCAGCCAAACTCTACCTATGACCACTAACAGCCATACGTTTAGACAGAACACTATAGCGCACAGTGCTCTCTTGCATATTAATTACACTTTTAACTTGTCAAACCAGCTGAGTAATGTTTTATTTTAACACATACATGTATAATTCATTCTCACCAAACTAAAAAAAAAAAAAAAAAACCCAAATTCTTCCTGCCAAATGAGAACAATTCTTCACAAATGTGCAGAGAAAGACGAGCATTCATCTGGGTAAGAAATGAGCTCCCCAATTTAGAACAAGAAACTCAGGAACATCAACCATAGCTATCGAATATACGAGAGAAACTAACGATGAATGACTTCAGTTGTTGTTCCTAAGCTCATTTGTATCAAACTGATATATGCGCTGTGTGAGAAAAATGACACTTGTCTTGACAAAATGTTTAAAGCGAAAACAAAGAGGAAAAAAATACACTTTAAAACGTCATTGGTAACTATCTCACTTGTTATTACCAAAGTGTGTGCGCTAAATTGAGATGTATGGACTCTAGAGGCAATTAAAAGATATATAATGCTGAGACAGTGGTGTATTATCCTGCAGGGATGTGGCTGAAGGTCAGCTGTTTTTTTAAGATGCTGAAACCAGTGTTTTCTGGCACTGTACATCATGTTAAAAGTCTGTAACACTATCCCCGCATGCTCGCTTTATGTAGTGAGTCACATCTACACAGCTCACCATCTGGGAGGAGCAGGGCTGTGGAAATAAACAGGAAAGGGAACAAAACAGGTAACGGCATGACGTGTTCTCTGTTAAAATGTAGGCCTTAAAGGACACGTTCCTTTAAATCTAAAAGTTTCAGGAAGATACACAACTTTCCAACGTGAAGGAGAGGAGCGAATATCGTAGCGTCATCATCACATACAGTTAAACTCCGAGGTAAGACGTGCTGTCCAGGGGGTACGAGCATCAAAAAGGATCCTCACTGCAGAAGTAAGACCGATGTTCAGCGCAACGCTCAGTGAACTGACTACATTTTGACACGTTTGTCCTACCTCGGGGCAATGATACACAAGTAACTTCCCAACTTTCCAAGGCAATTATGACAGCAGATGTTTTTCCTTTTGGTGACATAAAACTCCCAGACAGCTTAAACAATTTGACTTTTGAGGATGATTACCTAAATGATGAATAGAGATTGAACTGCAACGTATAATATTCTCTGGTTCCAGTATATAGTGGGAAAAAAATTTAATCAATGATGATATCAAGAGCCAAATTTACCAAAAAAAGGTAGACGTAAACTGCAAAATTAGAAAAAAAAAGAGTCAACATGCTTAATGGGAGATGGAAACATCTTTTCGGAATATGTTCTGACATAGACAACATTTAACTCATGAATGACTGAATTTTTTATTTTCTTTTTTCCAACATTTCAATGTTCTACTTCACTTTCGCTTGACAATTATTTGGGAACACTTATTAACAAAAAAAAAAAAGAAGAGCAATTCAGATCAAACATCATTGATCTTGAGTCAAATATTTGGCTTCAAGTGTGAATGTAAACAGTCTGACAACTGACAGATGTTGATCCACAAACTATTGATGCATTAATTAGCTGTTGATGTTAATGAGTTTATCATGTCTTTAACCCTGACGACCAGAATAACAGGGAAAAAAATGGATTCATGGCACTCAATCCATCAATAGCTGTCTTACAGATTGTTGCTTTTCATCCAAGACTCACATACATAAACACATAATAACACAACACGGTTGTCACCATAACCTTTAATGTCATGCTCCCTATCCAATAACACAACTTCTTCATTCCCATAATGCTTTGCTTTGCTTGGCAACACTAATTCTCTCATCAATCATGCAGGTTTTCTGTAGATTACCCCCAAGAACTGGGGAGCCCAAAGTGTGACTCTTGGCATTTTGGTAACAGCACCGACACAAAGACTGACACACATGTGCGCTCACACAAACACTTTTGTGCACGGTTGGCATTTGATACCCGGGCGGCTATGACCTTTTTCACAGTCATTCTGGTTATAATTGCTCGCTAAAGACAACGTCAATTGTGTCTCGAGAGGTACAAAGTGTCAAACCCGCAAACACACACGGCCACAAATGCAAACACACACACAAACTCTTGTGCGTGTGCATGTAGATGATAGTGCTCGGCTCTGAGTGATAAATTTAACCATTGATCACATGTGACTGCTTTCAGCTGGCTGAGATTTAACGGACCTGGGGATGTCAGCTACCATGCATCATGTAGCGCTGCTGTTGCTGCAGAAGTGGAAATCCTACATCACAAACATGCACTATGTAACCTGCCTTAGAGCCACTCTAAAATCCTCCATACTCGAAGGCCAGGTATCACCAGGTATAGTATAGTGTATAGAAGAATAATAATACAATGCAGTGCTCACTCTTGTGCAAAAATGCAAATGGCGTTTGACCAAATAATTCTAAATGCTCCTGCACGATTTGTATCTGCTCCTGTTATTTTTGTATGTCACGAAGTATGCGAACATGTTTTTATGCTTTATGTCTCATGTTGGTGGCGGGGCTTTCTCTTGCCAGGCCCGTCTTCCTTGGACTTGTCTTCCTATTCGCGGTTGATTCGCAGTAGTAAAAAATAAACTCAAAACACATACTCACACCAGCCTTCAACCACATTTAGTTCTGTCTTCATTTCCAAACTGCAGTCACGCAGCTTATAATAAGTTAAAGGTGCAGTGTGTAATATTTAGTGACATGTAGTGGTGAAATTGCAGATTGAAAACAACTGAATAGCCCCCGATATCCTCTCCTACCATGGCCGCAAAGAACGTGCAAGCCCTCATTAGAGCCAGTGCTTGTTCTGTATGTCCTGGCCTTTTTAGTAAAGGGGATATTCATATGCATATGTGCACACACATAAACCTACAGCCTCATCCTGAGGGATGCTTTCAGACACGTGCAGTTTTATAGTGTTTACGTGACTCTTACGCACTTCGCTCACCATAGAAAATGTACATTTCGCTTGAATTAGTGTTAAGGCCTAATGCTATCAGACATGGGTCATCAACTTACTTCAATAGTGAAGCTGTACATAAATAGCCACTAAAAACACAATCTTGGATCGATCAAGCTTCCCTCAGGTAGCAAATCTCTGAGTGCATATTGTGTGGGTTTGTGCTTTTGAGCATGACTCTGTCTGTGTGTGTGTGTGTGTGTGTGTGTGTGTGTGTGTGTGTGTGTTTTTGTCTCCACCCAGCCATCTGGACCTCCTTGTGTGTGTAGAAGCAGATTTAGATGGTTAGAAAGATCTGGAAAAACATGGTGTTACCTCCAGCCCTCTCACCTCTGAACTCTATAAGTGTATCAAAGCTAAGAAAACAGAGCGCTGTGTGTGTGTGTGTGTGACTGTGTGTGTGTGTGTGTGTGTGTGTGTGTGTGTGTGTGTGTGTGTGTGTGTAATTGAGCGTGTGTGTGTCAGCATTCTTAAGGCCTGTAAGGCTTTGAATGATGGGTGTAGACTCCCCTTTGTGAACAGGGAGCCTCCAGGAGCTGCACTGCGAGTTTGTGTGTCTGTGAGTGTGTGTGTGAGGGAGTGTGATGTACGGACTGTGATGTTCTGAACAGAGGTGTTTTTACAGAGAGTTAATCAGAACCAGAGCTGAAGCCTTGCCCACAGTGGATAAAAGACACACACACACACACACACACACACACACACACACACAGTCACTAGCTTTCCTTTTCCCCAAAGCCAATGACTGACCTGTTGTTACAGGTTCACATACACTTCAAAGTAACAATTTAAGGTGGTGCTACCCAGTGCCACTGAAGCGACACTCTGCAGCAATGACAACAATAACACGCTGATGTTAAGCTGATAATGGCTACCTTTTTTAGTATCTCAGTTTAGTGGGCTAGCATGCTGGGATTTGGCAATTATAACTAAGCACAACAGGAAATGTTATTTATTGCACATATTAACTTTTTGATGTGACGATCACACTTGATGAAAAGTTAAGTTGACAACACTGAAATAGAAAGAGTTTCACCTGCAGAGTTACTTTTAAAATGTACTTCACTACAGATTACAAAATACATGCCCTTAAAATGGAGTTTGTAACATTTTCTGTTAGCTTACTCAAAGCGAATAACACTTGGATTACTTCAAAACTGTCCTACAAAAATGTAACAGCGTGAATGGATGTGGAATCCAGTACCGCTGCCTACAGTCGGCTGAACCCAGGATTCACTCTGAGTGTATGTTAACAGTTGCTGTAGAGACATTAGTGCGTGGACACACAAAAGCAGTGTGATGTTTCATCTGGCAAAAAAGGACGAAGACACAACTTTCCCTTGACCTTTCACTCTCCACAGCATCAAGTTGGAGAGAAACCAGTAAACAAAAATGAAGATAAAACTGAGTTTACAGTTCCCTAACAGAACATTTTGTTTTCATACAGTTCCTGAGGTGCATTTAGTTACCTTGAACCTAATCCACTTAAAATTTAAATTTGCCTTACCTCTTTATCTTTACATAACAATAATGTAAATAAGCTGTTCAATGGAACGTGCAGCTTCATCGCCCAATGTCAACACATTCTGTGTATCTTCTGTGAACCGGTAGATTATGCTCCGCACCTGCCTACTATGCTGCTGTTACACTTTTGTGCTTTGTTTTAAATCTGGGGCTTGTGGGAAATAAGGGCTGGATTTTAAATTCTAAGAATGTAATCATATTTTGGATACTAAATGTGTTTTCCAATATTCTTCTGCTCCTCAACACTGTCCATTGACACAAGAAAGCTACGGATCTAGTGGTATTATTTTTGCCCTACGGATGATCTCTGTTGCCAAGAAATAAGACGAAGAATCAGAATACGATTGTGAAATATTAATATTTAACATTTGGTATACTAATGACCTGCGCACCAGCCAGGTTACAGCCCTTTTGACCAGAACAGTCTATTCCTCTGACCAGTGTACAGGGAGCTTATTTTTTGGCTCTGCTAAAAATGCTAAAACTTTTCTTCTTCCAGCAGTGAATATCAAGCAGAGACAGAATGACAGACTGGCTCCATGCAGGTAGAGTCAAGTACTAGTACAAGAGCAACTTTTTGCACCAGGTAACAGAGTGATGGTGAAGTGTAGCACTGCAGTCTCACAGCAAAACAAACATGGACTATAGATTTAACAGAAGCATTTCAAACACAAGCCAACCAATTCACTCTACTGTTTCTGTAGTGGCTATACTGCATTTACTGATGCCCGTGTGTGGTCTTTTGAAGGTACAGTCATATACGATTATAGCTAATTTAAACAAATGGCTTCACACAGCTCCAAATGTTCTTCTGTCTGTACGTCGAGAGTGGTACTTCCCGTACCCCTACAAACACAAGACGGACAACAAGGAAATTGTTTCTTTGTTTACAACATACCTTCAACAACGGGGACATTTCTCAGCAACTGCGACAGAACAGGCTGGATGTTATTTAGGGTGTATTCATGTTTATTTGGAGCAACAGTTAGCTGAGATAGTTGACTCAAGGCTAATTTTAACACTTTTTCTTCAGCACTTTAGCACAGCAGCATCTTCTCAAAAATTATATTGGCTTTTTGCATCTTTTCAAACTGAAGCGTGAGACAAAGGCAACACAGGAAGACTGGAAAAGAAAAGCAAAAGAATGAAAGTAGAAAGCTGAGAGAGTTAGAGATGTATGAAGAGCTAGAAACGAAGAAAGACGTATACAAATATAGCCTCAAACTTACTGCAGCTGTGTGTACGCGTTATTTTGCACGTGCACGTGAATGCAAGACTGAGTGTTCCCCTGCACGCATGTGTCGGAAACTAAAAGCAGTGAGTTGACTTAACCTGCTTGCCAAGCCTCTTTAGTAAATATAGTGCATACAGTAGCAGCATAGATCAGGCCTACACACACTCAAACACACTCTCAATCACACAAACATACGCGGCACACATACTATGTGTTCATCTCTCCGCTGGTCTTTACCACAGGAGGCTATTTGCAGAGTTGATTCCTACATGTAGGTCTGCATATTAGATGGGTGGCCCTTTTCTGCGCACACACGGACACACACACACGCGCGCGCACACACACACACACACACACCCACACACACACACACACACGAATTTAAAAGACTGCCATACACACACACACATTTAGAAAAACAATAAAGTTAAATAGAGGATAAATATGCATACAAACACAAATATGACTAGAACCTAAACACACTTAACGCAGTAAAGGCTGTTTATGCACATTTAATATGTAACTGCACATAACGCACACATGCACAGTAAGTTGGGTGGTCTAGAACCTCAGTAACCAAGTAAATATACTAACTATATTGGAGCATTCACCAAAATACAGACCAGCGTCTGTTGCTCCTTTTTGAGGAAATACATGACTGAAATAATCTTATGCAAAAACACACAGACGAGTGTACACCAGACAGTGAGTTTAGTAAATAAGAAAACCTTCTCTATTTAGCCACTAACTAGTACATGCAACTGCATTTCATTGTATTTTGTTGTTAAGTGTGTTCACAAATGGTATTGACTGCAAGGTCAGTTAATTGTAAGTGATTGCAATGCTGAACAATGTCATTGCACATTGCCATTTCCTCATATCGTGCATGCTTAAGATGAAGGGGAACGTTTCAGTACATGTAAAACAAGCAAACAAACATTGATGTTAGGGAGAAATCCTTGAGCCAAAGAAACTCAAGTTCAGGACATTTATATTCAAATTATTTGCATCGCTGGGAACGTATTTCAGTCATTATTTCAACTGGGAAAGAAATTGGAGGCAAACTTCGCAAAAAACAAAAATGCTAAGTATGCGCGTTTCCATAAACTGGTTTGGAGTGAATAATCTAGGCTGTGTTGTGTTGTCAGAAGGTGGCGATAAGGGCTACATTACACATGACTCTAATAAACACAGCAGAGGAAGTAGAGCATTATTTATTGTGATAGAAAATACCGTCTGCACCTCATTTCTGTATGCTTGACTGTAGTTTCACCCCATGACCTGCATTTTTCACAAATGTCTTCACAAAGGCGTTAAAACACACTCTCATGTCTAGAGTGAGTCGTGGCTGAATAACCAGTTCCTACTTTCTTTGACCACAAACATCTACGTCTAGCTGACGCACAACACCCCCCTTCTCAGGTCCTGTTCTTTTTACTACAAGCGTTTCTGTGTATCTTAACTCTGAGAGCATATGACAAACAGATTTCCTCTAGACTGTGTTCCCTTGCAAGAAATAAAACACCTGGAAGACATCTTTCGCTTTGCAGACCTTTTATTCACTCACTCAATATCATTTTTGTCACAAGATTATTCAGGAAGATGCCGGGGATCAGTCAGCTGATCAGTCATGTGACTTCTAGGTTTGCTTCAGAATTTATTTGAAAAACATATTTCCATTTCCTATTATGCATATTAACTCTTTTTCCAACATAACAAATATCACCTCAAGCTAGTTTTTTTTCCCCTTTTGCTGTGTTCATAAAGATTTTTTAATACAAAACTTCAAAATGCACATAAAATACATTTATGGAAATGACAGATTATATACATCATGTGTATGATTGGGTACATACTTCAGTGGTATCTTTCAGGACAGAGCTACAAGGACAACTGCAACTACTACTGCACTTTTTAAAGTATAAAATCCAGCATCATGTCTAAATGCAGAAAATGTCACGTTGTATTATTAAACTTCTAAACAAACTCTAAAATAATGACTGAACCGCATGCATCTTAACCTGCTGACAGCTCACAGCTTAGTCGCCCCAGGAAGAGTCATCAAATGCTAGGACAGCACTATTCTGGAGGACTTCACTTAGTCATTGCTGACTTTACACTGATGTCATTATCTTAGCTCACCCAGTGTCCACCGGGCTGTGTGTATGTGTGGCACAGAGAGCCAGAGAGTCATTCATTATCGCAGTCAACTCTCTCTCGGTTCGCCACAGGCCCTATAGGCACACATTCTGTCAGCCATTTGCTACTTTATTAGAGCGTCTCTCACAGTGATGCTATAACTCAACATTTGAACTCGAGCTGTCTGTCTTTTTCTCCCTCGGTTCGCATCCGTCCCTCCACCTTCCTCCTGCCTCTCCTCTGTCATCCCTCATGCCCCATCTCTGCCTTTCTCTATACACCTTTCCCATACGCTCTCACCTCTGTCATTCGCCATCTTTCTTTCCCCTCCTTTCTTTTTGTCTCCTACTCCTCCGCTCCACTATATCCTTTCTTCTCTCTCTTGTCCTCCAGGACGAGCTGATGACAGCATTTCCTATTTTCACACAGCAGAGGACTTCCCGGAGGAATTGCAATGACGATAATACACCAGTGAGTAAGCAGGGTTTGGTGACAACATCTGAGTCTAAATCTGGCTTAGCGTATAATGCCATGGTTCATTAGTCTTCATAAAGTTGAACTTATCTCGGTCTATAAAGTAAATTACAAACAGGTGACAAATTAAAGGGGGAAAAAAACAACATACAGTATCTTCGTAAGGTGTTAGTCCACCACGTGGCGTCAGAATGTCTGTCAACTCTACTGCGGGGATGGAACACCATTCTCCCAAAAGATATTCCCTCCTTTGGTGTTTTGATGGTGGAGAGCTCTGTCAAAGGGTGCTTTCACACCTGCAGCCTGTAGTCCATTTTAATCAAACTGTAGTGCATTTTCTCCTTGGTGTCATTTGGACAGGTGTGAACACAGTAATAACACTCAGGTGTGGAACAAAACAACCACACAGAGACCCTTTTCAGAGGAGGTGGCCTCAGTCCAGTTCCAAACTATCTCTGGAGCGGTTCGTTTCCGGTGGGAACATGATCCAACACAACCCGGCGTACTCCTCAAGGACCTTCTTCCTGTATTTACTTCCGTGGCCCCCCAGCCCAAACACATCTGACCGATAAGCATAGTGAACGTTCTCACGTGGTTTGTAGTGATGTATTTTGTAAGAAAATACCCCAACACAGTCCAAAATCCCAGTGTTCAGTTAGTCTCAGTCTGATCAGGTACCTCCTAAGGCCGTAGCTTATGATTCACATCATTTTCAAGTGAGTCCTCATGTTCTATCGATGGGGGAATTGTCATCCTGGAAGAGACCATTCCCATAAGTATTTTATTTAGTCATCCGGGCCCCAGTGAGGGTATTGCAATCAGGTCTGTCTGTCTGTCCGCCTATGCCTGTAACTCAAAATCTACAGCGCATTTCAACTTGAACATTTTACACAAGGTAGATCTCTACCATGCCTTGGTTCCTCTACAAAGATGGATCAGACCATCCAGATTGTAGAATTTTCAAAGGATTCTTCAACAGTGGGAGATAGGGCAATGAAAGCAGCTATTCCTCTGAACATCTCGCATATGCTGCATGACCATATCAGTTTCTTGCTGATCTGAAGGACGATGAAGAACTGAGAGCATATTTTCATTTCGTTTTTAAAAATGCACCACATTTGATGGCCGTTCCTGACCTCAGTTTTGAATGTAGTAACATCATCGCTCACTCCTTTTTCATTTAAGACCTGTTCATGCTGGGTCTGATAATAGAACTGACAGTCACAGAAAGTGTGCTTCTTTTCTTACAGCATACCATTTCTACAATGCACTTGAGCAAGGCTTTGGACCTTCATTTGCTCCAGTGGAGCTGCCCTGTGGCCAACAACAGACAGCTGCATTCAAGAGGCATCTCCCAGTTGTTAATATGCATAACAGCATGATTGTGAAAGCCAGCACTGCTGAAAGAAACATACAAGCTCAGTCAACATTACCTGAATAAATAAAGGTTAAATTATATATTTTAATTCTGCTCAGCCTGAGGTAGTTTCTGAGTAATCTTCTGAATTGTTATTATATTTGTGAAATTGGTTCTACCCGCGCAGCTTGATTATAGGAAGTAACAAATTTATTTATTTATTGTGAGTGTTAGGCGAGTGACTGTGTAATTTAGAATGAGTGGCTATTTTCATATGGGACATTACGAGAGGAGATTAGAATTCAACGGAAGAGGGAAATAAGGAAACGAACAGAGCAAGAGTATTCCTTAAAGGTAAAGAAAATTGCCTGACATCGCAACCATCTGGCACTGAATGTTTTTCACAGATATGCACTTGAGTGTACTGCTTTAAGCAAACACTTGGATTGGGAAGGTCTTGACACAGCTATTAGCATTCTCTTCCCATTTGTCCCCTCCCACACACACACACACACACACACAGACACACACAGACACACACACACACACCTGTTTTCTCCTGCCCTTTCATTGTTTATTAGCAATGCAATGCATTATACAGGTTTGGCCAAGCATCAGCG
>JAPQRN010000005.1:33662971-33698868 GCA_037367275.1 Coranthus polyacanthus
ACACACGGAGATGGGGAGAGAAAGTGTGTATGTATGACAGACCCAGAGAGAGAGATTAAAATCAATACGCCTGTTTTGAGAGTGGTTATATTAGCAACTGGACTACATTTGACCACAGACTGCTGGGGTAATAACACAAGAGACGGAGGGGGGGGGGGACTGATAAAGAGACAGACAGCGAGAGACACGGAGAGATGTCGAGACACAGGAAGATGGAAAAAACACATAACAGATGGGAGAAAGTTAAGTGAAACTGAACAAATGACATTAAAAGAGGCATTTACACTTCCTCCTCTAGTGGAGCCACATCCCAAAACCTATTGATTTTTTTTTTTATTTTTTTTTTTGAATCAACCTGAGCCAATAACTACCAACTCAGTTTCCGTTTACATGATGCATCTTTCTTTTTTAAGAACTGGGATTTCAGAGAAATGGTTCAGCAGTACCAAACCTTGCAGTGATGGAAAGACTTTGACGTTGCTTCAGTAAGTTTTTGCATCCAGCTGCTGTTCACAAAGAAAATGGCTGCAGCACATAACTCTTCAAAAACCACTCATTTTACTCAAATGAGTGACCTTTAGAGTTAAAAAGAACCTAAATGAGTTTTTCAGTGGCGATCCTGATTATTTAGAGCAGGATGGACAACGGCTGACATATAGTACCCCTAAAGTATCATGTTTTCTTTACGCTTTTCATCTGAAACGATCACAATCTAATAAGAACTAAGACATAAAATTAAAAACATGTCTGTCAAAAGGTAATCAAAAATAGAGAAAGAAATAAAAATACATTTGTGTTGCATTTATCAATAGCATTTATCAGTAGTATCGTTGTATCGTATATCTGTTTTAATTTTTTGTTTACTGCCTCATGCAACAATCACTGGCTGATACTGTGTAATAATCAGCCAATGCAGATTAAATCAAATTGTCATTTAATCAGCCCAATGTTTCCTACTTTAAGAGACGCCCTGCATCCACTCATATTGCTAAAGCAAGCCATGCCAGTTTCCTACGTTCACACAGGTGCCATACACATATTATGAGGGTAAAATAGTGGCTCTTTAAACTTCAGCTTAGGCTTAAGCTTAAAATCAGGATCATGGACAAAACACTTGAACAGGCATCCCTATACTTGGCATAGAATTATGTGCTTATGACTCTTGAGAGTGAAAAGAAACAATGAAACTCAGAATGAGCGCTACATTAAGAAGGTAGGAAGGACACACAGGGAGAAAACAGAGACGGGGATAAGGTGGGATCAAATCAAGAGAGATTTTTGTGAGAGGTGTAACAGCTAAAGAGTAAGAGGGAGACAGTGAGAGCGAGGGATTTGTAATAGAGAGATAGAGCGGCAGAATGACAAAGGGGAAGAATAACAATGGTGCCAAAGCCTCTTCCATCCTCCTTGCAAATGTCCCCGATCCCCCTTTTTCTCTCATTTAAATTCTTCTCTATTGTCATTGCAATCCGGGCCTAACCCCCCACCGTCTAGCGAATACATACACATGGACATTACAGCGCACATGCACTGACCTCCAAGCAGCGAGCGAGGGCCATCCCAGTGAGCCGGGCTCACACATCTTTTCTAATCCCCATCAATGGGTGCACAAATGCACACACTCGCAATGTTTGCTGGAAAGATAGGCTCATGTTTCCCCAGACTGCAGATGTCAAAGTGACCCTAGCCATGTTAACATGGGTGAGGAATAGCAAGCAGGTTGTCACCAAGAATCCAATGTCTCGTCAGCAACACCAGGTTGGACAGACTCACGGTGCCTTGTCAACATGTATAGTCAATATAGTCGGCTTTGATGCTATTCCTTGCCTTAACATTCCCTGGTCAACACTGCTTAGGACCACAATGCACTGGCTTGTCAGCAACGGTATTTTGCGAGAGCAGACACAGTGCTCTCAGTAGTGTTAGCCTACATTGTCTTCAAAGCTGTCTAACAGCAGCAACAGGGTTTAGAAAATAACGTCTTGTCAGCATGGTCAGGACACGGCTGGGTTAATGCAATTCCTTGGCTTATCACTCCCTTGTCAGCAATTCTAGGTCACAGAGATGGCAACTGGCACTGATCTTAATATTGCCTTGTCAATGTGCATAGGCTACATCTGGATTGTCAACAAAGCAGGGATGCGGGCAGGAGAGAGAGAGAGCGAGAAAGAAATGATGCCTTGTCTGCAGCGTCAGGGCAACACTGGGGCTGTATTATTCCTTGCCTTATCACTCTCATGTCATCGATGTCATGTCAGAGATAGTAACCAGTGATATCCATTCTGGTGTTGGCTTGGCTCAGTCCAGAGTGTCAGGAGAAAAACAAATAACCAGTGTGTAACCAATCCCGTCTTTTTTTTTCAAGTTCTACAAATGTTGATCTTGAATGCAAATTGTTCACGTTTTGTTCTGCCAAAACGTGCACCAACTTGATTTGTAACATCAGTTAGTGTCGTAGCCAAACGACCTAATCTGAGACCAAGTCATGACTGAGAACAGAGACAAGGCCTAGATTCTGAGGGACTGCGACCAAGTCAAGACCGCACCAGATACAAAGCAAGGGCATTATGGGAAATATTATGGTATGATATGACCAAACCAGTTCTTACCATAACACAAATAACAATCATCTTTAAAGGTGATTAATCATCAAAAGGAGGTAGGAGTGTATTTTCAGTTTCCAGTGTGTAAGCTGAATCGAGAGATGGCAAAACATTTCACACCTAAAAGAAATGTTTAAAAGATCTTTTGTGTTCGAGACCGAGACCAGACCCAGACACTTCAAAAAGCAGTCTTGAGAAGACAACACTAATACTAGTTGTTTTTAATAACAGCATTGGGTTTGATAAATGTCTAGGTTTTGGTATCAGCAGCACTAACAGTTAGAGCAGCCAGTCAAAACACTGGATCGGGACCCACAGGTGCGTCACAGGAGATTTGACTTGGGTAACCACATACATGAGTATTTCAAGCATTTCGAAATCTTTAAAAAAGAAGCATATGTGTGATACTGAATGTTCGTATTGTTCTGGTAACTGTACTTATAACACTGAATCTAGTTTGGAAAACTAGAATACTTTCTGTTTGCTAATGAGGGGAAAACAGTTAGTGTTTATTAAGTTGTGATTCATGAAACTTCTAACACTTTGAAATGTCTGGTTCATCTTTTGAAGATAATATTATAAGGTGATACAGTAAGAAAAGTGAGGAACATGTGCATATATTTGTTCTACTCATGACTTTTTTATATATAAGGCCTGTTGTGAAGTGAGTCTCAATGGTTTGTCAATTTTAGAAAGTGGGTCCAAAGAAAAAAAAACCCTTTGGGAAACACTGGGATAGAGAAAGATAGTAGGCTTGGTTTAATACAGAAAAGTCTGCAATTAAGGCTTAAAAAGGATTCACAATAGTTTAACCAAACAAAATCAAGGCACTGATTATATTTGTATTAAATTGTAACGTGGGCGGCATTACATTTACAACAAAACACAACTGGATTTGCAATTTAGTTATATATGAATGTGGTTTCTGAGAGACTGGGTTTCGTAGCACTGTTATTGTTTTACAAATATAAAGCAATGGGTTGTAAGTGGAAATAATCATGTAAAATGGAGGCCCATTTTGTCTTGTCTTTTTTTAATACACTGAAGAAGTGGGTTATGTTAAAAAAAAAAAAAGGAGAAAAAAAACCCCCTCCCTGTGTCCGATGATAACTAATGAACTCTATTAAGCACTGCTGTGGGCAAAATGAACCACGTATTAAATATTCTAAAAATGAGTAAAAACATATCCTGATTTTCTTGACATAATGAGTGAACTTGGAAGAGCTTTCGGGTTTTTCTCAATCCATTAGGGCAGAGCAGGCTCAGTGGTGACACACACACACACACACACACATTTGTCAGAAGAAGCAAAGAAACAGCGAAAGCGATGACTGACAAATGGGGAAAAACATGTCATCATTCCAAAAAAAAAAAAAAAAAAAAAAAAACAAACCTAAAAGTCAATTTCAAAGTCAATTTACACACCCAACTGCATGTGCACAATAAATCTGGCAGCGGTTCAAGGTACACTGTGGACACGTCAATGTCAGTCTGATCTAAAATAAAACTGTGTGTGTTTGTGTGAAACATCGAGAGATACTGAGGAGGGGGGGGGGGCAGACTGTGGGTGTATGTAAAGGTGATTCTGGCGACAGGACGACCCCAAGGGATCAAAGCACGCTCTCTCACATTACTGAGCCCACTACAGCTGCAACCTTTAGGACCGGCTCAATAAAAATGTGTTTCAGCGAGCTCCACAAATATACATTAGATGAACCTGCCAATTCATCCCACTTGCTTATACTAATCCATCTGAGGACAAAACATTGCAATCCAAACCTATTTTTACCCTATAAATAAAAATGAAATTGCTTCACAAGAAAATACACAAAAAAAAAAACCCAAAACATTTTAATTATTGTAATAACGAGGTCAATTTAACTTTCTCGTTGAGTTCCAAAATAAAATACTTCAGTCCTCATTTTTTGTTTTGCAACAGTTCTAAACTGTGTCAATGCCTTCATAACAGATGTGGAAAAAATTGAATAAAGCACCATGACGGGAGGAGTCAGACTTTAAAATGATTTATCTCGGATATTTAACTTTCGCACCTGTAACAGACTCATAGAGATAGACCTGCTTCTCTCCTGAGTCTCACTCTCCAGAGACCTCCCTCTTTCCAATTCATTTAATGCGTCTTGTGTCTGAATCTCAGCTCTTTGTTTACAGTGCTTATGCAACATGACATATGCCTTGCTTCGAGCCAAACGGCCCATTTGGGAGGATAAATTCTTGAACTTGAACTCAATTACAGTTACTGCGAAAACAGATTCACTGAGTAATTTCATTGCATTACACCTGGCTGTCAGCGGTAGCCTAAAGCTTCTGTAAGCTTGTGTCCTCAGTTCAAATCCCTAGACCACCATGGGGAAAAACCAGGCTGGGGAAAACGAATGAGTTATGCTCTCCCCTCCCTCATCAACTATAGTCAAGTTGCCCTTAAGCTAGGCCCTTAACCCTTAATTTATCTGGCGCAGCTGCTGAGTGAGCAACAATTTACATTTGCTAATTCCGTATGCAAATATCATCTGTCATTCTCTATCAAGATCAGATGCAGACTTTTCTGGTGAAATTAAATAAGTGGCACTAAACCTTAGCTGCAGCCTTCTGTCAGTGAGTAAAAGTGTGTACACATACTATTAGTGTTCAAAGCTTTGCGGCAGGCATGGACTTCCCTGTATGTAACCTTAGAGTCCTGAGCTGTCAGTATGAATGCATGGCAGTGGCCTTCACGGAATCTGGATATCTGTCTACGTGTGTGTCCCCTCCGTCTGCGTGTTTCCTGTCTACATGTGTGCTTCTACGTCTCCGTATGCGCGCGTGACCGTGTACAATGTCTGCATGCCCGCATTTCTGAAGTTTCTGTGTCCGACTGTCGACGTGCGTGTTGCTGGCATTTCTGGACAGAGGAACTCTATCCACCTTCTTGGAGTCCTTTCAACGCCCGCCACCACCCACGCACATCACATGACCTCCCGCTGACACATGCATGTCACCACGGTGACCAGATACAGGCAGGGAGACATGCTACTGACAGAGAACCAGAGACCTCCGCGCTGGCAGACCCAGGGGCTCTCCAGCATGAGGTTTAAGACCCGTTTGAAAATATTCTTGAAATCAATTACATTAACTAACTATTATCAGTCAAGTGGGAATATTAGCACTGGTTCAATGGACGACAAAACAGAGCTTTCTTCTCATATACAGACTGCATCACTCCACAGATGCACACATGTGGCTCCTATTGTTGATTCAATCATACGCAGGATGTTTAGTGCTGAAGAATCATTTTCAAAGTGGTACAAAGGGTAATGGAGAGCAAATTTACACAGCGATAAAGATTCACTGCTCATTTGCGAACAGGAAAACAAAGAGGGGTGGAACATTTTTGTCTTTATAAATAAAATGAAATGAGTTTTACAGACCTCTGGCTTGTGAAACTACTCGGCACAAATAAGAAAAAGAAAAAACAAAGTCTAAATTAAACCAGAAAAATATTGAAAAGCAACTCAGTACCAGTGTGTTGAAGAGGAACCACGTCAATAGTAATATACACAGAGCGTATGCAAAAGCTTAACTTACCTTGGACAAGATGAAATGTCGGCACGATCCTCCTCTTCACCCTGTGAAAAACAACGTCCAATTAGTAACGATGTCAAATTAAAGTGTTTTTACTGTACGTCAAAACCACCCGATAGGAGAGTCAGTAAACTCTTTGTATACTTTTCTGGTATAACGGTTATCATACAAAGAAATCACTGACAGTGAGAATGACGCTGATCAGAATTAAAAGGTACAATGTGTAACAATTGCATGCGCTTGGACTGTGTTTTACTGGAGCCATTAGCAGACTCTTTTTCTAAGCTAGTTTTGCACACTGTTGTCAGTGCAGAGAAAAAGAAAAGGGACAATGAAGCTCTAGGCAATAAATGTAAACGTTCCCATCCTCTACATACAAATCAGCCGAGAAAGTTCGGGCATACATTGGGCATGCATACTTATTGAATGTACATTTCTTAACAAATGGTACATATTGCAGTGTTTTCCCTACCATTACACAGTTTAGGTACATCATTTTAGGACATGCCTAAGCCAAATTCATCTAAAATCAATGCGGAGAGCATCAATAACTAACTACCTTTTCCAAGATGTAATGGCTGCATTTTTAAACTTTTTGTTCGTTTTGTTCGCTGTTATTTATTTTCTTTAGCTTTTCCGAAATTTTGGACAGAGATATAGTAAAATAATGGTCAAAAACCAAGTGATATGATGCATACTCTTATTGAAAAAAGGAACGTTCGCTTGCTGGAGGACCCACAAACAACTCATCTGTGTGCTCAGTTCTTCCAAAAACTTACCACCTAAGTCAGCTAAAAACATATCATCAACATATCGCACCTTTAAATAATCTGCAATGAAAATATTAATAGACTTTATCGGCAGCAAGACAAGGCATGTGGAGGAAACAGAGATTCTGCAAACATCAGATCGGTTCGTGAAACTTCTCCCCTTTCCCTAATTCTCAAGGCTACGCTGTGAAAGTATTTCTCTTTACCCGTTCCACTCTCTTTTCTGATGGTGTTCATATTCTGTAAAAGTCTGTATCGGGGGCAATAACACACTACAATGAAGTCAGTTAGAGCAAAGTCAAGTTTTACTATTTAACATATGCAGCCCATAGGCAGTCTAGTGCAGTCTTATCTACTCGGTGCATTTTCCACTCCTCCTCCTTCCCATCTGGTTTCCATTCTCTCCACCTGCCCATCAGTCTGCAGCCAGGGACAGGTGAGCCTATTACACGCTTCTCACACTGTCTGCTACTCCCACTCACACATCCACACAAAACCACACGGACTCTACTTCATGGTAACTTAGCGTGCCACGCACATCAGCCAAAATCTGCTGTGCTGTAAAACGGCTGTTACCGCAGCCACGTCACGCTCCTGATGAAGTGGTCTAGTGTAGAATATAAAAGCCAGAAAAGAAAAGAAAAGGAAAAAAAAAAAAAAAAACTCCATTACGGGAGAAAAGAAGAGAAGCAAATGGGTAAAACAGGGAAGAAGAAAAAAAAAAAAAAAAAAAAAAAAAAAAAATTAGGTTTAGCCTGAACTGAAATTCGACTGTTGAGCTTCGGTGGAGGAGAATTTAATTCAATAAAGAAAATTAAACGCTGAGTGTAACGGAGTCATTTCAGCACTAGGATTTACAGTTAAGTCAGTCTTTGTGACTTCCAGTGAGTTATTGGCTTAAAATGTGTGCTCCAGTAGAGTAAGCATCAGAGTGCAATTGAATACATAAGGACTTTACTTTCCCCACAGCTCCACACATTAAGGCAGCAAATGCTCCAGTGTGAGTCAATGTGCAGTTTAAGTAAAATCACTGCAATTATAGCGGTTCTATGCAGCATTACCTCAGTAACGCTAGGATATATCTGACAGTGGTTCAGATGGTTTCTGATCAATACCAGTGAGTCAACATATACTTTGCAGGCAGTGGCATTTCAGAATCACTCTCAAAGTACAATCCCTCTCGTAACTCCCCCCCCCCACTGTTACTACCACCCACAGTAGTGTCAATTGTAAAGGCAAAAAAAATAAAAAATCCTTGTTCTCATACTGAAAAGACCTGCTTTTATCTTTTCACTGTACAAGTAAAAGGGGAAAAAACACTCCATCAGGTATAAGTGCTATGTTCCATTTCAGACCGCTTGAGTGACACATTCCTGACAGAACTTAACTGACAACAGAAAAAATAACTTCATAAACATACATCTCAAAACCCTTACGAAATCATGTTATGATGTATTCAAAATCAAATGGATATAAAGTGGAAATTTGATCACTATAAGCGGATGATTATTATAAGCAAGGTTTAATTTTTTCACCAATCTATAAGTCTAATGCTTATATTTCTTACTTATACTTTACTTATATTTACCTTGACACTATCGTGGTGGCTTTGCAGATGTTTTGGTGCCTGTTTACGCCATAGGCTGAATATAAGAAGTGGACGGAGCATTGGTTTTGAAGCCAGGAGTTTGCATTTTGGCCGCTGCCATGTGGGCTTTTTTGGAGCCAGAGGTGACTATATTTGGACAAAGGGGTGGAGCTAGAGGAGTGATGTGTGAGCTAATATCTTGGTTTTCTGTCTCCATCGCCAGCAGCCACGACTGCTTCACGTTGTTTGTGTCGACTAAACGAGGAAGCGCCGCTGCTGCGTCTCGGGCTCGACAGAAGACTACATTCTTCATTGAGAGGAAATGGTTTCTTTTATCCTGCCGTGATTTCGATGTGCACACCTCACCAGTCTCAGGTATGAAAAGACCCAAAACGAACGTAAGCGAACTACTTGATTACTATATAAGCGAGCCGAAAGTGCATTAGTGCTTCCTCCTGAGGCCTTTCTTGCTCAACAAAAAAGTTCAAAACCTGTTTTTTTGTTGTAATATAATAATTGTGAATACGTTTCTCCAGTCATTGCCTACCACTTGTGCTTCGTTTTATTTATTTATTTACTTTTAACAGGTAATGCACATTGACACCCTCACAAGTGCTGCTTTTTTTATTGTTATTTTGACACCGCACACATACAGCATGTAGTGCTAGAAAAGAAAACTACGTTTGAGTCATGTTTTATCTTAGGTTCAAAAATAAATCTTGATGTTTTGAAATGTTTTGGCTGCATCGCTCAGCTCTCGTTTCCACTGCACTCCTTGGAAAATATAAATAAATAATCACATTTTCTGGAATCCTTTAGAAGCAAAAATGTTCATAAATGTAAAGCCAAGATGAGGTTAATGCGTCGAGACGAGTTCTTAGCTCGTCTCGACGCATTAGAACCGCCGCACAAGTAAAAGCATTAAAAGTGTAAAAATAGTTTCCCTTAATGTAGACGAAAACACGCTGTGCCCTCATCATGTAAACCCTGTGCAATCAAAACATATATCACTTTGTGTCTTCTTAGACTTTCCAATCACAAATGAATTTCACCTCGGTATCAGAGTTAGAGGACATTTTGCTTGTTTTCTATCTTGTTGCAGTTTTTTTATGCAGAGTCAAGGCAGCCTGTCTCAGTTTCTCTAGTGGCATCAGTGGCTGAAAGGCTATTTATTTATCTCCAGAAACCCTGCCTGCCTGGCTGACGGAGCGAGGGAGGGAAAGTTGGAAGTGGGAGAGATTTGCTGATGCTGCCGTGCAACAACACTGCACAACGCGCTATCATGTGAAACATCACCTTTTAGACAAGTACACACTTTCTCTCCATCTCTCTCACTTCCCCTGTTCTTGTTTGTTCCTTCTGTCTATGTCTCTTTCCTCGTCTCCTCCTCTTTTTGTCCTTATTATGTATTTGGCTCTCAAATACAGACACACATACACTTTTTTTTTTTCCATTTTCTCCGTCTTCCGGACCTTCACACAGGACTGTACTTTTCCAATTCAGCAGTTCCTGAACTCTCCAGATGACACGCCAGGATTTCTCAAGGTTACGCTAAAAATAACCAAATATTAACAAATAAATAAAAAAAAAAAAAGAAGCAAATCGGCAAAAACAAATCCCCAAATACCCCCAGCCGCTGCGCAGTTTCAGATAGAGAGCGAGACGGTTTTGTCGTTGAATGAAAGCACTACTATGCAAGTATGAAAGTAAAACCAGAAGACAATGAAACAGAAATATATACAGCAGCTACCACAGAGAGGGATTAGAATAGATATAGAAATGCAAATGGTAAGAAAAGAGATAATTATACACTCAGCATGTGTCTCCTCAACACACAGGTCTCCATAGCCTCAGATATCGAAACTCCATACTTATTAAACTTATTCATTTTTTTACAATATTATTCATGATACTATAGAATAACAGCACGAGTGAATTTGTACTTCAGCAGGGAGCCACATGCTGTCTGAATTTTAAAGCAGACTGTCCTTTTTGATTCTTAAAATGGAAAATAACAGAAATAGAAAGAAAACCAAAATATTTAACATCCAAATATTGCAATACTGTACATGGCAGCTAAATTAAACTGCATGAGCCGAATGGAAAATTAGCAGAAGCTCCCAGTTAAAATTCTTACAAAAGAAGACAAAAAAAAACAACAAACAACAAAAAACGCTGATATCCGTAATTATCTCGATAAATGTCTCATCATTAACTCTTTCCAGTTTGAAGGCTGATGTTTGGTAATGAACAGAAGCTGAGGAAAGCAGATGTTATTTGTGGATTTAAACCTTTCTGTAAAGGTCAGAATATTTAAGAAATCTAGAGGTCGAACACTCAAAACAATTAAAATGATAAAATGTTTGTTCAACGTCAATACACGCATGAGTAAGTATTAAGTGACAAAATATTGAAACATTTTGTGTTCTAATCAACAATGCAAACAAAATATATTTTAAAGATGAATAAAATTATCAGAATCATCACAATATAAGATTATATCGTTGCAGTCAAAGCTGCTGATCTCCGAGGAAAATTATCACAATATTATACAAAAAATGATATTGCGATATGATATTATATTATGACAATTATGACTAGCATTGTTCTCCTGTACTTGAATTTGTCTGACATTAATCGTATATGCTTTTATATTTTCCTATATTATATGGTTTTCCTTAGGTTTCTGGGGGGCTTAGGTGTTGTGGTTGCCAGGCTGGAACATTATATAGTTTGTACTTACGGAACTATTTCCGTATCTTTTTTACAAAAACTGGAACCATTAGTTCTGGGAAAAATTATTTTAGTTTTGATCCAAATTGATTTTACTTTAATGTGGCTTGGGTGCTGCACCTAAGCCTCATAACAAAAAGGAAACCCCAAGGAAACGATGACAAATGGAAACGAGCTTCCTTTTCATCTACTAACATATAATCAACTGTTTTAATGTGAAATGGAACATTCTTTAACAAAAACATGGACTGAGATGATGGCAAAAGAGAAATTTTGTATGCTTTTTTTTTTTTTCCACGCTTATTTTGTTTCACTTGAAACATGCCAAAACTAAATGCTAATTGGGAGTATTTGGTTTTTTTTTCTTCTTCCTTTAAATATTTCTTAACCCTGCTGTTTTCATTAGCGAGCTTGTTCAATGACAGCAACAGAGACGGAGACATGGCAGTTTGCCACGTCTACTAGCCATAGATAATGCACTTTACAAACAGCTGTCCTCACTGTATTGTGATTTTTTAGCAGGGATAAAGGATTACAGAAAAAGCAGGGATTCACAGTAGCCACCAGCCAAAAGCTGGGATTGCATTCATTTGTTTGTCTTCGCTGTTTGTCTGTCACTTCGGCGCTAACAAGCTTTCACCCGTGAGGTCAAAGTGTGTTCTTCACGTTCACGTAATATAATTAAGATCGCGTTGATTCTTTCCTACTTTTTATTTTACATGTCCCTCTGTAGTGGAGAACAAAAACATGCCATTGGTCTTAAATAAGATTGATTAAGGAATGTTTGCAATTCCATTCACAAGCAACGTTATCTCCTTCTCAAAAACTCACACACTTACTTACCTCTAGGACAGCAAAGCAAACTTTAAAGTCTAAAAGCATCACACCAACTCAAACTAAAGATAAGTAATTAAAAGTTTACCCCACGTTACTGCTATGAATCAATGGGCTACAAAGAGTCCTAGGAGCCACTGAGCTGCACGCTGCACAAAATCCAATGTGAATCAAGCCAACAGTCTCCCAATTCTCCCCTTCTGTTGTGTTTCTGTGCCTGTTCGGTTAAAGCCAAAGCTATTATTAGCAAGCAAAGGGATCAGGTTAAGAAGATGGAGCCTAAAAGAGCATGCAGAGACAGAGAATTTAAGCACGGGTATAGTGTGGGGTAAACCCTCAGAAAAACACACTTAGTTGTCATGTTATTTATAGAAAATGTTTACCCACAAAGGGTTGGCGACTTTAAGAAATTTAAGGCACCCAAATTACAAAATCGTCTTTTTTATTCATTTGGTTATTTGATTGCCGTCTTTTCCGTCATATCTAAAAGTAGCCTTTTTGTTTGGATGTCTTACCTTTCGATAAATCAACAGGATAAAAGACAATATCTTCCTGATATGAATGGCGACGCGTAAAAGAGAATAATACGAGAAAAGGGCAGAGATGAGATCTAAAACAAAAAATCTCCACAAAAAACTAAAAAGTGGCGAAGCTTCAGTGGCAGTTTCTCACAACACTCACTCACAGTTTGTACACTCGCTTAATTGTTGAAGCTCCTACTACTTAGTGCTTCTGCCTCGTCTTGTCACATTATTTTGATAGGAGCTAAACCGGCGGCAGGAATCGTGCAACGGAGGAAAAGACAGTAAAAAAAAAAAAAAAAAAAAAAAAAATTGTGACAGTGAGAAAAATAGACGAGATGTGGATTGCGTAGTTGAGATATCAGAGGTTAAAAGAGCACACTGGAGGCAGAGAGTTTAGTCTATAAGCCCATAATCTGCTTCATAACTGTCATCTGACATCACTGCAGCAGATGCTTTATCTTGGATCCTGTTCTCTGAGCCTATTCTAATGTATTAGGCTGGGGGTCTGTGCCGTACTGTAAAGCAATGAAAACAGAAAAAGGCCAAAGCAGAGGTTGTCTTTATCAACGCAGATAAAGGCACAGACAGAAAGAGGAATGAGAGTACGTGCTCGCGTACAGGTACGTTTGTGTGTTTGAGCGCACGCGTATGCTTTATATTCAGCCCGTATACAGCTTAAAGGTGACACTGCTTAGTTTCTTATGTAAATGCACCATAAAGTGAATCTATAATGTGCGGAGTTTATGTTTATGGCCACGAGTGCTTTGCATACATCAGAAGGTGCTTCTGCTACTTTACAGCGTTACAACCTCCTCGATGACTCACCCGACGCTAATTGAGACAACGCTTGGGTAATGAGTTTGCTGAGAGGTAGGATGAGATAAGTTTACAATTTGTGGTGTTTTTGTTTTTTTTTCAACATCTTCCACGGCTGATAAAAAAAAAAGAAAAAGAAAAAAGAAATTAGTCATGAGAACAAAGGGAAACAAATTAATTTTTGATTAAAGTATTTTTAAAAGCACAGAGGTCTCTCAATCAAAACACAAACAGAAGAAGTCGTTTGTTGATGTTGTGGAGCAGCGTGGGAGCATGGGAGTTGTGTTCTGATGAAAATCAATCAAGTGACTCAGGCAGAAATCACTTACAAAGGCGGTAAAGTATTAACGTTTTATTTGTATTATGTTTAGTGACATATATTCACATTGTGTCATTTCAACCTAATGAAGCAAAGCAAGTAGCTTTAGTTATAATATGACACTGTTATACTTATGTGATATGCATTGGTATGGTTGTATTATTATTATTATTAGTATTATTATTATTATTATTAGGAAATGCCATGTACAGCATGCATAGAGAATTAAGAGGCGGTCACCTCCTTGCAACATTGTGCCAGCTCCAGCTTTCAACAAAACTGTCATGGAAAATGCTATTTTCTATGAAGAAATATACATTTACTGGTGCAGAAAGGAGGCTTTTAAACTTTCTTGACGGGCACCAAACCAGTGGTTTTGCACATTGATCTTATTTTCTTCAAGACGTCCAACAAGTGATGCTGTTGGTCTAAACTGTGGGACATGCGATGAGCAGTAAATCAGTCTGTTTATGAAACAGTAAAACCATTTACCAGACAGTTTTAACGTGTTAACTCCAATTATTTTCCTACTCGTACGGTTATTAGGACTTTGAAAATACGTCGCTTATAAAAAGGGTTTGTTTGAGTAAGATGAAGGCGTGGTAATACTGGTACCAGGATAAGTCCCAAGAAATCCTGTTTTTTCCTCTCATCTGCAAGAAAAAAAACAAACAAAAAACACAATCGACACTAGCCTTTCACACTAGACAATCTTATGTATCTTGGTGTTATTATGACGAGCACGGAGTACTATCAAAACTACGCTTCTGTTGAAGGTTTTTCTGGAATGCTTGAAATATTAAATTACATGGCGCCCCAAATAAGATCTCCTTCGACCCAGAGTGTTGATATATCGTCATTGTTTAACACCGGTCCTCTCAAATCCAATATAAGAGCATTGCATGACTTGACTTGTCCCTTCCATACAGATACAGACCAGGACAGAATCAGGTGGCTTTATGGATCCTACAAAAAAAAATGACCCTGAGTAATGAGGTCAGTCAAGAGGGGTCAGAAATTGGTCAAGGCCTAAACCAATCACCTGTCAGTCTCACACAATGCAGCCACTGGAGGTAATTCAATACACGCTGATGATTGAATGCAGGCGAGGTACTGTAGCGTGCACACATTAGATAAATTGCAATTTCTGGTGACATGGCTGGAGAGATGAAAACATCGTAAGCTCCATGACAGAACAGGATTAGACAGCACTACGCGTCAAGAAATGCAGAGAAAGTGTGACATTTGAAACTTCCGAACAACCTTTAATTTCACACCAACACTGGGGTAAAAAAAAAAAAAAAAAAAGAAGAAGAAGACTGGAAGCCATTACTCATAATTTATTTATAATTCCCCAAATGTACCCATTTGAGAGTAGCAGTAAAACTATCAAATCTATTGTTGAAATAGTCTTTAAATTACACCCTAAGGGGGTGAAATTCCGACATAATAAGACAAGAAGAGATGAACAGACTGTGTAAGGGTTGGCTCTGCACGATCACAACTGTATAGAATCAGTATGGAAAACAAGTGTCACCAGAATCCATGAATCAATATTTGCTTTAAAGCATTTATTGCATCAGCAGCATGTCTACAGTCAGAGTGCTGAAAGACTGAGTAGAGCCTGAACTATGTTTACTTCATACCTGAAAGTCTGGAGTCTGAATGAGTTAATTTATGTCAGCCTTCAAGAGATGAAAAGGAGAGCAAGGAAGATATGCTTAGAGACACAGGGGAAATAGAAATGTCAAGTAAGCTGTCATTGCTTGTTAGAGGGAAAAAATATTCAAGTTACATGATACTTTACCTTGCATTACTACAGTTCTGCGTTGTACAGAAATCGGATATTTCAAGAGATCCATTCATTTGTAAGACCTTAAAAAGCAAAGAAGCGATTCAAGATGAAAGATACAAGGACCAAGACAAAGGAGTTGCGGAAGGAGGAGGAGGCGAACAAGGACAAATACAAATACAAACGAGGGAAAGGATATGTCTATTGGAAAATACCCAAACTAGACTGTATATGGAGAGTGTTGTGACAACAGTGCGGCGTGTCCTCCAACAGACCGTTCTGAAAGCACTTTTCACTCGGAATCGAGGGGAGATGACTCGTTGCAAAATGTCAAAAGACCAAAAAAAGAACAAAAGGTTTGCTCTTAGAAGATAAAAGGCAAACTGAGAAGAGAGATAAATATTAAACTACATAGCCAGCGAGAGGAGGGCAAAACCCCAGTGTAATGTCCAGGAGATCATCGTTTTATCCATCTGCCGCTGCACCACGAGATGTAAATGCATTAAAAACAGGACAGAGGGAGGGAAGGTAGAGGCAATAAAGGAAGGAAGAACCATAGAGGGAAAAGTCAAATTAAAATTGCGCGCCTTCTTTTTTTGACAGATTGATAGCAAAATTCTGACTTTGTTAGTTTTATAGGAGTGACGGAGAAAGGGGAGGACAGACTAAGTGATCTCAGAGACTGTAATAAATACTTAAAAAGTGCGCCTGACACATTGACAAAGATTTTCATACAGTATTTAGTGAGAGATGAAGATGGAGAGTGAAGGGAGACGCAATAGGAGGATTGGGTAGGGCTAAATGTCGTTTTGTCTTGATGATGGAGTCCGACAGCAAGTGGGAAGGCCATAAAGGAGTTGCGCTGGCGACGTGATCGGTGAGACTCTAAACTACCAAACAGTGAGCTGGTATAATATCAGCATGTTTGAATCAAAAATGTGTGCCATATTAACAGCTCGTGAAGCTTTTAGTCAAATATACGAGGGCTTGATTCACTTCTTATTAGAGGTCGATCGATAGTGGAGTTTAAAAAGATGATACTTTGGAGCAGGAAAAAAGCCGACCGCCCCCTCTCCATCCTTCCTGAAAAAAACTCAACATAGGGAGAAATGAACTATGCTTGACTTTATTAGAAACTGGATAGCTATTGAACAGAAGTTCAAAGTAATGAATCAGTAAATCTGGAACTAAACATCAAACTAAACTAGCTGTTAAAAATCTAGTCTTTTTCTGTTTTTTGAGTCTTCAGTGACCAAGCTTTGGTGTATCTCTACTTCCCACAACTTTTAAGATTTAGGCACTAACAAAGATTTTTGGGGGCGAGGAAAAGATCATGATTTAGTTAGTAAATATTACTAAATATATACAAATACTTTTTTCCTAATGAATCGCTATGATTCTTGCAGGAAAAAATGGTTTTAACAGATACTCCCCAGGTGATAGGCGCATTTCCACCACCACCCGCCATTTTTGACTAATGATTCAATTTAACAAATATTAATTGACGCAGTGATGTACAGCAATGCAGAGAAGTCTTGGGAGGTTGCCTCCTGCTAGCTAGGGGTAATTATTGCATATATTGTGGTTTTAATTGAAGTTTTGAATAACTGTCCAATGTAGTCATGCATGAAAACGTTAAACCAGAAAACCGTTTTCCCGAACCTATTGCCTAAACCTAAAAACAAGAGTCGTAATGCAAACTCCAGACAGCCAAAAAAAAATTAAAAAAATAAAAATAGCACGTCCTTCAATAACAAATTACACTGAGATTGCACCTATCCATGGTTTCCAGAAATGTACGATGGCAATATTTTTTTCTTGCAGCCAAGTTGAACTCGTATCATTTACGATATAACAGCGGTGAGAGGAAGGACAGGCTTAAGAACGGCCGCATCCTGAGGCAAGAGAGGAAAGGGAAAGCAAGGAGTGATACAAACATGGAGAGGAAGTATTTAGAGAAAAGAAGGGCAAAGTGACTGGCAGATGGATAAAAAAAAAGACACATCTCCTTTGGCTGTGACTAAACAACTAGATAAGATGTTGAAGGGAAAAAAGGATCAGACCGGAGGGAAGCAAGTGTGACACCGAGAATGAATGCGGTAATCTTTTAAAATATAAGAACCCATGTAAGAGTGAGAGATAAAGACGAAAAAGGTAGAAAAAAAATGTAAAGGGTAAAACAGGAAGAATAGAGAGCCAGAAGAAGGCAAAGTGGGAATAAGCAGGAAAGCAAACACTGTCAAAGTTGCCCAAAAATAGGGGAGATTGATCGCAAGGCCAAGTGGATGGATACCAAGAAAGATCAAAAGGGCTAGAGGGGAAAAAAGGATTGATGAAGAGAGAACAGAGGCGCAAAACCGGACTAAAATGGGCTTAACTGCCTATCAAAGGGAGGTAGGGAGCAAAATCGAGGGATCGGGATGGAGAGGAAGGAGGGCAGAGACGGAGAGACAGCAAAATGGTGTGAAATTGACATGAAAATAAGAGGATGCTTGGGGAAAAGCCAGCGCACTGTGACACCTGAGGTTTGAGGGTTTAGGGTAGGTTGGCTCAGCACGATAAGATAACTGCCACCTTATCTGCGTCCGTCAGACTTCTCACATGCACACGTACACATGAACCGACATCAAAACACATTCTGCTCGCACGCGGAGCCTCCTTTGGCCGAGGGAAAGCAGACATGGACAGAACACTATTGGAAGATTGGCAGACAGGTGTTTTGGCTGTGACTGGAATGGACTCAGATGTCTGTGTTTCTCTGCGCATGTACATTTCCGTGTGTTGCGGAGTCTGTGTGTGCATATCCCACATGTGACTGGATCCCATTATCATCATGTCTTCTGTTTTTGTTCTAAATTTCCAAGAGAAATGACATTTTTAGACGGATTTTAGATAATATTATGTTCGTTAGTACTGTATCTATGCTTCTAGTTTCACTATGTCCATGTCTGTCTATACATCATGGTTTCCGTTAGCCTGTAATTACTGTGTTTTGCCTCGTGAAATGTGTAAGAAATGATAAATTACACACTTGCCGGTCAAAATATGAGCCGTAAAATGCTCACTGCTAGGGATGGGCCGTAAAACAATCTCAAAACGGGATTGTGATGAAATGTAAGTCAATAACGGTGATAAGCTTTGCACATTTTAAGTCACTATGGATAGATCCAATATCCTGTCACACGGAAGAAATTAAGGTGACACCCGTGAAGATTTTCCATTTGGAGTGTAAATATGGGAAGTCAACTCGGCGCACTGGTAAACATTTGTACCAAAGTAGTCATATAGTGAAAAGAAAAACTAAAAAAAACTCCTGCTGAGTCTGCACTACTTTTGACTTCATTTACAGATGAGCTGCTTCTCCCCTGCTGCAGTCTGTGCGGGAGTTCGACACAGGAACCGGGTGCATTCGATGCAACTCGGAAATCCCCAAATCTCCATCATTTCACATGGGAAAACGCGTTGGTGCGACATTCAATTTAACCTCGTCAGTTCAGAAATCTGGTCACGAACCCTGTTTAAAATGGGAAAGTGAAATCGGAGAGAAAAAATACACACCTTCCTTCTGCAGCTTTCCCCTCTCAGTCCAAATCAAAAGACTAAATGCAGATGAGCTGTTGCCGTTTCACATCGCTATGGAAAATATAAGCTAATTTCCCAAGCTTCTGAGACAGAAGTAGCCAGCAAAGTCACGTCAATCTGATCAGCGATCAGTTATTACAGGTGTCATTCATGCATTTAACCCTCCTCCTGGTCTGAAAACACCTGTGATTGGCCGAAATCTGTGTCACAGGGTAGATTTTCTACAACCTGAACACAGTCCACAGAAGTGGGTAGAATTCTTGTTTCATGTCAGACCACTTATTACACGTATTACAACATGCCAAAAAGCAATTATAACATTTTTGCTCAGTAACGGCAAAAATCTACCAAGGACTACAGCTTTAAATACACAAGCCAACATCTGTCATTACATTGAAATCATGAAAATACAGCCCATGTTAAGTTCAACTGATGAACCCTCGTTTTTCAGGCTTCAGCCATTACCGGTCATTACTCTTCCAGCATTATCAAGCTATATATCATGATCGATATTCATCAATATGGGAAAAAGAATAGCTGATGGTCGGTTCTGTTGACATGTCATAAGTCCTCTGATTTTATTGTTCCGCATTTTCAGTGTTTCGTATTATAGTTTTATGGTTTTGGCTGTCTGAATATTGAAAGTTAAGGATTTTCTCTCAATCATTAGTGTTCATTAGTCAAACTGATTTGAGGTCATTGTCATTGTCTGGGCGACCTTGTACGCTGTATTTGTAACATAGACTCCTACTGAACCAAGATGTTTCAAATTCAACCAGTATAATAAATTCTTTCCAGAGAGCAGACTGGCAATAAACCCTAGCAGAAACCCTGCTTTATATGTGTAAAATATCACGATGTCATGATGATAACAGTGATTCAGGTGTTGGTTTTATGTGTATTATCTATCTACCACAAAGTCTTAAAGCTCCAGGTTCATGTGCTACACCACAGTTTGTGTTCAATGACTGTTTCAACAGTGGAGGACTGTGCAGAAGTTGGTAAAAAGTATACACCCAAAGCATTATGGGTTGAGAGAAATTGAGAAATGAAAAGATGAGAGGATGAAAAGACAAAAAGAAAATATTACATCATAAGGAATGGAAGATGAGCGGTAAAAAGCTGGCACTGTTTTGTGATGGACAGTCTGGATATAACAGATAATGACAGAATTCAACTAAATCACATGGCTTTTGTGAATTTCTGATGGACAGCGAGCAAAGTAAGACTTAAATAGAGGACAAAAAAAATGCAGTCAATGTGCTTCAGCTTGCCTGGAAGCAGGTTAATAATCAGCTGCTAGAGATGTGATCATTTTAAATTTACTGTATAAAGACCAGAACGGCTACAAGAAAAACATGTTGGCCTTGTGCGTTTGTGCAAACTATGGATACATATTATCACTATTACTATCTACTCGTCATATCAACATTTCTTAATATAGTGTTTCAACCTCTCTGCAACTTTTTTGCCTTCTTCTTTGCCACCGGGGATTGGAGATTGCATCCCAGCTCCTGTTACAATAAAACTAAAGTAGTTTAGTTAAAACTATGAGGCACTTTGGTTAGGGTTAGGAAGAGATGGTGGTTTTGTTTAGATATTACTACATACATTTTAAGTCATTTTTAATCACATCACATGATACGATTTTAATTCATAAATGTTGACAGTATACGTATCTGTGGTTGGGACACATGCACAACAGCAATTTTAATCTGGTGAACGCTTTGGAAAATACACCTGCAGACAGTGATGACTGTTATTAAATTTAAATGCCACTGAAAGGTCATTATGTTATTATGCATATAAACAAGAACCGTAAGTTCAATCAGATGCATCCACTGTCCTTCTGAAATCTGAAATCTGGAGAAAGGGCCAAAAATGTGCTTTGTGATGTAACCGTGACAATGACCTTTAACCTTTGACCACCAAACTCTTCAGTTCATCCCCGAGTCCAAGAGGATGTGAAATTTTAAGACGTTACGTCAAGCCGTTGCTGAGATATTGCATTTTAAATGTCATTTGGGACCGACCGAGGATGCATCTTAAAAGAGTACTTCTAAAAACATACTTCTAAATATTTGTAAAGATATTCTGGTGGACAGGGACATGGGACATTAACTGAAGGCAGAACTACTACAGACCAGTGTGAAATCTACATTAGTATATGTCACATCAAACCACTGAACAGTTGTTTTACATCCCTTTACAACATCCTGTCCAATGAGACAAACAGGTACTGTACCCTGCAGGGGATCACTGTCATTTAGAATCATATTAAAAAACAAATCAACATCACTATCCACCATCATTACTTTGGCAGAGTGTCAGGGGCAGAGATTGGATTTTTATACTCTGGTAGCTTTGACGTGAAGGCTGGGAGAGCCAGTCTAACGATTCAACGGTCATCTACAGCCATAAATGTTAATTAACAGCCTTAGCTGCTGGACATTCATTTCCTGCTATAGCCAAAAGGGAGGGCTCATAAAAAATAAAGTGCACGTGCATGCGTGTGAATTCATCTGTACTTGTGCGTGTAAGAGGGTGTGTGCCTGTTTGTGTGCGTGCAGTGTCATGCGTGACAATGTGTGAACGTCTGCGTGTTCCAAGGACACGCGGTGATGAAAATTGTCCCAAAGGCTCCTCTGTCCTTTTCTAATACAGCAATAAGCCGTCAGCACAAACCATAACTAGCTAGTCACTCCATGACAACATAATAAAGCTATACAGGGGCAAAGTCAGGTAAAAGTCACACCATGTCCACATATTGGAGGTGTATGCACACAATAGGTCAGGACGAACTTATACTGTAATACGTTAGGCTGTGCATAAAGTAAAAATAAAACTACAGCATCAGATTACAGAGATGTGTAGCCAACTTAAGGCACGGGTTCACAGGTTCAGGATTTTTACGTTAGACTGTGACATCTACGTAATTGGCGCGTTCATGCAATTTTACGTTAGATGACCAATAACCAGAATAATTTGATCTTGGTACAAGATATCAAAATTTGCTACCAAACAAGAAGGCTTTTTTTTTTATATTCGGTAGAATCTAAGTAATTTGGTCAGTGCAATGAATGTATTGAGGTTCAGTACTCAGCCATAACAGATTCATTAATAAAGTTAACATTAAAAGTTCAATATGAAGGATTTGCGTGTGCTCAGATCTGTGTTGCGTCGGGAGCTGGTTGTTTCATGATGTTAGCGGACTCCATTTCTAAGCTAACAATAGCTACTGTTGCACACTGTCGCAGCTGTGAATGAGCAGGAGAGACGCAATGAAGAGCCTGGCAGCGAGTGTAAGGATTTTTGCGGAAAAAACGACCCATGTCCTCTACATGGAAATCACTGTGCTGTGTTGCTGTTATTAGGAATGCGGACAATGGAGACAGTTGAGAGCTTAGCAATGGACTTCACTAAAGTTAACAAACGACCAACTCCCAGCACAAACTTTACACAAGTGCACGACCGCATCTTCCAAGTAAAGATGCTGATTTTTTTTTCAGAGTGATGTTCTTGTTAAGACAAGTGTTTGTGCTGTTTGTTTAAATGAAAATACACTGGCTTGTTGTCGTGCTGTTACTGTTATCAGCTCCTATTGTCATTTTTATTCCGCTGTTTCTTTCACGGACCCTGTTATTTAAAAAGTCTTGCATTGTTTTCTGAATCTCCCTAATTAATGAAGATGAAAACCAAACAACGTGGCCCCTACCAGTGTCAGCCCTGGCTGTGGAAAACGGAGCTAATGGAGAGAAGCCATAACTCTCTCTTTCCATCTCACTGTCGACGTTCGACATCATCCCCTCTCCGTTCTCCTCCATGCTCCATCTATCAATCCATTTATCCATTCTGGCTCATCCACTCACTCCTCTCTCTCTTTCTTTCTGCTCTTATCTATCTAAATGTACTGTAGGACAACACCATCATTTCAGGAGGAGGGGGGGGGTGGTGGTAGTGGTGTAGTATTCTGACCATGAAGATGTAAAATACCCCCTACCTCTCCACTATCCCCCACCCTACTCCTTCCCTAAACAGATAGGAGAAAGCCCCCGTGTTGGAAGTCATGGTTCACTGGTTTCTAATTATGTGTTCACTGTAGGGGCCCGGTCAGAATATTTCATATAGACCCATGAGAGATAGATAAGAAAGACAGGAGAGAATGAAGTATGGAGGGAGAGACAGAAAGGCAATGGGGAAACCGAGATATAGAAACGCAGAGAGAGGTTTAGAAGGGATGAAGAGGTGCTACATACATCACGATAAAGGCGCTCATTTTTAGTCGATAATATCAAGGAATGCCGTAACCAACTGCTGAGTCTGCTGCGATAGGGATGATAGCATTAAATTTTAACAAAAGGGTAAAGATTTTACTGTACTTGAGGAAACAAATGCACTTGCACTAGCTTGAGGGGATGTAGTAAGCTATCAAAAACACTTCATTTGAGAAAAGTACTGGCATGCACTGAATATCAATATTTATTTATTTTTTTGTAGTTTTCAGTTTGGCATCTCTACACGTTTAAACATCCCCTCAGCAAATGTCTCAGCCATTGCATTTCCTCTGGCAATTTCCACGACACAGGGGTTGTTTGTTTGTTTCTTTTTGCGTTAATAATTATTTTATTTAGACAGACATGTTTACAGAAGAGGTAACGCATTAAAGATTTATTCACATTACATTTTGTGATGTATATTCATGTCATGTCATTTCATTCCAATGGAAAAGCAGCAAGTAACGTTAAAGTTATTAAAGGGGATCGGACGCCATTGACAGAGGCTAATGAAACGCTGAATGAAATGATAGACTTTTAAAAATTCTGTGAATATGAACATTGTTGGAAACATCTGACATACTGTAAATACACAAATCAACAAATTATACAACATAGTCCTAGTCATTTTTAGATATTTTAAAGTGGAAATGTAAAGGCTTGTTTTGCAGCGACATGCAGCAGTACGACTGCACTTGTGATACTGTAGTAGTGTATAATTATCCTATAATTATACTGGAAATGATTGTTAGACCACTGTGATAAAGTAGGGAAAATCCAACATTTGTCATAAATTTGACTTGTAAAGCCATCAGGGTTTTCGTAAGTGCAAAAGCGAGGCAACGACCTTGTAAAAGACACGCGAAATGCTGGGCTTACAAATTTAATAAAGAAATAAGCTGTATTTAAATTGACAACAAAAACCCAATTTTCTCATTAACAAGTAACATATAAATTAAGAACATCTGAAGTTGAATCTAGAAACAATTAATATTCCAAGAACAGAATGTCAAAAAGGACATGTTACACTGACTTTCTACAGAAAAATCACAGGTGGGCTAATAATTATTTCCAAAGATGTAATTATAACCCCTCAATTAAAAGGTGCCTTGATTTTAAAACTGAACTTTAAAACCAGATGATTATCTGCGACTTCCACATACAACGCATACAACATTCACCTGTTCACACAAATCGACCTTGCACTCGTGACTGTTGACAAGCCCTGCCCAGAGCTTTTTCATCACACAATGGAAGGTTGAATGTTGCCTTCTATTCCTTTAGGTTATTACACTATAATTATGAGCACTTCTTGACCTTGCGAGTACAGTCAAATGTGTCCCCTCCCCACTCTGAATAGACATACACATATACAGTGGCTCTTGTCTGGGCTCTTAAATGACTGGTGTCATTAATGTTGGTGCGCGGCTGCCAGCTGTAATATTTCCTGTGGTCATTAGACCATCTGGTGGCCTGACTCCTCTCATATCTTTCTCCGTCTCTCTCTTGTGTCTCTGCCCGTCTGCCTCCTCGCATCGCTCAGTCCGTTCCTCCCGATACTTCCCTGCGTTTTTTTTAAAAATCACTTTAAGCCTTTCGAGTTCCTCACTTTGTCTCTTTCTTAAACTTTACAGAACAGTGCAGTACAGTGCAATTTTTTTAAAATTATTTCCATTCACTTTCATCTTGTAGAGTCTGTTACCTCCGGACCCTTCATCTACCTCTCTATAATGGAAACCCATTGATGTATGTGGTCGTTTTGGCGCTTCAGTATGCTAATTGGAGAGATTTGGTCCTCGTTTATGGAGGGGTCAAAATCCTAATAAATTACAGCCTCATCATTGCTGTAATTATTGGAGAATATGAGAAAACACAAAGTGCCCTATCCAAAAATAGCCTGAGATAATCTTGTTTGTCTTAGTAATTCAGGTTACATAAACGGCAGCTGCTGCTATGTAAGCTTTAACACACTACTACAACTTTCTGTTGGCTGTTTCCTGACTGATCACATTGTAAGACAGACGATGACTCTTCAAGGACAATCGCATAAGAAATTACCCAGTAATTTAAAATGCATGTGCAAAAGTTGGTTGGCATGTAGATGTGCATATTGCAGGATCAACAGAAAAAATAATGTGTAGAACTGGCACTTTCTGCACGTCCCTACTGACTACAAGGCCTTTTAAAAATAGATACAATACAGACATATGTGAAGTGACTTCCACTGCAAAGTCGTTGCTCGGTATTGTTTGAGTCAAGGCGACCCAGCACGGTAACGGTGCACATAATGATGCCATCAATTTAATCATCCCTGATAGATGTTGTAATGAAAGCCATCCCGATTTAATGTACGCTTCCATGATTACCTAGGGTCCAAATCCACTCGTGCACAAACCTCTATCCTCATGTTCCAAGTGGGTGGGCATATGTGCAGTATCCGAACACATCATCACGCGAGTGGCCTTAAAAATGCACATCCTGGCTTCGGCTCAATCCTCAAGTCTCACCATGCAATTATTTTTAAATCAAACTAATCACCTCTCAATAGATCCCGTCACTCAGAACGCATCTTGTATCGAGTATTACTTATTATATGCTTTTTGCCATCATTCTCTCTGTGTGTGTCCTTTCCTCACAGTATGTAGCCTATTAATCCAAAATCAGTTTGACTCAGCCACATGTTACTGATGGCTGCTCCCCTCCACTGCTTCTTCTTTGAAGTCTGTGTAAAACAAGTAGTCCTATATTAGGTAATACAAATCACATAATACCTGGTAACACATATGGTAATGTACAAGATTGAAGTTTTTTATCACTAATTGCATACAAGGATATAAACTTTTCTTGTGTGCGTGTTTCTTTTTCTTGTTGTTTTGACTTATTTACATTTGACATTACAGCCTGTACCGCTGATACAGGCTCAGAAATATAATATAGCTTATTCAAGTCGCACAGTCTCATTTCCTACATATAGTCTGATGAAACATTCACTACTGAAGGTTAACTTGAACCAGCTCAACGATTCATTTTACTACCATTGATGCGCAGGAAATCCACTACGGTAGGTTGAAAGAAACAAAAATAGCTACAATACAAAAGTGTTACAAGTGAGAGACAACTGTGCTTTGACAACTGAGACGCCTTTTACGATCGCAATCTTATTTCGAGACGGCAGCGGCACTGCTTGCATTTTCAAATAAAGTCAAGACACCCAGGGGGGGAAAAAAGACTGGACCAATACCATCGAAAGATCCGATATGTTTAAGTCTCTGCAACAGTATAGAAGTTATTCTGTGTCCAGGAAAATTGTTGTTCTCTTTTGCATTCATCTCTAAAATCCATAGCAGACTGAAGAGGGTGTAATCTCCAGTCCATACACCCAAAAGACAGCACTAACAATCACGCCTGATGACTTATGTCAGGTCAGAATACGAAAGAGTAACCGTGACTTCTATTTCCAATAGAAGGTTCAGAACTGAGTCACATCTGATAGGAAGTGAAAACCGTTTTATTAAAATGAAAAAAGCATTAGCTCCACATTATTATGTTCAAGCAATTGTTTGCTTAAGACTTTAAAGAGATTTTGTACCGTACATAAAGTTTGAACTTATTATTTAAATTCAACATGTCCTGTCACAGGAGACTGAGCGCTCCTTCTTCACAATAACATTCCATTTTTAGTCATGAAGCTCTTGTAGGCTTGTATGTCTTTGATTATCCTTCAGGGTAAGTCCGCTTTCTGAGTCAGAATCCTCAATGTTCATATTGCACTTGAAAATTCCATTTAAAACCAACTTGTAGCGTTGTATCCTCCAAAACAGTGCAAAGCTATTGTATATGTACTTAATTTCAAGTAGTTTTTCTTTTAATACGAGATTGGTCTCAGCAAGCTGTTAGCTTAGCCTTTAAATGACCACAATTGCCGTTTTCTACTGTGAGAAGCCATGACGTAAAATCCATTTAGGAAGGATACACTACAAAACAATTTTTTAGTCAGAAGTGCTCAACTTTCTGCAATACAAAGTAAGCACGTTTTGTCTGCGCTGCTGCAGGCGGGACTACTTAGTATGATTTTTTTTAAGTTTGTGTGCGTTGCATTGTGGAAATCGTATCCTAATGGGAGTGTCACAGCCCCGTGAGATTCCCTTATGGCTGTCTGTTGAACATAAAGACTTCCAAAGCCTCTCGCAACATCAAAAACAATTGGAAGAGCACAGCCCTGAGCACAAAGTACTGTAAGGGAACTCTTTATTTCTGTAATACTAAAAATCCTCCTTGGCTGAGGTTACCCGTTTAGGGTACGTGTGTGTGTACATGCACAATACTTGAACAATGCTATCATACTGTACATCAAAAAGGAATTTGCTGTAGTCTTGGGTGAATTAGCAGTCTGCTATGAATAATGTGAACCAAGAGGAAGGAAAGTGTGCTCAACATTTCATATTATGTTGTCTAACTATTGATTCGGAAGGTCTTTCCTAAAGCAATTTCATAGCTTCTCCTCTTTCTGTCATTGCTCATTACACAAATTATCTGAAAATACTTGTGCCGTTGCAAAACTGGCTTGTCTGGTTGTGAAGATAATTTAGTCCTGTTGTAGCAAGTGGCGTTAAATCAGTTGATACTGTTAAGCTCATGACACATTTGAGGCAATGGGGATGGACATTATTACTGCAGTAGGGATGATGTGGTGATCGCAAGTCGCGCAAAGACTCCGAATTCATGCTGATTCAGTTTAAGTATCCCTATAAGCTTCCCTCATAGTCATTTATCAGTGAAATTAGATGAGAGCTAAAAACCATTCATGAATTCTGACTCAGCAGGAGTCCTATCTCACTGTTTAATACGTTGATATTAAGACTACCGCGATGAAGATTTGGGATTATTTCACAGATATTACACCCCTCCAGCCACTCGAGATGGAGTGCATGCAGAGGCCACGGCGCCATTTAGGAGTCACCCCGGAGAGGATGTTCACGGCTGTAACATTAAGCCGCGAGGCAAGGTCAATTTGCATCATCAAAGAAAACATAATCAGAGAAACTCACCCCTGTGCACCAGAACCGGTGTTCTCTAGGAAGATATTACCCCACTAACAAGCCTTCTTGCTGTTTACCAACATTTAAGTGAATCATGGAAACATGGAAAGGTCACACAGTTCTACCACAGTCAGAATTAAACCACCTGCTCTTTAGAGCTTCTTAGCTCTAAAGACATGAGGCTTTTGTCAAATGAAAACAAGTTTCTGTGTCAAAAAACAAGAAAACACGACACAAAAGAGCCCATTTAACTATAACCATTTGACACTAATTCCTTACATGTCGTGTTACTTCCTGGTCTACCCACACCGAGCATATGCTGTGTAACTACCATCTTAAAGTGGCTTTTGGTTCTTGACAAGTCAATTTTCTGATTATTGTAACATAATTGTGGCTGTTAATAGGCATTCTTGTATTTCATTTAGTTTTTATGCAAAAAAAAAGCAAGTTCAAGGCCATATTACATCTAAGTAGGCAATTAAAAGAAATTGCTTCTAGTAATGGAGAAATATGGCCACTTATGATAAGTTCCATATGGACTTTTTTTCCCCCCTACATTTCTGTCTTTTTGAGCTACCAGTCAAGGGATTTATGCAACTGTGGAGTGTCTTGAATTATACGACAGACACACATTTCAGTGGAAATACCAGTGCAATACACTCATACCAGATCACATATTCAATAGCAGAGTCACACAGACTCAAGGTAACGCACAAAAACACACACATTCTCACAGACACACACACACGACTCATCGAGTCAAGCATAACCGAAGGGCTTCAATATGGATTTCACACTTGAGCAAAACCTCCTTAACTTTCCTCAACAATATGGACGCCTTAAGCCATGTCAGTTTCCCTGCTGCCACTACAAACATTCACTTATTCTTCACAGACAACATTTTCCCTCCGGTTTAAAACCTCATTTTGGCACATTGTTTATGGAGGAAGGTCTGAAGAACATTTTAACGTCATTATGCGGGATGATGTGTCTGCTTAAATAGAATAAGACAGGATATGACATAACATAATTTTGTAAGCTGCGTTCAGGCTCACAGTGTCACAATGTGTAGGCCAGCTGTGTCAACTAATGCTTCATTTGTAGGAAATGTACCCTTATGTTAACAGTACAGTAAAGCTGATTCTGTCCGACTAAAGCGGAGCACAATGTGGATCTTATTTGTACTTCACGTCAAACACTAGTTGCTTCTATCTCGAAATGAAAACAACGAAAAAGCCATGAAGTTCAAATAAAGCATGCCAAAATTCTTAATGCTCAAAAAAACAACTTTAACAAGAAACGACCCTAAATAGAGGATGAAAGTTTGTTGGCTTACATGTTCTTCTTCCAGTCTTTCTTTCTTTCTTCCTTGCTTAAATATACAAGCAATTCAATACTTTCCAGACTCTGAGAGACAGATTATGTGGAACCATATAATGTCCATGGCCAATAATGCATCAGGAATGTGTTGTGAGGAAATCGAGGAATTTGTCATGGGGAGGAGAAACTGAACGTGTGGCAGGAAATTGACTGACTGTTCAACATGCCTTCACACTGAAAACTAATCCACAGCTCACACATGCACACACACATGTGGTCTCTGACATGCGCAGAAGACAAGGTTCATACTTTGATACACAAGCACATGTGCATGTATTCTGAAAAGTGTCCATCTGGCCTCACATGCATGCAGCAGCACGCATTTGAAGTATGTTTTTCTAACACAACGCTCATCCTCGTAATGACGGATTTCCCATGAATTTCAGTTATCTTGCACAGCTGTAGATCAGTAGATTGTCCCTCTGCCAGATCATAAGATCATAAGGAGAGAAAACTGTTGTCAAAGCTGAGAAAATACAAGCTGAATCCCCCTCACATGTGCATTCACAGACAATAGCATCAACAAACAAATAGTGTTACTAAAATGGGGGCTATTTGAGACCAGTTCTGCTTGTGCCTACCAGCGATGGCACCACTGCATGTGGCTTTTGAAAGTGATTTCAGAGCCACAGATGGAGCATGTAAAGGTTGCATCTGGAGAGAGAGATGGCAGAAGGCGAGCGTGACTGTCGCCTCTGGGCTCTCGGCTGACGGGTCCATTGGTTTTCAAATTTGGCTTCTCCAGAAAAACATAATGAACACAGCAGTAGCAAAAATTACCTGGAGCTTGTTGGACTTCATTTTGCATTTGAATCGAACTTTATGAATATGTCCCATTTACTGTAGATTTGGGGAAAATGCAAATTTGTCCCAAATGTGAGTTATTTACAGATTTCAAAAAGAAGAAGAAAAGAAAAAAAATGCCATGAAAAGCAAACGCATCTCAAACTACGCAAACGCAGACAGTAGGAACAGAACAGAAAGACAGAAAGAACTGCATGGCAAAATAAAACAGAATAATAGCAATGCCCATGAAACAACAAGCAGAATAAAAATAAATTAAAATACATATCCCTAATGAGTAGGACTGCAAAGAAACAGATGGTTTGTTCAGCTGGTGTTTGGACCGGAGTTTTTTTATCCACCAGGCATCAATTTGTTGGCCGTAGAACTGTGGCTCCTCAGGCACCCAGTTTACATGCTCTGTCCAGTTTGTTTTTGCCAGGGTTACATTGGTAATATTAATTTGTTGGTAGGCATTGATGTGAGGAACCTGCCTGCATCTCCAAGGTGACATCTAAGGTGAATGTTAAGATTCTGCAGCTGTTAAAACCTTATGTGGAATTGTATTACTTTTGCCCGTGAGGGACTGTGTACAATATTAAGCATGAATGTGGCCATTTGATGCATTTGATGCAGAGTTAGCTTAGCTTAAGGCTAAGAGTATTTGATGCAGGGTTCAGAATCAGTATTTGATTTAAGCACTGAAGCTACGTCAAAAGCTTTTTCCACATATGTACATAGACACCAAGCCAAAGGAAGAACAAACACTGCTATACACACACACATTGTGGAACATATAGTGAAACTGCACACATACTGTATGTATTATGTATAATAGATGCAGTAAGAGAAAAAGATATAACATAGGCGCATAGGCTGACGTTATTCAAGGCGAGTGTGGTTATTCAACTTTTTTAATCCTTCATGATAAGGGACCATTTTCCACTCTGCCTCCGAGTCAAAAGATAGGTGATTGGTTATCTTTCCCTCTCGCTCATACATGCACACATACACCAACCCATCTGCCAGAAGAAAATGTTGTTATTGTAAGTTTCAGTGCACCAGGGTTATGTATAAATTAAATGTTGTACAGTGCAGTGCATTTACACAAGATTTATAGAGAAGAGTACAACATTTTTTCCTTTCATCCCCATTAATGGAAACTATTTTTGCACTTTAATGCTCTTGCATGCACAGACGTTAATGTGTTGAGATGAGATGAGCTGTCTGTTGTTTCACTGATTATGACCTTTTAAGACCAGATTTTATGTTTTCTCATTCGCTTGGTTTAAAACAGAAGAACACATGACAGAAAATTGACTCAAAATGTATATATGAATATATAAACCAAACCACCAACCATAGCCAAAGTGGGGTATTTTCAGTGTCGATGAATCTGTCGATTATATTTTTGATTAATCGAGTAGTCATTTGGCCTATAAAATGTGAAAAGTGTTTCCCAAAGCCCAACATGACGTCCTCAGATCTCTTCTTTGGTCACAACCCAAAGATATTCACTTTACTGCCACAGACAAGGACAGAAACTAGAAAATATTCACAATTAAGAAATGCGGGACGGAATCTGACCATTTCAACCTTTTTTTTTGTTAAAAAATTACTTAAACCGACTACCGATTACCAAAATAGTTGTCAATTAATTTAATAGTCGACAAGTAATCGATTAATCATTGCAGCACTACTATACACACACACATATGCATATACAGTACATATATATTGTATATGACACAGTCAGACAAAACAGTAATGATGGCTGAAGTTACTTAAGGCGTGTGAGGGTATTCTTTTTCATTTTAATCCTTCCTGATAAGGGACCATTTTCTGCTCTGCCTCCGAAACAGAAGACAGGTGACTCGTATCTCTCTTACATACACAGGTACACATGCACGCTATGCCCATACAAATTTGGAGCGGTGAAATTGTACCTGTAAAAGAATCCTGGGAAACACAATTGACATCTTAACTCCAACAGGTGTGGGTAGGAGACACAGTGTGCACATGCATATACTGTTTGTGTGTGTTTGTGTGTGTATGTGTGTGTGTGCACGTGTGCACTTGTCTACTTATACCATAATGTGACAGTATGTGCATGTGTTTGTTATTGTTAATATTCGGTCTGTGCAATTAGTTGATGCCCGTGGATGTATGTGTGAGTTTGGTTGTGTGTATATATATATATTGTGTGTGTGTGTGTGACAGCGTGACCGGCGGTTGTGCGTGTTTGATACGTCTCCTTAGCCACAGGTGCAGAGAGATGCTGACACTGCTTGCAGAGCGATACAGTGCAGAAGAATCAGTTTATTTATCTCGCTCTGTCTAGCTCTCACAAACACACCGACACCACACACAGGAAGCGCAAATAGACAAACAAAAATGTCACGTAGCTTCACTGTGAGACACACTCAAAAACGAACATGCCCGCAAACAGACAAATAAACACACCTGCGCACACGCACACACACACATGTACACACACATCTGGGAGGAGTGTGGGGTAGGCTCCTCGCCAAGGTAAATAGAGAAAATTGCCAGGCTTGACATTTTTTGGTGTTGAGCGAGGCTTCTCAAGGTGACAGCTTTCACTGGGTGTTAGTGGGAGATGAGGATTGTTGCTGCTTAACAATCAACGCACTGTCATTGGGTGCCCGTGTGTGTGTTTGTGCATATGGCTGTGTGTGATTAGCTCTATGTGACAGTTCTGTATGCGTTTGTGTGAGTGTTGGTGGATGTGCTAGGCAGGGTAGAACATTGTCTTTTGATTGTGTCTGATAACACATGCTGTTTCATGCATGGCTTTCCACAAATCAGACTGAAACTATGTCGTGAACGCTTACATTTCTTCTTAAAAATGACAGTTAAGTACAAGTAAGTACAAAGTAAGTTGAGCTGCACTACAAAAAGCATACATGCCATTTAACCCATGCGTGATTTTATAATTATTTTTACGTAACATATACTTGGAAAGCTTCAAAGAAAAAAACTCAGGTGGTTAAAACAAAATTGTCATTTTGTGAAACAAGATTTAAGTGTGTGCGGAGGCAGGATGAGAAGAGTAGAACAAGTTTCATGATTGAGCAGAGACACAGCCGTGAATGTGAATTTCATATTTGGGGCACCAAGGCTTCAGTAGTCCACCTACAAAACAGCAGGTTCTGTGTTGTGTGAGTTAACCACAATCTGCATCTAAATTCAAAGTGTAAGCACGGGTAGTTAATTAGATTTGATCTATGAGCAAACAATCGTGCTGCAAGGCTACTTTTGCACTGTTGTCTTTGGGGGGTGTCTTCATAAAGCATGTTATCCAGAACTGGTTAGCATATGCATCCTTGCCTCCCAGCATGCAAAGCATCTGGAAAAGGTGCATCTGAAATGGGCACAGACAAAATGCATTTCAATTTTAAATTGTTTTCACGCTTAAATTTTCCCCTTGACACTCTCACATCTTCACGCGCCGGCTGATGATAGCGTAAATGCGTGTTGTGCTCATCCTGTAGTTTGGATTTTATTAACTTCCATACAATTATAATGTGTATTGTATTTCCCAGTAGGGTGTACTGAATGTTGTCAGATGCTCTACCATTCAGTCCGTGTCGTCTGTGCACTGCAGTGTGTGTGTGTGTGTGTGTGTGTGTGTGTTTGCTAATTCAGTTAAACCCCATATAATAAAAAGAAAAGAAAAAAAAAAAAAAAAAACAGATTCTGTCCCTTTTTCTGGATCGACTCCCAAATTTAATGGGTTCGTCCTTAGCCCATGCCCTACACCTCATGGAAATCTATGCAGCAGTTTGAAAAACAAACAGTAATAAAAACATAACCTCCTTGGTGGCGGTTAATATGTCTTTCTTTTTACCTTGACTACCATTTATGTTAAAGCGTCTCAAAATGGGAATGAAAAATGAGGAGTCACAGTTCTCTTTGTTGGGCAAATACACAGAGAAAACAACATCAATAGAGAAAAAACACATAATAATTGGCACAAAACAGACACTGCATGAGTGTAATATAAAAACCCCAAGCTTCAATCTCGACAATCAAATCTGTATCAGCCAAGACTCCTGCAACTTTCACTTAATAGCTTTTATTAACAGAACTTCTTCATAGCAGATATTTTGACTTGTTAAGGTAGAAAATACAAAAGCGTAACTGATATGATTACCAATGGCTACATTCCATTTACATGTATTAGGATTAGGGCTTTAGTTGAACATGCTACTCCTCTGGAATGGCTTCATGGAACATTTGAACGGAACAAAGCCATTGTTAACGTTATCAGTAACACCTGTGCTTTTCCTGCTGTGACAAGTCAAAATGTCTGCTGTGAAAAAGGTCTGTGACTCCTTTAGTCTTCCAGGCTGTGGTGATATTCAAGTTTTTATTTATTTGTATTCATGGCCTTTACTCAGTGCTCTAGCTCTTGTTGTTCTGTGCCGTCTTATATCTTCAACCTTTGAATATAAAACCCTCACTTATATCTTATTATATAATCCCTACTGCCTAAAACATAACCGAACTCGACCCAATCAGCATCACAACAATAGTTTTCCAGGTAGTATCTGTTTTTCTTGCACAGCTGTTAGACACTTAGCCATTATTTACACACAGCTAATCCCCCAGTGGACCTCCATGATGGAGGCAGACAGGGTTGCTAGGCAATGTGTGATACGGCTGCAAAGTTTCTATTAGTGGGGGCACAGAGGGGCTGACAGTTCTGTATAATATATTAAGACAGAGTGAGAATATCTGCAATGGTAGCATTGGGTCAGGGTCGCTTGTGCAGAGATTATCCCACTCATAATTTCATTCAGTTTATTTTCTCTCATTCTCCGGGGCACTGTCTATCGACCCCTTCCTCCTCTTTTGTCCAGGCTAAATCCCCCAGACTAGGTGCCCACGACTCATACGCATAAAGTCGCTTTGATTCATCCTAAATTTTCTCCTTTCCTTTCTTTTAAAGCATTCGCTTGCTCGTTCAATCCAGCCGCCATCCCTGCACCCGTCTGCCCCCTCCCCTGCTCTTTCCTCCTCTCCCTCCCTCTCCTCGCAGTAGCTACCCAATAAAGGATGTTGTTAATATCATTAGGCAGACTTCCTCTCCGGCCCAGCGCCCAGCCCACTCCCTTTCAGCCATAATCAAGCGTGCACACTAACTATCAAAGGAGACATTGCTAATAAACTACCACAGTGAAGCGGAAAAACACACACATACACTCCTGTGGAGAAAATACTGTTGGCTACGTTGGGTGACATAAATGTTTGCGTG
>JAPQRN010000005.1:33770925-33784567 GCA_037367275.1 Coranthus polyacanthus
AAAGTGGAAAGTCAGAAGAACTTCTATACCTATGGATATAGTGTATGCCATAATGCATTGTTATCAATCGTTATTGCTAGGATTACTAGCGTGGCTCAACGTCATTCCAAGCTCTAACCTCCACTGCAGCACGAGCAAACAAAAGACTTTTTAAAAATCTTTTTATAGATAAACAAGTCAGCCTTCTTCAAATCTCATCAGCGCCAAGGCAGCTGTTGTAGCGCAATTGTCTTTATTCTACAAATATAACTATAACTGCATCGTCTGTAACAGCATCTTGCATTTATTATTTCATCAAATTTTCATGTTATGAAGAATCTGTGAAGAAGAATACTGATGTGAAAAAAAGAGGTGTTTCAATCAAACAGCTGTCCATTCCCAACCTTCTTTAACAGATGGATCATCAAGAGCAGAAGGTGGCTATAACTGTACAACAAGCTGTCGAAAAATAACCCCTAGAACCACCACAACAGCATGCCGAAAACGCCCGCAATGGATCTTCCTTTCCTGTAACTGCAACCACTTATGATACTGCGTACACTGTCCTTGCATCGTCATCTGTTTGTGCAGTTCTCTCAATTACTAGCAGTTACGGCCAAAAATGTGTTTCGTGAGGTCACAATAGTGTTGAGCTTTGACCACCGAATATATTTACACTTCACCCATGTGCGCGCGTGAAGGTTCGCACCAAATTTTGCGACGTCCCGTCAAACTGTTCCCGAGATATTGCGCTTTAGACACACCTTCAACTGGATAAAAGAGTAAACACGGAAAAATGAATTCCGCAAGGTCGGTGCGATGTTTTAACATCAAGTGCTTTTCAGAGGAAGCGCTGCACCACAAAAACATCATGAGAATAAGAAGTCAGGAGTCAAGAGGCAGATGGACGATTGTGGAGAATAATGGTAGATGTTTAGAAAACAGTGGTAGATGCTTGGTTTCAAGGTGAAGAGAGTGTACACATAATGGGGCCTACTGGGACGCAATGCGTTCCTTTGACCTTGTGTAGGGCAGTGCTTAACTATGATATTTAACACAGGGGTTAGTGTTGGAAATGCAGGTGGGGAGCGGTACAGTGGAGGACAAAAAAAAACGGAGAACACAGTAGTAATAAAATAATAAGCAACTGTTTGTTATGGTAACAAGGAACAGACGTGGGAGGATGATTAGTATGCAAAGATGGTCATTATTATCTCTGGGCAGCTATCCGGTATATGTCATTATATATATTTTAAATAAAGATCAAAATAAGTGGCAGGTATGTCTAAAAAGATGTATTCAAACCAGTTGTTGTTTAGCTGATTTCCAACAGCTGTTTATTTTTGAGGGTGTTAAAGGAAAATTAATGTACATACATCTTCAGAGATGTAAGTTTGAAAGGCATTCAGCAAGAAAAGGGCGTGAAGGCAATATTTGAAGCTTAATTTTCACTGAGTGTTGAAATTTCTTCTGTTCCACAGTCTGTCAGAGGATGTGAAAGCAGATAAAAGATGGATGAAAGACCTGCCTGTTTTGTACTCACAGTAGTGCTACGGGAAATGTTTCTTCAGATCACGGGCAGAGGCTTCGGTGACGCAAAGGTGGCTGCGATCAGACATTGTTTGACGGATAAATCGCGGGGAAACCGAGGGAAAAGTATAGCATCGGTCCACGCACGCAGGTTTTAAGGCGAAGGCTGGGACGTCCACCTGTGTCGAGATCATTGTCAGATCCTTGTGAGGCTCGGGAAGGCTCATTAGGCACCGGCTTTTATGTATAACCTACATGTGTGCATCTCTGTCTCTGTGTGTGTTTATCAAGGTACATTGCACATGCGTTTGTGTAATTATTAGTGCATTATCGTGTGTTTTTCATGTGCATGCATGTCCGTGTGTGTGTGTGTGTGTGTGTGCGTTGCGGGGGTGAGAAGACAGGACTGCAGAGGTGGCCAGGCAGCAGTAATTAAAGTCGTTTTAATGGTTTTAATTGGTGTCATTAACGAACTGAGGGTCAGGCTACTGACACACACACACACACACACACACACACATGATCACAGACATTCAGCACCCACGTGAACACCTACATAGTTATTTAGGCATTTCGGTTGGCAGGATGCATTTCCATCTCTTTTAAGCACCAACGCTGGTCACAGTAGAATAATGAACCAATCAACCCTATTTAACTACATATCGTTACAGGGTGTAATCACTGATGTGTATTTACAGAATCATTTAAAAAATGTTGTGCGTGATGATTTGTAGTGATTAATAGTGATGAAAACAAAAATAATAATTATTATTTTGAGAGTAACAACACCTCCTGTTTAAGTAAAAATAAACTGTAAGAATATTTTAACACTGCATCCGTGCGCGACATCTTGGAGGGAAACATGTCAGGGAAACGCAAACGGAGGCAGCGGGGAGATATTACTAGATCACATTGTTTTTACTGATTAGTTTGAAGAAACAAGTTCATTTTACTGTCTTTGTTGTAAATTTCTTGGATGCTTTTTTGCCAAACATCTCTAAGAACAGTTTCCGTGTGTGTGTGTGTGTGTGTGTGTGTGTCACCGAAGAATTATTCATCAGACACATTATTTTTGCGAGATTCTAAGTCAGCTGGCCTTACTGCATATGTATAGGAGTTTACGTTTCAGGAGCACAAAATTTGCGGAGGAGAGTATTTCAATTATTCATGCAGTGTGATTTACTAAGTTTCACGGTTGTCAATTTACCACCAATGTGTCATTTGAGGGCACAGACCTATAACCTTATCAAATGGCCAGGAGGCACTAAAGAAGGCAAGCAGAGGTTTAATAAACTCTTTCACGCGAGTGTCGTGAGGCTTCATTTCATCCTTCACGCCGAGAAACTGACACAAAATGCATGAAATCTTCAGCTTAATGACGTTCAAATTTCCGAGGGTTTTTAGAGTTCAGTGTTTGTCCCATGCCACCGCTTTGAGAGAAAGCAATAACCCACCAGTCATATTGAGTGAGCGTAGGTTACCGATTACATTTGGCCACAGATACAAGTGTTGTGGATTGTAGAAGTCTGACTATATAGGTGACTATGTGCGTCTCCTTCACATCATGTGCCATGTGATCTTTTTTTTTTTTTTTTTCAATTTCCTCTGTGGATCACGCCTCTCCCCATACTGCACTTACTTAAAAGCCTACATGGTGTCCAGATGGCTGGACATTGCAATTTTAGTATTTTAGGTTACTGAAGTTGTTACGCCTCCAATTAAACACAGAAAACTTCTCTTTCTGATGCCTCTCCTTGTTCTGCATCGTCATGCTGTTCTCTTCACAAACCTTACCCTACATGCTTGCTTCTTCCTTTACACATGTGAACTAGCAGCAACTAAACGTATCCCTTGGGCTCTTTGAAAAGGTTTTCTAAAACATTTACAGAGAGAATTTTTTTTACCCAAAGGCTCTTTTTTCTGCAACAAATTAACATTCCTCATCCTCACTGTGAATTAAAAAGAAGCTATTGGCCAACACACCTCTTTCAATGTTAACGGATTATTAAAATATATTTTATCGTTTTCTTCATCCGAGGACATTTCACTGACTGGTCTTCATTGTTTTCTCGTTTTTCGGCGCTCTGCTGTTACTGATTTTTATTCTTCATTCATTTTGGTTTTAGCACACGAGCAGAATTGCACTATTCAGTGGTTGGTATCGTAACGAGCTTCGGGTAGTGACCGAAAGAACGGGATCAGCAGAAATGAATCCGGGGGGAAGCTCGGAGTAGAGCCGCCACTCCTCCACATCCAGAGGAGCCAGTTGAGGCGGTTCGGGCACCTGGTTAGGATGCCTCCTGGACGCCTCCCTGGTGAGGTGTTCAACCGGGAGGAGACCCCGGGGCAGACCCAGGACACGCTGGAGGGATTACAACTCTCGACTGGCCTGGGAACGCCTCGGTGTCCCGCCTGGAGGAGCTGGAGGAGGTGGCGAACAGGGAAGTCTGCGCTTCTCTGCTCAGGCTGCTGCCCCCGCGACCCGAACCCGGATAAGCGCAAGAAGATGGATGGATGGAGTAGTTGGTATGTAATTGCAATAAAAAGCTTTTAAGATTGACTTTCATGAAAGAAGCATATTTAGGAAGTCTATGGTAAAGCTGTATCAATATTTTGTTGCCTGTCAGAGAGAACTGTCTATTGCAGTTGCAAGTAATATATGTTGCAAGTGCAGCTAAAAGATGTGAGATGTGCTATGATAAGAGAGGTTTTGATAGCCACTACTGGAAAGAGAGAAGGCAGGGAGGGAATTATCACAGAAGAAAGATGTGCTACATGCACATTTCCATAATTCATTGCTCATTGACCCATGCCCATGTCAGCCAACATTGTTCAATCATCCCTTCTCTCTTCCTCCCTCTCCTGTTTAAAGTGCAATTTTTATTTGGCAACCTCACTGAATTAATGTGTGGTATGAAGTGGATTTGTGATTTTGAATTTTTAAAGTGGTGCAGTTTCTTCACTATTTAAAAAATATCACTGGTTACAAAAAATACTGTTATCTGTGCAATGTCAATTTACTGTTGCAAGTTTTAGGAACATTCCCAAAAGAATAAACAGGGAAACAAGTGAGCACAACAGCACAAGCACAATGTCGTCAATCACCGTACCATTGTATTATTGAGCAGTAAATGGGTTTTTTGGTAAGTAGCTGTTTTTCTTTTGGGGCCATATTCACCTCAGTACTATGACTTTAGAACGCTACGAATAAGCATAAGGAATAAACAAGGCAACAGTGTCAAGAATGATAATATCTAATAAATATTACAAACTGAACCCTGTATCCCCGGCACTAATATTGCCTTTCCAATGTGCCACGCTGCATTCATTGATTCACCATGAAGGACGAGAAGAGGTCATGTTTTCAATAATTACAAGCAGTGGATCACTAAGCTGTAAATATCATCATCATCATTAGCGCATGTTCGAGCAATTAGAAAAGCATCTGTCGTTAATCACAGGTTGGGAATACAGAATAATACCACCAGCATCTCAACTCAATGCACGATCAGCTGCGTTCAAGTTATTTTTACTCATGTCTCTATTGTTGTGCAACTTTAATTTCCTGTTTGAAGTGCATGAGATTTGCATAAATCAACACATTACATTTGGATCACTTGTAAAAATATTTCTTAATCAACACAGCTGAACGATCGCGCTGTAATGGGAACTTTCTTACACAGAAAGTCTATGGTTCACATGGCACATTTGTGGATACCGGAGTTAAATGATGGTTTCAGTGACATTTTTTTTTTCAACAAAATTGTTTACATGTAGAAATTGTGAGCATTTTGAATTGGATTGTATTGTATAGATGGCAACTGGTCTCACAGGAAGGAGATACACACAACGCATTGTACCAACAGTCTGACATTACACCCATATCTATTTATTCTCACTCCCAACTCGTCACATATTGATGCTTGCTCAGGCCACACTTTGATGCATAAGGTTCCCCTAGATTGCCATTTTTTTTTTGATGCACAGAGGGTAGGTTTTTTTGACACATGGGGTAGAGTGAAAGACCTTGGGGTTAAGGTTAGGAAAAAGGGGCAGGGGAACATAAAATGGAAAACTGAACTAAACAACAAACCCTGGTCTCCTGCGTATAAGTCCACAAAACGTTAGTGTTCCACCATATCCATCCCAAACCGCCTCCTCCTCTATTGTTTGCTTACTTATCGACGTCACCTTTTGCCTACTTAATGACTTCTATCTGGTACCCCCTGTGTTACATGGGCTTTGAAAACAGATGTCAAGGGGTCACGACCGAATGGCAAAGTTAGAAAAGTTATATATAACTTTACATATGACTCAGGTTATTTATAAATAATCAGTGCCTTGATTTTGTTGCAGGGAAACATATTATATCACTGAAGGTTCTTTCTAAAACCTTACAAAATCCAGGACTTTGATACCAGAGAGTGGAGTTTGCATCCCAGGTGTTTAGGTTTAGCCAATAAAAGTGGCGTGGCAACGATTAGAAAGAACGTTGTGGTTTCGTAACCAAATTGTGAGTCGCATTTTTGTGCTGTTTTCTGAATTAAACCAATAGAGAGGGGAAGTCCCCCCCCTTCCCCCCTTTACCCCTGGACCCCTGGTCATCATTTTTGAATAATTTTACAAGTCAAGAAAGTCGACGTTTGTTGTACAGATAGTAAAGCAACATCTAGTTTTGTATGAAGCGGTTCAGTGGACTGCATCTGTGTGTAGTCTTACAATTTGCGTATTTTCAACGGTCTGATGCTTCAGCAGTTTTACAACAAACTGCGACTTTCTTGACTTGTAAAATTATCTTTTACGATTCTGTTGGTGGAAAGCAAACAAAAGACAGTGGGCCTGATTCAATAATATGTGCATAGAAACGAAGCTTTGCGAAGGTTATCTCTATGTATCTCTGAGCTCAATCTGCAAATTTTCATCTTCATCCAGTCACATCCTGACGTGAAACCTGTTAGGTCAGAGCCATTTTAAATTGACGGTTATGAGCCCAGCTATCCACATACTGCCAAGCCCACATTTCTCTATGTAAGGAAATTTGTTTGACTAGGGGTGTATTATGGAGAAAGTGGTGCAGTTTTTCAAAGAGAGGCGCATGGCCCCAAGCAACAAAAGCAAAAGAATTTCACAACTGAAGAAACTGAAACAATGGTGTCTGAGACGGAGGCCAGAAAAGGCACAGTTTTTCCAAAGTGTTTGCTCAGGAGTGACTTGGCTTGGGCTGCAATAACCGAGGCTGTGAATGTTGTGTCTCCTGAGACAGGGACTGTGGCTCAGTTAAGAAAGAAATGGCTTGACATTAAAGTTGATGCAAAAAAAAAAAAGAAAAAAGAATCCCAATGCAGTGCACTCTCATTATAGGCCAAGTCAGTAAAAACACTGAAATGGTGATGGATATGGACATTTTCATAGACGCCATTGTAAGCTACAACCGGACTGGGACTTTATAATAGAATATTTTAATCATGACAATAATTCATGAGGGTCAAAGGGCATCAATTTCATAGTTACGTCATGCATTTTGTTCTGAAGCAGTTTGCTCGCAGAATATGAACAAATTCAGGTAAGAAAATACGGATGAATCCTGAATTTCTATGTTAAATGTTGCGTATGTGTTGTGGCACAATTTGTGAATGAAGGCTGTTATTTGCGAAATTTCCTCTTTGAAATAACGTTGATTAACAATACTGACAATTATGCTGAAACAAAATGGGACGTTTATCGCAAATAAAACGTAATTGGAGTCGCTATTTACTGATGTACAAACGCGAGGTTTGGGAGACAGGGTTGCTATTTTACTCAGGCACTCTCACGCAAGGAGACACAGCTCCATTTGAAAACCTCTCCAGTTATTTTAAGCTGAACCACCGTTACATGGGTACAGCCGCCTCAGTGGTGAGAGCCCGTGAGTCAGAGAGGTACTCTTCTGGAATTGCATGGTGTTTTCTCTCTGTCAGGAAATGGACATCACCAACAGCTACTAATACAGTCAAGTGAGAAAGCTTGAGATGTCTGCACACTGAAACCTCACATACGGCAGATGCTGGGGGGTAAAGTGCGGCCTCTTGTTGTCTGTATCATCCAGTGGCTCACCAGTGAATTGCAAGGTTTAGGATGGATTTAGGATTTGGGCGTTAAGAACTATCCCCTGAACAGGCAGCTGTTCATTGACAGATTTAGTACATTAACACGCCCAGGTTTGTGGGGAAAATCAAATTATGCAGGAATTCAGTAAACACATTTATGTGCACTGAATTAAAAACACCGAAATATGCAAATAGTACGTGCAGCAGGTTAGTGATCAGAATTCTACTGCAAAACCACCCTTTTTGTGATCATAGTTTACTTAATTTTAGAGTAACTATACTGATATAAGACAGTACTTTCACGCATACTGTCAGCTCTATCTGAAGTCAGTGTCGTGCACATGTGCATGGTTAAAAACCCTATTAGAAACTTGGTTCCATGACCAAGAAAGCGGGTTTATTCCAGCAGAAATCTGGCTGTGCCGGTTTTCTCTAATCCCTTACCCAAAAGCAGAAAGTTTCTTGTTCACATCGTATTTAAGAAATCAGGTTACTGCCAAAAGGCAACACTGACCTGGTTACATGAAAGTTTTGTGTTTCATATAAACACATTTGCAAATGTAAGTTTTATGTAACTGCATTTATTGACAGTACGAGTGGATGCGATTGTTTAGTGCCGGAGACATGAGCAGGGGAGAGAAGGACTACTGTAGCTCGGGAGCGTTCCTGGCTGTCGTTAAATCTGCTGAATATCCGGCCTACCGCTCTCACAGATTGTGAAGGTGGGGGTTGGCAGTTGGTTTGAGGTGAGGTGTGAAGTGGTTGGTTGACAGGTGGAGAGAGCCAGGACCGGATACAACCTACTGAGATACAGCTCAATCTGGTTGTCGAGCAGTGGGTGGTCTGATAGTTGGTCCCTGGAGCGGGAGGGATTTCCTTTTTTGTAGTTAAGGTTATGCCACAGGCTAACTCTCACAGAACTCTTTTACAAAAGCCGCACACACCACATCCCTCAGGTAGTTTGTCTTACTTTCGACCACCCTTCAACCATGATTGTTCAGATCCTGATCTTGAGGTTGATTGCCGTGCTGCCGGAGCGCACCAGAACAATACAAGTGAGGAAGTAGAATACTCACGGTTCACGTTATCAGTTTTTTTTTTTCAAGATCCATTGATCACCAAAGAATATGTCACTGTAAGAGACCCAATAAAAACAAATTGAATAGTCTAAGTTGTCATATTAAAAGTGAAGGTGCATTGATCGATTCACAATGTCCACCTTAAAAGTTGCCGACGGCAAGAAAATCTATTTTAATGAATGCATGTGGTAAAAAGGATTGGATTAGGTTATAAACAAGACATGGATTAAGTAAAATAATGCAGCCATGAGGATAATTACAAAGGAGGGCATTTATTTATTTATTATATACAGTATAAGCCAACCGTAAATCATTTTAATTACAGTCTAATTTCAGAATTTAAGCCTAAACAAGGATAACAGCCGTCTCAAACACAAATAAACATTGGAAATTCTAGTATAGTATGTTAATAATAATAATAATAATAATACTGAACTTAATCACATAGTTGTTGTGCCTGTAGATGGATATAAATTTGGTGATATAATCCGTTTTTGGCATGACACCGGGAACACTAATGAAAACTAGTGTAGGTGTTATGGGTCTCCAGTGTGAACACATCTGGGAGAAGTTCTAAAGTAAAGCAGTAAGTGAATACGGCGTGTCTGACCTTTTCGGCAACGGTGCGCTTTGTTCAGCTGGCTGCCACATAATGCACTCAACACGATGAAACTATTCATAAAGTTCCTCTAACAGTTGGGGTCAGTTATAATTGACTAATGTGTGTAAACGTGCCACCGTAGGAACAAAGGCTGTAATTATTACCCCCCTGCCTCCACGAGGGCATTGCAGTCAGGTCTGTCAGTCAGTCTGTCTGCACCCGTTGCTCAAAAACTGTGGCACATTTTGACTCGGAAATTTTACACAACATACGTCTCCATCGCATCTCGGTCCTCCCAAAAGGTGGTCCAGATCTGCGTCCGGATTCTAGAATTGTTTTTCAGCGATTCTTCGTCGCTGGGAGATAGGGCGCTTTTCTTTTGACATTTTTGTGATTTTTCTCTGAAATGAAAGGAGTCATTGCTCTGAAGAAAATTCACACATACGCTGCATGACAATATCTATCAACCCGACCAATTTCTTGCTGATCCGGAAGACGATCTGGAACTGAGAACATCTTTTCATTTCTAAGTCAGCCATATCTGATGGCTTTTTCTGACCTCAGTTTTGAATAGTAACTTCAGATTAGATATTTGCAGCGGTTCCTTTTTCATATAAGTTCATACTCTCATAATAGAACTGACCGGTATTGACAATGAAATTACATCCACTCCACTGCAAGTAACTTCAAACGATTGACGATAGATGATAGATCCCGGGAGGATGTTTTAAGGGTCAAGGAAGTGGTATTACACATTAAAGTAATTCCACACTGGCTTCACTTTGGAGCCCAGGTCCTTGCCCCTTGCATTCAAATGAGGGCGACATGGTTGTAAACCAAAAAAAAAAAACGGCGCACTAATCTAAAATATTACTCGACAGTTTCCCTGTCAGCAAAAATGATCTCTTGCAATTCAGTACTGAAACCCGACAGATTCAGCCGAGAGCTAAAACCGCACGTTTAAATTTTCATTTTCTGCTAGCCTCACCTTGACATAACTCGATGAACAGTGAACCTCTGGCGTTGCCTGCCTAACGAATGTGCGCTGTCTGTTTCGGGAGTCTTCATATCCAGGTAGTCAGATCGGGGAACGCTGGCAGCTGGCTGTTCGCGAGTGCACACGGTATCAGACTTGCCAAAAAACACAGATGCTGCAGCAGAGCAGAGAAAACGAATTGCTTAAAGGGGTTTTAATATCCAAAAGTAAGAAAGATGTGCTGAATTCTGACATTTGATATAGGAAAAGAGAAAAACGGAAGAGGGGAGAGGCTGAATTATTAGGTGGGTGGGGGGCTAATTACCAACCACTGAGACTTTCCACTGTCATTATGGAATAATGAAAATATCACTCAAAACACTATTACAGAAATATTAAAATTTCATTAGACCCCTAGAGCTACTTTACTTCACCCCTTTATCACTTTTTTCAACACAGGACACTTTGTTTCATTGTGTTAATATTTAATGACTGATGGAATTAGTAGTTAAACCACTAAGCATTCAACTATCGGGACCTGACTGAATCCAAATGGGACAGCTTTACAGGCACAGGTAAAAAAAAAAGGAGCAGGGTTAAATGAGCGTAGGTGACGTAGAAAGGAGAAACTGAATTAGAAACGGTGGGGGGGGGGGTTTAAAAGTGTCACACACAAAACCAATTGAAGATGCCTCAAATCTCAAGAGAGAAATTTATATAAACGCCCCCCCGAATAGATAGATAAAATAGAATGATGGCATCCAGCAGTGACATGGGGGACTGAAGGAACCCCGGTGTGAAGCGCATTTGGCATGCTAATATTGAGAAAAATAAAAGATTTGATTGAAAGAAGAAACCGGTTTCCTACTGTTTGTGGACTGATTTTTGAACTCACAGAAGACACATAACAGTTATTTTATTTTCATCATTCATTCATGAAAGAAACTTGCAGGTCAAACAATAACATTAAATTGTAAAGACTGGTTAAATATTATCAGTGTTTTTGATTGTTGTGGGGGAAGCACTGAAACTGAGTGAGGACGATTTATATTTGAAGTGAAAGCATTCACTTTATATTCTTTAGTTTAGCATTCCTATTAAATGTTGTCACTGTAACCGTCTCACAAGCCTCAAACACTTAAACAGCAAAGTCATTTCGTACCACGTTAGGGGAAAAAAAAAACATCAAAACTGACTTTGTAGGTTACGTTGACTTCAGAAGCCTCGGCTCTTTTTGTAAGAGACCAACTAAATTGAATTAATTTGAATATTTTGTAGTAGGATTTGCAGTTTTTTGAGGTGTCAACCTGCCATCAAAGCTGGCAGGTGGCAGTAATTATACATACTCTCATTATTTTCAATTTACATGGGTACAAACGTCGTAATAAAGCCAGGTATGTACTTCCATCTTGAAATGAGTTGCATGCAGATCAGTGAGGCTGGATTGTTTCAAAAAAAAAAAAATTACGGAATAAAATCAAGTGGGGATTCAATAAACGAACCTCCTATGAGCCTGTATTGAGGCAGCTGCTTGTTAAAACGTTAAAACATCTGTCTCTATGATGCCGTATTGTAAAACACAAAAAGTGACCTGATTTCCATGACTGGAGACACGTTCCATACTGAGCTGCTGAGAACTGTTAATTAGCCTCTTGGGTCGCACCTGTCCTGGTTGACAGTGCCAAAAAAAAAAAAAAAAAAAAAAAAAAAAACTATCCAAAGACAGGACTTGATGCAATAACAGTTTTTTATTTGCAGAAAACCAGCTCGTTGGGATGTATTTTTACATTTTCCAGGGACTAACAATTATTATAATGATTAGTTGTAGTAATAGTAGTAGTAGCATTTGCAGTAGTATTAGCATTAACTGTCTGACATATTCCTCAAAGTATTTTCCCCAGACACGTCTTGTATGTGTCAACAGTATCCTTAAAATACCTATTGTCTTCTTTTCTTTTGCCGTTTTTATTGCATTAATAAAAGATGTAAGCAAAAAAAAAAAAAAAAGAGCTCAAGCAATGACTAAAAAGGTATAACACTGAACATTTGCACCTCCAGGTATCTAAAACCGACAAAGCCTATGTCATATATTTTCTTCAACTGTGATTATCAGATTTTTCCAACAATGTTCACACACGGAGAAATCTGTAATTTTGTTCAGTGTAACAGCCGGTTTCATTTGATCGCCTGACACTCGATGTGTTTCCATCCTGCTGAACTAATACAAGAAACAAACATCTGCGCTACGTTAGACGGGAGCAGAAATGAAACAGCACCATGTATGAAGAGCTGCACAAATAAATGTCAGACGAAGGCTTTGACAAACCGTGGAACAGTATGAAACAACATTATATGATCCAGACCAGCTTCAGGGTGTTGCAACAATTCAGGTAGTGAGTTATTGTATGAAACACTGTCTGGCAAAGTTTTAAACCATGATGATGATGAAGGACCGACTCTTAATATTCACAAAACACTAGCGGATGGAAATAAACACTTATTTGTGAGGCACTGAGGCACGTCAGATAGTTTACAAAATGTGGTTTTTCATGATGACTTTATTGATACAACCTCCACAGCTAAAAATAAATGCATAGTTATTGCGTAATTAATAATGAATAAATATAATTGAACTGTCAGTCGACTTTCCCATGAACTGCACACTCCTTTCTGCAGTGGCACTGAACACTGCACCTGAATGTAAATCATTAATGGAGAATAGCTGCATATGAATATGATTCATAACAGACAGGGTTGAACAAGGATAGCTGTAATGTAATATGAGCTGAAGTGAATTTCACGCTGTCTTGTGAATGTGAGAGGCATAAGAAAATGCATCAAGTTAGGGCTGTCACAAAGATTTCACAAAACACTATTTTTGTTTTAGCCTATTTGGCAAAAATAAAGGTTGAAGTAAATGACAACTATACATTCTCTCGTAAATACCTTACAGACCTACAGCATGTGAAAGACTAAAAAACTAAAAGCAAAAGTCGCAGACATGCTCTGCACCGTTTGAACGAACAAGTTACTACCCAGCAGGGCTGTGTATTGGCAAAAATTTTACGACACGTAGAAATGTGATTTTGACTCAGATTATGTGTTAGTTAGTTGTGTGAGTTAGTGTATAATTAATACTATTTTGATACGATGCTTAGACGTTTTTGGGCAGCAGGAGGTCGACAGCTCCACTGACAAAACATACATTCTGACCGGAAGTAGTTAGCATACCGTCGCTAGCGTTAGCATACCGTGGCTAGTGTTAGCATACCGTCGCTATGTTAGCATACCGTTGCTAGTGTTAGCATACCGTCGCTATGTTAGCATACCGTTGCTAGTGTTAGCATACCGTCGCTAGTGTTAGCATACCGTTGCTAGTGTTAGCATACCG
>JAPQRN010000005.1:33803924-33842636 GCA_037367275.1 Coranthus polyacanthus
AGCCAGTTTTGAGTTTTTTAAACATTTAAGTGTAATTGTACATTTTAAAATGACTGTTATATTGACTCAGATGTTTGTAGCTGCGCATCAGTCTTTATTCAAGCTCTGTCAGAACCGTCTGTAGTCTCATAATGGTTTTGTTAATGAAGAATCCGACAGCGTTTATGTAGGTCTCAGTGCGTAGTTGTCCCCTACAAAGATGGCGGCGATGTTGGTATCAACTTCCACTATGCTTTGTAAAAGAGATGTCTTTATATCTACGGATCTACTGTTGTGACACTGAAAAGCTACGGTTAACCCTGAAGTTACGGTGCCAACCTCTGAGCCCTGCTTCATAGCACAGGCCCCAGACCTTGGTGATGTTGGTAACTATCCAGACATCTTATGGTATAGGTTACCCCCCCCCCCCTGGAACATTTCTCAGACTAGATTTTGTAATGATTTCAAGACAGCATCCACTGCTTGGTTGCCAGGCTTAGTGGAGATGTTGAGTTTGCACAGACGACAGCAGTGATATTAGTTACAAGACGACATGTCACATTAGTTTTCTTTTTAGCATGCTGAAATAGTTTGACATGCACAGCCACTCACAGTCTAGGCAAAGTCAGCTGCAGAGTTATTCAACATTCCCATTGTGACATATCCATGAATATTTACAGCTCTCGCAACAAGTTCAGCAGCAAGGATTTTTTATTCAGTGACTGGTCCAGGCGGCTTTGTTACTCTAAAGTGCGAGTGTTGAAATAGGGCATTGTGTCCTGGCAGTGCCAAATGACTGAAGAACACGATAAGACACAAAGTCCCTTCCTTTCTGTACAGCAACTTAGAAGCATTTCATTAGAGTCTTTTTTTTTTAAATCTTTCTGTGATGTGTACGTCATGTTTTTTGGGGTTTTTCTTTTTTTAAAATACAGCCTTACTTTTCACCCTACAATATAGCATGTTGTTCAACTCTTGCCTGACAGGAAACAAATCACAAGGTTTATATTTAAAACCCTCAATAGCGCATGTAACACTAACAAAGTATGATACGTTATCACGCTAAAGATACAAAATGGGGACATGGAGATTGGGGCAGGAAAAAAAAAAAGACTTTGGGAAAGAATATGAACATGAAATGATAAAGAAAACATAGTAATGTGGTACCAGTCTTGGACAACAGCTGCTATACCTTATCACAGATTCCACTTTCTATCAGCCCCTGCAGGTGAAAGCACTTTTATTTTTTTTGGTTGATTTTGCTGCCATTCTGCTCATGTTAATGTGGTATTTCCACACACAAAGACTAGTATGCAGACATTTCTAGAGAGCCAAAACACAGCCTGCCAGACAACAGGGATTTTTTTTTTTTTTTTTTTTGATGCATGACATTCTGAGTATCACCTACCAATCCCCTCGCAGCCTCTTACTCTTTGCATTTCTTTATGGAATACACAAACACACACACTCAATCACACCACGATTTACATCTCCTCTTCATACAGTCAGCGTTCACAACCCACACCTCCCCGCATATTTCATCTGTACATCCAAACCTCGCTCAGGATTGGATTTCTTTGTCCTTTTTACGTGTGTCTGTCTTGTCGCCATACATTTTTGAACTTTCTTCCTCATTTGTTACATACATCTCCTTGCCATTACACTTGGCAATGAATGAAAGAAATCAACTGCTAGAAATCAGCATAAACCTACTTTTGAAGTGCCATTTGTGGGTATAAATGAGCATCTAGTCACATAGCATCCTACTGCAAGTACGCCACGGATCAATGCCTCCCCATGTCTGCCAAATTACTTTCGTGGTTCTAACCTTCATCCAGCCCTTTTTGGCAAGTTGGAATATTATGCACATGTACTGGAACTGTCTGCTTTTTTTTTTCAGTTACTCAGAATAATCAGAAATACAGAGCGAAAATTACCTAGCAGACGCTTGTTTGGTTGAAACAAATTAACAACTGAGATTGAAGACAAGACACTGAAGGAAGGAAATGGAAACAGAACAATAAGAACGGGAGGGCAAGGGGGAGAAGTCTCTAGAAGTGTGATGAGGAGTACACAGTGTATTTGCTCATATGTTTTCTACTTTCAATTTTGAAAAGTTGTGCAAATTTTCAATACAGCATGTAAATATATATATATAAAAAAAAAAGATTGTTTTTGAGCACTACTTCACCTTTGCAGATCTCACCTGTGCACTCTCTCCATATGGTTTAACATTGCGTAGGTGGTAAAAGACGTTAGTGGTGTTTGAGTCTGTTGCGGGGATTGGACTGTAGCATAATCTGTAAAGACATTTTTCTGCTCCGAGTCATACTTTTCACACCCAAACCACATCCATGTGACAGAAGTAGTCCCTTTTTTTTTTTTTGGTACAACCTCCTTGTTTTGTCTTGGCTGATTGGACTCCTTCTCCTGTTCAGAATTACCCTGTTCTGTGTCACATCCACTCACCTCCATGTTTGTTTATGTGGCTTTCATGCAAATTTCCCGCCTGCATCTGTACCATGGGGAATAATTTCCTGCCTGCATCCATACCATGGGGAATAATTCCAAGTATAATGCAAATGATGAAAAATATTGCTGGTAAAGAGTGTGATTTGCATAAAGCAAAATATGAAATAATAGCCATTTTTCTTGTCATGAGACACACACGCACGCACGCACGTACAAAAATGGCTTCCATCAACATTTTGTTGATCTGACAGCTTTATTTGTAAGGCTTGGTTGTGTTTAGATCAGGGTCAAAGCAAATAGTGACTGGGCTGTGAACAGGAGCCTCCCAAGTGAAAGTCACACTCAAAAGACAAACTCAAAGCAGAAATGGTCTGAATGTGATCAATAGTGAAAACAGACATGAGTCTGCATCAAATAAGGAGCACGGAAACCATACGATGGAACAAAACACAGAGAAGCACTACCTCTATAGTAGTAAACTAAACAATTCTATGAACCAGTGTTTGGTAGGAGGTACCATATATAATGTTAAGGTTGATGAGGGACAGGTGTGGCTTCATGTGGACTTGAGGAGCAGGTGTGTGGGTGGGAAGGGGATCATGCGGTAGCTAAAGCTTTTAAAGTGATACTAAATTGTGTAAAGCTGTAAAAGGAATTATGTGACTTAATTGTGATGAATCACATCAATACTGGAGATGACACATAAAAATGGACAAATATATACAAATCTGGATTTTATAGGTGAAAATGGATCAACGCGCCACTTCCTGTTTTTAAAATCTCCACCTTGACGATGAAGCGGAGTCAAAGTTTTCACACGACTTTCATGAAAGTTGCATTTAAAAAAAAAAAAAAAAATCAGTGTTTACACCTCTAATCAGACGTGTTCAGTCCACCTTTCCTTCAGTCAGAGTCTGCCAAACCTTGTTCATTTTTCGAAGTGAAGCTGGTACATCGCTTTATTCAGACTCCCACTGTGACAGTGATTTTCCCTCGTAAAACTGCTGCCTCAGTCGGCTAATTTGTTTGTCTGTTTGAATGTGAAATAACAACACAGGCTGCAGAATTAGTCTTTTTTTGCTGAGGAAGTTAACTGTGGCAAAACACTCTATGATGGCAAGAAAAAGTACGCAACGTAAAACCAGTTAAAAAAAGTCTAATTAACCCTTTCTGAGCCTCATATGGTTCTGCATAGGTATCTTGTGATTCTATGTCCTCATGTCTCTGAACTACTCCTGTGATACGCATTCACACCTAGACATTGAGCCAGTAATCAGCCCCATCTCCTCTCCTCTTTCCCACTTTGTCGCAATTTTCAGAATCACGTAGTGGGTGGAGGTGGACTCGGAACAGGGGTAAAGTCGCGCTTACAAATAAAAGTTTTGAACAAACAGCCACTGATGTTTTTTTTTTTGTTTTTTTTTTTCTCTGCGACATCATAAGGGAAACAGAAAAATAGCGTGAGAGCCTGGTGCATAATAGAGGAAGAATAGAAAAACAGGAGCTTAGAGATGAAGGGATGGATAGGAAGAGAGTGACAGTGCAAAAGTAACAATGACACTGAGAGCATTTCTGTCTCATCCTCCATGACTACTCACCGTAGAGGAAGAGACAACATATGCACACAAATATTCACACGTACACGCAGAAGGCTGATTCAGGGAATTAGTAATATGCTTGGAAAATGATCTAACAGATTCTGAACATGGTAATGTGTAGAAATTATTAATCACACTTTCATCATCATCATCACTATTAAGTCCATTACAGCTAAATTATTCATGGTGTGAAATTATTTTCCAATCGTTAGAGGAGCCTGTATGTGTCAAGTGGCCTAAATTGGTGTTTTCAGTTTTCATTTAGCAGAAAAAGAAGTGTCACCACCATTAGCATGCAAAAGTGTTCACTGCTGCCGGATGCACTGCGTATTTTGGGGGCATTCCGGGAAAGAGGGTGCAGAAGATGAACTGTTTTGTTCGTGGTATAGCAACTATTGCAATTCTGTGACTGGCTTCATGGTTTCTGTCAAAACAAAGCATTGTGTCAGTAGGTTCAGTAGATATTGGATCAATGTCCTCTTAATCTAGATGGTCTGAAGAACAGAGGAGTGTGGTTCCCTCCTGGTGGTGTTGGCACTTTTGTCTTGTCCACACATTTAAGTGTGTTCATTCAATAACAAAAGACCCAAAGAAGAAGAGAGAGAGAGAGTGGTAGCTGTGTCATGCACAGTACAAGATAGTGATGTTGTCAAGACCACCTACACAAAGACTAAGTCGGGGGTCAAGACCGAGACCAGACTAGATACACGTCACGCCACATTGTTCAAATATTATGGATTGATAATGATCTGAGGCGTGAGATAATTCCCGTTGCCCGTGAGTAGTAGAGTGACGCAGGCTGTGGAAGCAGAATCAAGAATTGACAAAAAATTTTGCACCTAAAAGAAATGTTTGAAAGATTTTTTTTTTTTTTCAAACAGTAATGAATAAATCAGAAAATGCACCTGAAATATAACGATGTCCCTGCAGCTGTGGTCTTGAAATAAAATCCCACGTCCTCTTTGTTCAAGACCGAGGTTTTGTAATATTGTACAAAAATGCTCCGAGGTGAGACCGAGACCTTCAAAAACTTGTCTTGAGACCGGTCTCAAGACCAAGACCAATCTGGAGTACTACAAGACTAGTACAAGCCAAAAGTTCAGATACACCTTCTCAGTTTTTCTCAAGGATTTTCTTAGTTTCTGTTTTGTCAAGGCACACCTCTTAATTGAAAAGTGTTCTGTGTAGCTTCTTCACGCCAAAGAGGCACCCAGTGGACATATTCTTTCTTTATTTGCCCTTTTTTGTCCACTATATGTTAATTCACAGTTTTTTTTTAATATATTCAGTATTAATCTACAATGTAAAGAATAATAAAAACTGGAATGAGAAGCTGTGTCCAAACCTTTGGCTCGTAATGTAGAAGTTATGTGACTATCTTTGCCCGCTGTATGAACAGCATACATCACGATCTGTACAGTCATATCAGACTTTTACCTTACTCTAGATCGACCACTACTGACTGTGCATCCACACACATCTCCTAGCAACCACATCATTAAAAGCATGACTCTCTTCCTCTTCATCGTTATCGGTTAACAGATTTGCTGCTTTCCACTCCATCAGCATGAAAGTGTAAATGCTGACTTCAGTGGCGTCCATGCTGACTTTGTGTGTGATCTTTTTTTTTATTGTTCTTTTACACACGTGGATCATATTAAAGTGTGATATTGACCACATGCAAAAAAAAACAAATATATGTGAAAAGCAAAAGAATTGTTTCTGAGCAATTATGTGAACATTGCCTTACTGTTCATGTGCTGGAGAGCTTTGTTTAAAAGCTGCTTTGGTGGTTTGGTGGAGGAGAAACCCACCTCAAAACTGTACCATGTGAGAGTTAAAGACTTACTTCAGGCCACAGACAAAAGAATATAGATGTCATTGACAACTCAGATCAAAATATTTGCAGCGATGCAAGTGACCTCACAGTAATTAGCAGAACAAAATGCATATCTATAATATTGTCATTGTTAGTAGATGACACTGCCCTCTTTTTACTAGGTGTGTTCACGTCCATGTCTGCAGCACATAACCAGACATTGGAATCAATATATTCACACATTTTACCTTTTTATTTACTTTCATTTCAGCTGCTCTAGCGCCCTTTCTTCTTCATCACTTTCTCCCACTTCCCCTTGTCAGAACAATTACTGATACAAGCGCTGTAGAATAAACTGTTATTATTTTGTCTCCTCTCTAAGCCTCTTCTCCTTTAGCTGCAAGGTCAAACACGGTAAAAGCCCTTCACAAAAGCTGCATTCACATTTAGATTTTAGATAGCAGGCCACAATCTTGGACAATGTTCATCTCCCGTGAGTGAAGATGATTAAATCTGACATTACTGACTTTGGGCCGAATCCCCTCAGTTGAAGTACTGTCCCGGGGCTTTACGTTTGGATTTGATGTATCACTGAGATCGTACATGGTCCAGATCGCTGAACAGAAGTAATGAAGCAGCTGCCTCAGGGCATGTGCAGACCTCTCAACCATAAGGTTACCAGCTGAAAACCAACAGGGAAAATACTTGGTCAATGGAAATAAAAAAAAAAAAAACCCAAAAAACTAAAGATTTCTATTCCTTGAGCTCCTATTGTAAAGGTGCCCTTGAAGAACAAACTTAACTCCGAACTGCTCCAACAGAGCACCTCCGAGGCCATCTGGACTAGAATTTGGATATGCCTGAATGATGTAATTTTGGGGGAATGGAGGACACTGAAACATATGCGACTTGTTCTCTGCCAGAACCACAACTTAAATATAATCAAGCAAAGCAAAGAGAGCAAAAAGTGCAATCCTTAGCAGGGCTGTAGAAACACTATGTTCAACCCCCTGAAGACTTTGAATGGCCACAAAACACAAAATAGTTTTTTTTTTTAATACTTTCTTTAACTCTGGATTTGTGCATTTATGACTCTATGGGATGATTCAAAGATTCATTTTTAGGAATACAGTATTGTAGAGGAACACGTACAACCTGTATGAACACACCATTGCTGCACTGCTACTGTAATTACAATCTCTCTCCTGACAGCATTAGAATTTTGCTACAAAAGTTTTATCTTCTTTTATGTCACAATCCTTGACATATTCATGTTAGGGCACCGGATGCTAGTGTATGAATCTCAGGGGTAAAGTGTTAGATGTGACAGGTATGAATAGTCCCTTGAAATAGAAAGAAAAATACTAGAAGAACCATGACACATATATGAATGGTGTTTCAAGGTTGTAGAGTTAAAGAAAAAGATCTTTTAGTACTTTATTATTCTATAAAGGAATGGAATATACCCGAGTACGAATTTGAATTACCTGTACTTTACTTGAGTCTTTCCATTTTCTACTAATGCGTACCTCTACTTCACTACATCTCATAGGCAAAATGTATGCAGAATATGCTACAAAATATTTACTCCATGTTGACCACAACATTAAAATGCTCTTGCATGTAACTGTTATGGATAAAAACAGAACAGTATAGTATCCTATAATAATATAACACTTTGAAAGGAGCCATTCTGCATAGTCAAGTGAGGTCTTTTTTTTATGTAGCCCAATATCACGGGAGCTCAAGGAGCTTTTACATTCTGTGCAATATCTGACGCACGCTGACCTTTGACCCTAGGTTCAAATAAAGAAAAATCTCTCCAAAAGAAGTATTTTGTGTAATACTATATATTTTTATATAGACCTGTTCTGTGTCGCATTCTTTTCTCAATTTCCCTTCACTAGAAGAAACCACAAGTGTCTGTATATTTCTCAAATTTTCATGTAGACGGTATTTTATCTGTAATGTTTCATTCTGTTCTTCTTTGGGATTCAACGTTACAGGAGAGGATTATATGGTTGTGTTGTGTGTACGTGACTAAGCAAATGATGCAGTGTTTGCACTTGACAAGCTGGTCAAGATATAATGATCCTCATTTCTGGCTCATGTTTTTGCTGCTATTGTCAAGATTTGGCCTTGACAGTACAAATCCAGGTAATTGGTCCGCATTAATTTGACATCCTCACTGCTTGTTTTGTTAATTTGTGATTCAGGCTGTAGCAGGTGACCGTGGAGGCACCAATTTGGTTGTTTTCGTTTGTTCCCGTTTTGTCCAGTATCGTTTTGGTACGGTTTCAAATTTGGTCTGGGTTTGTCACATTTTGAAGTAGCGGTGGCACTCAAATTGCTGTGGTGGCTCATTACTGCTGAAGAGAAGCAGAGTAAAAAACTGGTGACCATCGACTGACCATCTGACACCGCAGAGAAATCACCGTGGGAGGTCTGGCAAGGCCTCAGCTCTAATTCCTACGTGTGTTTTTCACTAGTTTGGTTTCTTTCATCTTTTTAGAGATAGGCTCACTAAACCAGATCCTGTCATTTGTTCCCATGTGAACCAGAGGCACTTTTCAGCCTGCAACCACACCACACACAGACATGTTCAGACACACACAGGCGAAAAAGAGAGCTGCTTTTCCGCCTGCGACCACACCACACGCAGAACCTCCAGAGCACAGGCAACCCACACACGTTATAAAGTGAGCCGTTTCTGTCCTGTGATCACGCGACATATGTTCATATGTGCACATGGAATGGCACACATAAGGAGACCTGCATGCACCTAACGCATGAAAAACATCAGTAATGAAGCAATAAAGAACGAATGTTACTGCGCTTAAGTAGATTCTTCAGGTACGAGTTTTACGAGCGTTTAATTCTCCCGGCTTTTCTTCACCGCAAAGTCAGAAAGAGGCTGAGAGTGTGGTGATTAGTGGCTGAATGTCCAGGTGTGGATGTGTGTGACAGGACAAGGTTTCGGCTTCAGTTCGACCCATCGGAAAATGAGGTTCATCGGGGTCTGACTGAAGGACCGGTAGAGTTGCTCTTTTTACTGTGTATTAAGAATTGACAAGAAATACGTGCGCATGACTTTAAAACGACGACCAGCCAAACAAACGAAAGCAATCGGTCTTTTATTCCAATCCTACTTGTTATCCACAATTCAGGCGCACTCAGTTTTGCTCTCAAAACATTTAAGAGAATTTACCGTGTGCTTGTTCTTGTTTCTCTACAGATTTTGTTGTGAAGTCAACACGGTTCCAAATATCACCAATGACTTTGATGAATAGAAATGTATCAGAAGCAATAATAATGAAACCATGGAAACAAGACCGGGGTTTTAATAACCCTTTAAGTCCTTTTTGTGAGAGCAATATCAAATTATCGAGTTTCACATGACGAACACTGAGAAAAACCCCCTAAAGTTTCCAATTACAAAAACCCAGGGGGCATGCAGTAGGATTCATTATTTTGGAGACAGAGCAGAGCGGCACTACGAATTTAAATGTCTTCTCATATCTATTCCTCAATCTGAAGATTTTTTTTTTTTTTTTTTTTTTTTTATTTTGCTTTTTCAGCTACTCTTCTCTCCGTCTTTAGGCAAATTATTTATGCATGGTTTCATATTCAATGTCAAAAAGAAGAAAAGCCGTATTTCCATTGTGCTAGCTGCAGTTTCACTCTTCAGTTTGCTGATTGCTAGAGTATTTCCTCGCTCCCTTTGTCTCTTTTCATCGCGCGCACACAAACGTTTTCTTTCAAGCGCGCACAACAGTTGGTTTGGCTGCAGCACTGACATTTAACAAATGCTCATCTAGGGACCTCAACGAACTCTTCACTTTCAACACACTTTTCAGAAGGTGGCACTCTTTGGTTCGAGCCACCTGTGTTTTTGTGTTTTGTCTTTGTGTTACATCAAAACAGAGAAAGAGACTCTGCCAAGCTCACATTGGGAAACAAGTGCAGAGAGAGCCAGCAGTAAGAGTTGCTTTCAGTGGGGACAGCAGGCTGTTGACCTTCACTGATGAGCTGAGAGAAGAAACTCAGTCTTTCTATCTTGTTCTGTCTCAGACTCTTATCGTTTGTCTGCTTCCCCACTCTGTCTCCTTCACCTTCTCTTTCTCATCTCGCCGTTCTTCCTTCTCATCCTCTTTGCCTCACCTCTTAGGTATGCTACTCTTCCCTCATCTACCATGGATTGTAGATATGCACCGCTTCCAACAGAGACTTGTAATGCTGTATGTAATGTTATAACAGCTAACGTGGATATACAATATGTGACCACCTTTAAGAGACGACGTGGACACATTTACACCTGGAACCGGTTATAGTGCTCACGTCTGTCCGGGTCAAATTGATCACTATAAATGGATGATCATTATAACCGGACTGTTAATTTGTCAGTTATCTGTAGGTTTAACACTCAGTTTTATATCGATAATGGGGTTTATACACCTTAAGCTGCTGGTAGTGCTAAGTACGGACAGATGTACATAGGTATTCTATCCTCTACCTGTTACATCACACTGTTATCTGTGACTCTGAATAACAGGTGTCACAGGGGTTTTCCCCTGTAGTGGCTCGTAGGTATGGTTCAAATGATACAACATGAATGCAGCATTAGCTTAGTTTCCTCCAGCTGCTTTCCTCTGAAGTTTATTCAAGACAAAAAGCCAGTGGAAAGTCTAAAACTCTGCTCTGTCAGGCTCGTGGACGACTCCTTTACCGCATCATGGGGGCTTCGCGTGGCCGCGCATTATTGATTCACTTAGCGAGCGGCGAGTGCAGCTTCAATTACAGGTTCTCATTTGATTTCTGTTGTTTTTCATCAAGAGAAAATTATTTGAAAGTCCAGGCAGCACCAAACTTCACGTAAGAAAAGCCCCAAAATGAAGACTATAAGCGGACTACTTGATCACTATAAGCAAATTATTTAAACAGCACTTGTATAGGAATGATTCTGTCCCAGACATTTTGATCTCACTATAACTGTGATCACTATAAGCAGTTTAAAAAATATGATCTGTATCCAGTCCATTATCCAGATAATAAAGAATCCGATCTTACTCTTGCTTTGAAACCTGGTATTTTAACATGTTCTTTTTATCCTTATTGAGATTGGATCTCAGTCTTCCAGAGTAAAACCTACACAAGAGTAATTTAAAGTGGTGGCAAATCATGATGTGGTGTTAGATGATATGATGATATGATGTTGTAATACCCACCATGACACCCAGGAGACCGACAGTGTTATTTGTGGATAAGAGGTCAGAGGGGGATGGTAACGTAGTTAGGAATGGGAGCACGCTGTACGGATTGACTCCCTCCAGATGTGGTCAGGTCGATCCGATCAAAATACAATCATGGCACATTTATACCTTGCACTTACTTGAAATTTTTTCCCCTCATCTGCATCATGTTTTAATACCAGGTGTAGATGCAGTCATGGAGTCAAAGGTTTAAGTTAAAAGTTGCAATACTTTTTTTTTTTTGTTTTGCATCTTTGGGCATTTCGGCTCCGGCAGCTTTAACATATTTAACTGACATTGATATATCGTTTGTGCTTGTTTCTTGGGCTGCAACTAATGACTCGTATTGATTTATGTAACTTTTTCTTTGATTAATTAATCAATCATTTATTCTGTTAAATGGCAAAATTGTAAACATTCCAGAGTCAAACGTCGAGGTTGTTTGTCCCAGAGATGTTGAATTACTGATACAAAACAGAGAAACACAAAAACTCTTCTATATAAATCAAAAACAGAGACCGTTTCTTGTGTTTTGCTAAATAAATGATTATTAGTTACTATGCGAGATACCTATAGATCTGCTCTTGGGAATCTCTTTTGCTTAAAGTTTGTGTTGTTTTTAAGAGCGAATAAATGACTTCAGTGAGAAGCGGTATCTGGAGGAGGAAGAAGGAAAACGGAGAGAGATGGAGAGAGGAACAGACGGAGACTCCAACAACTGATGCAAGACTGTCAGAGGAAAAGGGAGAGGCTGCTCAGCTTGTTAGCAGGAGCAAAACCTGAAAAAGCAGCAACCACACCACCCGTACAGAGATTAATATCAAAGGATGTTTTTACTACGCTCCTCATAGTGCTGTTCCACGAGTTCCTTTTTCATCTGCAGAAAGATAAAGCAAGGCACTAGACTACGTCGTCCTGAACAATGTAAACATTTAGATAAAAATAATAAACCATGTGAAATATGGCTAAGAAAGAGAAATGGCACCATCTTTTATCACAACACACATGTTTTGATTGATCAAGAAGAACAATCTATGTGACTGTAGAGCTAGTGAATACAAAACAGCCTTACGTAAATGTCACCTGGGAGCTTTTTTTTCCTCCCTAAAACCGTCTCTCCCTAAACACTTCATTGGTAACACAATACACTAATATGGGATCAGAAAATTCCATTTACATTCGGTTCCCACCAGTCCGTTCTCCTCCGACCTCACTCGTCAACAAGCTAAGCCTCTGTCCCAGACACGTCACTCATATATTATTACATTTCAGTGGCAGTTATGTTAAAAACATAATTGGTCCTGTGATTTAATTATTAGAAACATCATTTGTGATTTGTTGATTTATCGCTTTACGCAGGGTTAGGGTTAGAAAGAAAGAGGTTTGTTGGGGTGTATGATGGGTTCATATCCTAACCCATCCTCCTAAGTAGGAAACAAAAGTACAGGGTTCAATTTAAACGGTAGCAAACCGTGACATAAAAATCTTTTAATACTTACATGTAAATATGATTCCTGCCTAAATCGAACTATAACAATTGTTATATAGTTACATATGAATGTAATTTCTGAGAGACACGATTCAGTGCATCAGGAGGAATTAAAACACACTATAACGCTGATGTATCGAGATACGTTGAAAGGAAACATATTTTTGACTACAAAAATATTGACATTATATATGCCTGTGATGTGATATATATATATATATTTAATGTTTAACACTTTACATAAGTGTCAACATTTTTGGCACTTGTGAATTGTGTTAATAACATTTCAGTTTTACATTGTAATGAAATGCAGGTGGAATTCATCATCTATATAAACATGGTGAGTTTATCGTTCGGCAGTAACTAAACCGCGGACTATTATCCAGGCCATTTTAGACGTTTGCAAACTCAGTTGTGAAGTTGCTGTGAAATGTCAGTTCAGTTCAACATCACAAATCACAGATTCGTCTCAATGGGCTTTACAATCTGCACAATGTACAGACTCCTCTGTCCTATGACCCTTGGTAAGTGAGAGTAAGAAAAAAAAACTCCCCAAAAAAACACTTTACTGGGAAAAAATGTTTTGCAAGAAACCAATAAAATATGACATTTTCAAAGCCTGCATTTACATTTCCCATTCCCCCACATTTAAAAATAGGTTCTTAAAAAGCTATTGTGTTTGAAGAGCAGTGACCAAAGACTGCTTCAGTATTGGCTAATTAGGTTTTGTTTACACTGGGCTCAGCTTTTAGAATATTTCTCTTTGCTGTTACATTAGAGTCTGACATGCTGAAGGACACAATCAAAGGGACTTGGCTACTAATCAGGACTTCATTCCCTAGGACAATTAACACTATTTACATGTGTGCTTGACTTTCACGTTTGTTTTTTTTTTTTTCGAGCTAGTTTTGAAGCTGTATTTTCTCCACAGTCTGGTGGTGTGAAGTGACAAAAAGTTGTTTTGATTAACCGTCCTATCCATCATCCCACGTGTGAGTGAAGAGGGTCAACAATATCAAATCTCGTTGCCAATGGCTGTGAATTCTTTTCATGAAACTTGCTGTAGCCAAGGCACCATCTCTGAAACCTGCCATTTCTTCATCCTCCTCCCTTTAGGGGGTTTTTCTCAGTGTTCGTCATGTGAAACTCGATAATTTGATATTGCTCTCACAAAAAAAGGGAAAAAGGTTAATTCAGCCTCTGTACTGGCGTTACTCGGTTGCAGTGTTTGCTCGTGGCAGTACTGTAGGTGTGCACATGCTGTCAATTCCCTCAGTGCCTTTTTTTTTGTTTTAGGTTTCTGCACAACAGCATTGTTTTTGCCTGTGGAAAAAAAAAGTCACATTTTAACAACACAGATTACGTAGTGTGGATGGAGCAGAGAAATGCCAAGAAAGGACTTGAAAATGTAAAGTACAGGCGGAGGCACGACAGTGAAAATGATTCACAAGAAGGTGCACAAAACTGTGACATCCAGTACGTATGCAAAGTAAAACATTATCCCCCATAACTTGGAATCGAAGATGGCACTAGTGGAGTTCAGTTCCATTATCATAGCAACTTAAAAATGACCCCAAAGTCAGTTTTCTGTGCCCGAAACAGAGTTCACCTAGAGTTTGCACAGTCGTCATCGTGTAATATCCATTGTTTATGACGCGACTGAAGTTCTCACTTTTCTTATTTCTACTTTTCCCTTACAAAGATCCTACTCCCATCCTCTCCTCTCTTCCCTCGTTCTCCATGTTTCTTTTCAGCGGGATATCTGAAGAGGGTTACGTAACATTTTTGTCACCGTGTTATTTTCTGTTTGTTTGCTTGGCTTCTGTTCACGTTGCTGCTCATGACAGATCTTTACAATTCAAATTGGCTTCCCCTTTATCTTATAAGCTTGAAATAGAAATTCCTTGGCCTGAAGACAGAGTGGTGTTTAGTACTGGTACTGCGACAGAGATACGCAGACAAAGACAATATGGAAAAGATATAAGACGACTGGTCTAGGAAAAGACTAGCCGCTCCTTTAAACACATTTTATTTCAATTTTTGTGCTACAGGGCAGACATATACTATAAATTCAACCCAGTATTGGGTTATTATTGTTGAATATTGAGTGATTATTACTGGCAGAATATTTGTCATTTATCAGTTCAGGTGTAAGTTAATATAACCATAAAGGAAAGGGAGCAGCATTGTTGCCAAACACATTGTTCTTACAAAATGTTTTATCAGGACTAGAAAACCATCTTAAAAGAAAAGGTTGGCCAAGTCCATTTGGCCTGTGTGGTAAATATTAAACGGGATCAAGGGGTGAAGTGTCTCCTTCTTTGAACGTCTGTTGCCACATTTTAGAGCTGCTTAGTTGCAAAAGGAAATAAAAAACATTTCCACTTTTAAGGCCAGACTGTGAACATAATTAATATTGAATTTGTGTGAAGCACGATATTACTAAAATGTGTGTAGCCTCTCAAAAACAGCCGCTAGTCAAATAAAACTGAACAAGATGGAGTTCATAAACACAAACAGAGCGTAGTAGTAGGCTCATGAGCCAATAATGTAACCAGAGATTTGACCTTAATGTGCCTAAGAATGAATAAGGTTTGCGTAAGTCATGCCTTGACTGTTTTTCCTGTGTTTTTGTTCAATAATTGCCATGTTTTGTACATCTTACGGTCTTGGAAAATGGTTAATTTTACTGTCATTCTCCATCTGCTCACAGCTCTCGATGTGAATAGAACCAACCGAACACCTGGATGTGGACCAAAACAACCACGCCAAGACTGTTTAGAGGAGGCGGTCTTGGTACGGTTCTAAACAAAGTCTGCGAAGGTTGGATTTTAGTGGGAAGAAGATCTGATTGTGATCTGACCCAACTATGAGGTGCACTTCACAGATTTGAGCTAAATGACTGGATACTGGGGGTCAGTAGAGCACACAAACTGTAGAAGCTTGCTAGTTGTTGTGTTACTGTTTTCAAAGTTCCCCTCGCTGCGTGAGCGAGCAACAACACCCTCCGAGTTGCAGCTACGCGCCGGAAATGGCAAGTTTCGACAAATACACACTTAAAGCCACGGCTCGTTTCGCCCACGTGCGATTGTTCTCCCCCGGCACAATTGTGCAAATGCACTGTTGCTGCGTCCTGCGCTTATTTAGACACAGCACCACCCAAGACGAGTGTGATTCATTTAAAGAAATACAAATGAGTCAAACAAAAAGACGAAGCATAGTGAGCATTCTCCCATGGTTTTGTAGTGATGCATTTCAGTTTGGTTTGGATTTTTTTTTTAGCACGTGAAAAGAAACTGAACCAAGAGGAAAACACAAACTCGTCAAGTTAATCAGACCACAGCAAACACGTTTAATTTATGAAAACATAATTGACAGTGTTCTACACCATCAACACCAAAACATCAAATGAGGGCGTATTCTCTGGAAGAATGGTGGTCCATCTCTACAGTAGAGCTCATAGATGTGCAGAATCAGTGCGAAAGGAGCTTTGAAGCTATTCTGGAGGCACATGATGGAAGAACCCATTATTAAGACATTTTATTTTGGTTTTTCCTTTAATTTGTCACCCCTCTATTAGTAAATACAGTTAAAAGTGCAATTAGAAGAGTGAAAACAATGATGTTTACCATAAAATATGACACGTTTTATTTAAGTCAACAAAGAAATAGGTGAACCACAGCTGCACATTTCTTTTTTCTACAAAATAATGTAACTAATTATGTTTACTGGAAAACATTTTTACAAACCATGTACGACACAGAACGCACACGGATGGGGGCAGTTGATGCAGATGGTTTGACATAAAGAAACGAAATACTTCAAAACTGAAGACAAACAAAAGCATGAACTAGCCACAGCGCACTCCTAAATGCAAGCCCGCTCATGCTCACGTTCATCAGAAAAATGACCAGACAATGTGCAAAACAGGCACCCTCCAAAAGCCTCCTTCACAGGGACATGAAATGAGACAGAATGCAAAGTGACAGAATGTGTTTGCCTTCACAGACAAAAGAGGAGAAAATCCATTGCTAAATGGATTCTCTACATCAAAAGCAAAAAAAAAAAAAAAAAAAAATGGTGCAAGCCATCTCAAACAAAACTGATTCCCTACCTCTTTCATTTCAGCAATATCAAAGTGCTATATTTTTCACTCTGCATTATTCTGGCATTCTAGCTCCAGACTGTAAATGTGTTATGCATCACAGCAAATATTTAAGTAGATTTTCTCTGAAAAATAATTTTAGTTTTATTATTAAGCACGTTATTCCAGTGGTGTGTTTTAAAGCTGTCTGTAATTCTTCTTTAGAAAAGCTTCAAATATTGTTGGTTTATAATTAGTGTATTAATGAGCAGAATAATACGCCATATCAAAATGTTGTTTAGAAAAGTCCTAACCCACAAACCTATGGTATTTTAAACACCTTATTTAAATAGTTTTTACAAAAGGTTTTCCTTAATTCTTCTTTAGAAAAGCTTCTTATAATCTTGGTTTATTAGTGAAGCCCGGGCCAAGATTTGGGTTTGAATTTGATGTTTAAGGCACAGACGCAGTAAACAACCAACATTTTGTAAGGGAATTAAAACATGTACTGCGTGTGAGGACTCTGTAGGTGGCTATTTTGAATATTACCCGACTTAACATTAGTCCAAGTAAGTGCAAAGAAGACATTCTTAAGGAGGAGACATGGGTAATCCTTGCTTTTGTTTTGTGTGTAATTTGTGCATTATCTCAGGGAAATGCAGACACTGTCACAAAAAACATATGTGTGAGCATAGATAACCCGATGCACTATACGCACACGTAATCACGCCTGCACCCGTCCGTCATTTGAAATTGAATTCAGTTTTCACGTGAAATGTGACACTACAAGACTGCTGTAGTTTAGATCAGACTTCTCCGTCTTGACAATCGCAGACCTTATCTGACACCGTGAGGGACTGTCGAGCCATCCGCTTATGACTGATAACATCACACGTATTTACAACTCAAGACGGGTCCTCAAACCTTCGAGGTTGCCAATATCTAATAAAACTATTTATTTTCCCATCTCTAAGTGTCCAAATGCGTGAATGCATTTAGGTTTGTCTTTGCTGCTTTCTTTTCTACATGTTCTAAATTTCTAAAGCACAAGAAACAGCAACACAGTTTCTGCTGAGAAGAGTATTAGAAACACACAACGTGACACCTAAATGGATTGTCATTACTCATTGTCACGCTCGCTGTCAAAAGAAGGATTGCCATCAAGATTAGCGCCTATAGAAAAAGTTTAGCTTTCACTAAGTAAGTATGAAAGCAACATGTGAATACTAATGGGTCACCTAACAAGATAGACTCAATATCAGAGAAGTTAATTAAAAACCTAAGTGGAGAGGAAAAATCAATAGCAGTGGAGTAGTTTTGCTAGGATCCTTACATCTCCTTCAGGTAACAAAGACAGTAGCAGAGTAACTAGGAGCCTGAATGTTAACTATAATACCGCACTGAAGATCTAAATTTGGACAACCGGCTTTCTCCATTAAGGGCTGTCAAAATTAATTACAGATATAAGGTATTTTACAACAAAAGTTTAAGCAAACCACAGGTTAAGCCATTTTAGCTCATTGTGATTTCAGTTCAGTTACATCGTACTTTTATGTCTGTATCGTACTCTTCGATACACAACTTGTAAATCCAGTTACGTTTTGTAATAAATGTAATGGCGTCTGCATTGCTTTTTGTTAGAAAAGTAATCTGTGCCTTGATTTTGTTGTAAGAAAATGTTATTCAAATGTTATGCCTTTCCTCAATGGGTAGGAGGTAGTTGTAATTCGGATGGCGGATCTACAAACTTCACGACTTTGGCAGCGGAGATCAGAGTTGGCATCCCAACTCCTAGGTATTTAGGCTTAGACACTAAAAGTGCTTAGGAAAATATTGTGATTTGATTTATGTATTCGTAAATTTAAGGTGTTTTTTTTTACTTTTTTCTGTATTAAATCTAGACCTGGCATCTTTCCCTAAACATAACCAAGCGCTTTCAGTGCATAAGCCTTACCATAAAAAAATTTTATACTGCTGTCATCAAAACCAGCTGATATTGTAAACCAAGTTGGCAGATCTTTTGGCAGAATGAAATGCATTGTGAACAATTAGGATTCAGGAGCAACATGTTTACCACTTTGAAATTACATTAATCATCCATCCATCCATCCATCCATCCATCCATCCATCTTTTTCTATTTATCTGGGTCACGGGGTCAGCAGCCTAACCAGAGAAGCCCAGACTTCCCTCTCCCCGGCCAGTTCCTCCAGCTCCTCCAGGGGGTGTTCCCAGGCCAGCCGAGAGACGTAATCCCTCCAGTGTGTCCTGGGTCTTCTATTGGTTGGATATGCCAAAGTACTTCACCAGGGAGGTGTCCAGGAGGCATCATAACCAGATGCCCGAACCACCTCACTACCTCTGAGCGGAGGAAACTTATTTCTGCAACTTGTATCCAGGATCTTGTTCTTTCGGTCACTACCCTAAAACTTGTGACCATAGGAAAGTAAATCGACCGGTAAATTGAGAGCTTTGCCACAACTTTCGCATCGCTGCCGACGCTGCCTCAATCCGTCTATTACTCTCCCGCTCCATCCTCCCCTCACTCGTGAACGAGACCCCGGGATACTTCAACTCCTCCACTTGGGGCAGTAACTCATTTCCAACCCGAAGTGGACACGAATGGGAACCATGGCCTCGGATTTGGAGGTGCTGATCCAAGTGAGAGCTGGAGGGCACAGTTTGATGAAGCCAGCAGGACCACGTCATCTGCACGTGGCCAGAAACCAATCATGCAGGTGATTGGCAGGCGGATGTGACATATTCGCATCTCTACCGTGCCAACTCTTGCTCCAAATTGTATCACACAAGCAGTGTGACGGCTCCTGTGATCACAGGATTTTGGCTTCATTTTTACACAACGGGAGGAAACAGTGTTGCGGCCTCCATCTTTATATACAGTCTATGTTTATGACAAAACCTATTTGCGGTTGCAATTTAGCTGCATATGAATATTTCTGCGAGACAGAGTTGAACTAAGGCCAATAGGGACAGGCATTGAGAATTCGCAGTAGGTACAAACTCGTTGTGCAGAACATCAGATTTCATGCTTGTCTTAGTATGTTAACTGCATTGTCCCTAAATAAATTAAAATTCAAGTCATACATACGTAATGATGGAGAATGCACCGAGGAGAAAACAAACACGCTTTGAGGTTACAAAAAGAATGATGTTCAATGTTTTATGTGACAATACCGGAGAGGGGTTTGGGATAATACAGAAGAATTTTCACTTTGTGAAATTTAGAAACTCGACCTCAAGCTTCGTCTTGCTCGCCATTTTTAAATTTTCCTCCGACACACTCTTGACTAATTTATAAAATATGCATTGCTTTCGTTTATTCTTTTCTTCCATTTCCTTTTATATACATAGCTGTATGGGAAAGATGAACTAGGCGCACGCAGTCAGAGGCAGGGAGGCATTCACTTCCACAGCCCAGCTGTCAGTGTGAACGATGGCTGGTGAGAGGTGGGTACACTCACTAAAGGGTCTAATCAGTCAGCCACAGCTACCTCCACACATTGCAATGAACAGCATACAGGGGAACTCACCCTCACTCCCTTGGCTCAAAACACACCCTCGTGCTATCCTGCGATACATCCACGCCGACGCCATCAACACACACAGACCTCCCCACTCCCCTAAACGCTGAGCTCTCGCTGTTAACGACATGCCATCATACGAGTACCACAATCAATAAAATCGCTGACAGGGAGAGGTAAATGACGGAAGGCTGGTTGGGAGTGTACAGTAGGTAGGAGAAAGATGTGTGAGGCAAAGTGCAGAGATGGAGTGTATATTGTAGCAAAGGATGGGCGAAATGAGATGGGGGAAAAAAAAAAAAGCCAGAAGGTACTAGAAAAAGATGTGTGGGAGTTTTTGAACATCAATTAAAAAAAAAAAAGGAAAAATGAAATGAGCTGATACGTGCCATAAAGCTAGAACAGGTGCAAAACAAAACTATTCTGAATGTCAGAAGTTTAGGATGTTCATCTGTCAAAACAGGTTACATGTTTTCAGCAGTGGAATGTAACTAGGTACTGTACAAATCTGAAGTACCTGTACTTGAGTATTTCCATTTTATATAGCTTTATCCTTCTAGTCTCCACTTGATCTCAGAGGCTCATATTGCACTTTTTACCCCACTACCTTTGCCTGGCAGCTTTAGTTACTTTTCAGATTACAGTTTTTCATCCCCCTCCTGTCCAGTGAAATCCTCATACCTCCACATGTACTGATTTTGAATGTTTGTGAAACCGAAAGATTATGTGTTCCTTCACGAGTTCTTCTTTCTTAAAGGGGACATATTGTGACCAATGAGGTTTTCATGTCTTTTAATTCTAAAACGTTTCTGGAGGCTCTGAAAACAACATTAAACTATCAAAACGCTCACTCGACAGAGAAAGATACAGTAGCCACTTTTCAGATAACTGAGCCGGTAACAGGCTGTTTGGATTTCTGTGTGTTTGTGAAATCATAACTATACAGTGACCGACCTAAACGAGTCCTCCAGGGCCGCCAGACCGAAAAGAGCCACCAAAACCGTCCTGTCACCCTGGCAGAGTGTCTACATGATGGTATCCATGGCACAGACAGGAATGGGGCGTGGGCAGCAGCAGCTCATTTGCATTTAAAGTGACAGAGACAGGACTAAAACCTACAAATATACAGACATGGTACAATCTGTGAGATATTTTGTGCTGAAACTTAATGTCCTCACTGACTTGTTAAAAATGGGTAAAATACGTCTTAAGCTAAATAAAATGTTTTAAAAACCCTCTTGATTAGCTGGAAAATACGCTATTACAAAGCTGAAAAGAGGGCTATTTTCCATGAAAAGTTGATGTTTTGGAGAGATGTTTCCCAAATATATGATGATCTTATAGAATACGATGCATTGCAGTAGATTTAACTACCTAATAAAGTAAATAGAGTGATCTTAAACTTTAACATCGAAAGCAGTAAAATGCAACATAACATAGCAGCAATAGATCATAGGCTATAGAGCCATAAGTTTCCACTGCCTCAATGATTTCTCATTATAGCTTAAGCCCAGTTATTTAAATTACTTTTTTTTTTAAGTTATAAGAATACATCACTCTTTTTTGTAAGGGTACACGTTTCCCATCTGCTGTTTGTATCAGCCTGGAGTCATTAAAGCATAAAAGTATTGTATATGTAAAAATATGCTTCATAGACTATTCAGAGCACCCTTAGCAGTTAACTTTATATACTGTATTTCATATGTAAGCTGTAAGAAAACCACAAGGCTACATGCAATCTGAAATGTCACAGAGGTATAACCTTACTTTTTTCACATTTTTTGCAAAAAAACTATACAGCAAATCATCTAATTTTCCAAGGGCTGGTCATTTATGAGCTGTCGCCTGATTTGGTGAACATCTCCAGGAATTTCAGAGTTTGAAAACTAATATTTAATAGGAGGTTTTGGGACCATAAACAGAATCATTCCCTATCTCATTATGGCACAAAGAAAAACGCATGGGTGCAATGCAAATATGTAGTTCAAATGCAAACAAGAAAAGAGTAAGTGCAGTCATGAATAAGAATTTAAAACAAAATGAAGGTATTTACATGAAAAGAGCCAGAGAAAGGCAGGAATGTCAATCTTCACTGCGTCTACGAGACTCTCTAGTTGCAAACAGCTGCAGTAACTCATACTCCACTTCCCAGGACTCAGGAGATCCACTCTACTAGACGACGTTACAACAGAAAGAGCCACAGGGCCATCACCAGCGGTCGTCAGCATTTCTGCTGTCTCGCTTTCTGTACTCAAGAGTACACCAAACGCAAAAGCTTGCCAAAATAAACCATCCTAGAGCCAAACCTTGGAGTGTTATCAAGTTTAAATCTTTTGGAAGTTACTGGTGTTGAGCATTTTCATTTGAAGTTTTAGGCATTTATCAATTGGCCTACCCCTGAGACGCTTATTGCAGACTGTTTACCAAAACATTTTAGTTCTGTGGAAAAAGGAGATTTCTCTGAATACTGCTGTTTTTAAAGGATTCGCAGATAAGAAAGAGCAGTTTTATCTGTGTTGTAGGTCAACAAGGTGTGTTTGTACCTCTACTTGATATAACCCACTCCTTGAACTTTTCACAGGGTTTATCAGAGTGATATATATATATATATATAAGTTACAAAGCAAGGACCCTGTTTATTAAAAAACAACTAAAACAGTTTGGTTTATTATTGTTATTAGTATTGGTTTTAGTTGTTTTTTTAATGGTTGCCTTTTCTTTTGTATTGCAGTCAGCTGTGATTGGACAGTCATGTTCACATCCTACAACTGTTGTAGCAGACAAGTAATTGGAGTAAGCAAAACATCCTGTTACTTTAACATCTCGTTAAAGTAACAGGATGTTAAAGTTTGTATGTGCAGATGGGGAAATAGCAATCGCCATTCCATTTATCTTCAAGCCATCCTGAGCTATTCTAAATGTCTGCGAAGAAGCAGGGTCCCACACTTGAAACCAGACTCCCAGAAACTACATTTATATGTAATTAAATTTCAACTCCAGTTATGAAACGTAATCCCGCCCGCTTAATATTTTATTTCACTGTAATAATTAAATGTTGTTAATTCACCTTAAACTAGGGTTAGGCTTATAACAGAAGAAATGAGGCCAACACAGGCTTAATTTGAAAGGGAAAATCTGGTTTCTGTGTTTAACATGTGGCTGAAACACGGCTCGGTCTAAATCAGTTTAAACATGGCTGAAATGTAACCCTAACCCTTAAATGGGTGGATTTTAAGAGTTAAACAGTAAGGTAATTAACGTAAATATCAATTGTTCACAGACAAAGTATTTTGTTTTTCACCAACAGAACTGCCAACATGTCGACAACATCTGCTGGTGGCTACAACATTATTATCAACCTGTTAATGGTTAGGTTAAGGCACTGCCAGCGCTTAGCATCAGGGTTTTGAAAGATGTGACGACACCAAACCACACTCTTTTTGTAACCCAAACCAGAGCTCTTTTTTTTTTTTTCTATTTTCTATTCCTAAACACCAGCAGTTGAGATTAAACTCTGGTCTCTGGTGTCAAAAGATTTTGTATATCGTCAATCCATCCCAGCCACCACCTGCTCATTGATGCCAGAGGAATTATATTTCCTTGATACAATATCAAGGCACTGATTATGTTTTTTTTATGTTTTTTTTTTAAAACTAAAATAGAAATTTTCAAGCAGACATAATACACAGCTGCTGTCTTTAAACATACACATCCCACTTAGGATTTTGGTGCATCAGTTTCTGGCCTCAGAACGGTGCATGCTGGTTCACTGGAATGGCCTCCTGGGGCATCTAAATTAAAGACAGGCATAGTTAACGTTCAGTTCTTAACAGCTGGTTTGTCTGCTTTTACAAGCCAAAATGTCTGCACTGAAAAAAGACCTTTTGGAGTTGCAATTTAGTTAGATATGAATTTCTGGGAGGCAGTTACCTAGTTTGTTGTTGGAGCCAAGAAAAGCTCTAGACTCTGGCAAGACACGATACCGCAGATTTCTTTTTCCTTCCTTTTTCTGAAAGTACATCGTCGGCCATAAACCGCCTTTAGGAATTTCATTCATATACTAAATCATTTCAAAACTAAAAAAGAAAAAAAAAAAAAAAGCTATCTTAAATTTTCCGTAGTGTGTCAGTAACATAAAATATAGCATGAAATCAGCCTCAAATGCTAATCATCCGTTATCTTATTAATTACTGGCCCAATATATCAGCTGTTGCCGATTCCTCTTATAAATGTGTGGTTACAACCTGTAATGAAGGTTCTACATAATGCCCATAACCTACTTGTTTTTGCGGCTGTAACATATTTTACACTGCTGTGATTGTTGAAAGTTTAAGGCCACACTTTTCTCTGACAGTCTGGTGAGTTATATTTTGCTAATGCTGCATTTGCTTTGTAGCAGGCTGGAGCACTTCTCCCATAACAAACCACCAGGCCCTCTGTGGCTGTGGTTTCAATTGTTGTGGTGCTAGCATCAGTATGCTTGATAACTGCTTGTGCTGCCCGTTTGCTGACAATAGGCTTTTGTTAAGACCATGCAGGCAAGTATAGTAGTTCAAGTTGTATGCTGTGTCACACTTTTCTTCGTGTGTGCAGAGCTTTCTTTGTTTGCGTTGTTTTTGTTACTTTATATACGGCGCCACCTACATTATTCCACGTAAACAAAACACTGCGGATAGAAAATACACTGATAACATTCAGAAATGCAAAATAACTTTTCATTCTGGTTCCCGAGAAAGGCCATTCTTTCTTCATACCGGATAAATGTGGCAGAAAATTTGCAATAAAATTGAGCGAATAAGGAAAACGTATTGCGCTGTAAACACATTTCACCGCAACAGTGCTAGCGGCCAAAAGCTCAATGTAGTATATTTTGAGAAAGAAGACAAAAAAAAGGAGGAAAATGGATGCAAAAGATAAAGAACACTGCCCCTCTTTGATTCGTCTCCTCCTCCTTCCTTCATTTGCACTGTAACTTCAAACATATATCTGATAATAAATAATCTTTAAAACACTGACACCAAACCCCCAGAGTGCAGTTGGGTGTCTGCTGATTTAATTGTATGCTCCTTTTGTTTTTCCAGCTCTCCCTTTGCTCTACCTGACTACTCCTGGTGGTGCACTCGGCGGCTGTCCACCGTCCTGCTGCCTCATCAGTTCTGAGGCTGCAGTTCTTAGGATCCTGTCAGCTGTGCTTTGGTGCTAGAACTGATGGGAGCGCGGTGCTCTCCGCCGTTCTAAGGATCATTCATCTGAACACTTTGCCTCAGGAAGGAAATCGATCTCCTGCCAAGGTCGGGAGAGAGCTGGAAGAGTGGGAGAGATAGGGACGAAGAGACAGAAAGACGTCCCCACACCTGCAGCTCTTCCCAGGTAGAAAACTGTGATAGATCTTCTGTCAAAGCTAAGAGTGTCAGTTATAACGGACAGGAGTTTAAAAGCTGATTACAGACCGTGTTTCATGAAACCTAATGTGTTTCAATATGGAAGGTGGGAGCCGATTGTTTGTTCGCTAACTCCATTACCAAGCTAACGACTGGCGCCGTTCTTACATCCATGATAACAACCACAACACACATATGTTAACCATTGCTTAAAGTAATAATATGTCACATTTCAGCATTAAAAATATCAAACAAGAACCATAAATTCAATCATAATCTGTTCATGCAGTTCTGTCAATAACTAGCAACCTACAATTAGAATTTTTAGTAGTGGATACCTGATAAGTAAATGCAAAAACATGCCGTCTGCACTTACAGACTGTATTTACAGGGGGTTTGGTGTTGAATAATGGACAGAAAAGGGTTTTTACAAAACACGATGATGCATGTAACAGTGAAGTTGACCTTCTGGATATCAAATGTCGCCACGTCATCATATTATCCATTTATACATTGTTTTTAATGGCAAGTTGTCATAATTGATGTTAGGAATCTTGAGTTAGAGCCCAAAAAAAGACACGTTTTGAACCACCAAAATCAAATCAGTTCATCCTTGAGTCCAAGTGAACATTTGTGCCTAATTTAAAAGACAATTAGATTAAGATTAACTTTGTTAATCCCAAGAGGAAATTCCTTTGTCCTTCAGCTCATGAAGAGAAAGAAAGTGAATAAAAAATTAAATTAAAACAAGTAATCAGTGAACGATTTACAGAATAATCTTCAGTTTATGTGCCATTGACTAAAGTGATGTCCAGTCTGAGTCCTGCAGCGCAATGAGCGGTTCCTGAGATACCGCGTTTTTAAACATAATGAGGACTGACCGGTGGACAGGCAAACCTTATAGAGAGTATTTTCAATGGAACGCTAGGGCACAATGTCATCAACTGCTGTCTTTTATTACCATTTTTATTGAGAGACCCCTATCGGCAGAAATTACAGACATGCATTTAAATAATCCAAAAGAGCGTGTTTTGCTGTGCGCTTCCTTTGATGTTGTGAGAAGGTTAGATAAGGCAACAGCTAAAGCTAACTCTGCAAATACTATTTCCTTCCCGTTTCCTTCCATGTGTCCTATCTCATCACCTACAAAATCCTTTATGCTATGGCTCAAATTGAGCCAACATTTGGCCTACTTTCTGTTTGTCATTTGCCTTTTCCCCCATTTTCTATCTAATCCTTTTCCAAAAAAAAAGAAAAAAGGATGTGCATGCTTTTCAAGATCAGGCTTTTCTGTCACTTTCAGCATGTGTCTGTGTGTGAATGTTAGCAGGTTAGTGGGCAAGTGGGAATTCTGCATCTGAAATGAAATAATAAATATGTAAATGCATTGCTAACACTCGCTGGGTTTCCACAGCAATACGCTGGCTGCCATCCAACCGTGTCTCTATTCCAAAATTCATATGGCACAGTGTGTGATGCAAGCATGTGTATATCTATGCATGTGCACAGTTTGAGTGTGAGCACTTTGTATATTTTAGAGCGAATGTAAGTGTGTCTGTGTTTGGGAGTGAGCGTGATTACTGATGACAGAGTGGGAGACGGACTGTGTGTGCGAGCAAGAAGAGAGATGTACACTATGTGCTCCGACCTCCGTTGTCAATTTGTGTAGCCTAAGATCCATATGTTAAGTGGAGCAGAAAAGGCAACTCTGTGTGTGACAGTAAAAGTGTCTCCCTTCCTTTTATTACTCAGCTGGAAAGGGACACACAGAGACACACAAATATTTTTGACAAAAAAATTGCACCCTGCAACCCCAACTAAAGGTGCTCTGAGTGTGAAAGTTGTGTGACTATAAGCAAAAGACAATTATTGACGGGTGACATTTGGACAGACAGTGACTAACTCCATTTATTAAATTTATCAGCTACTAGAACAGTAAAAGTTTTTTTTGTCCCTCTTCATTTTGTACAGTTTCCTGGTACGCATTGTCACTCAGTGATCTTGAGGTGGCTCCGCAAGACTGTGGAATTTTCCTGCTGTTCAGAATGTTTCCTATAGAGAGGTAAAATCTCAATAATATGAACCTGTAACTTCACAGTTGTCATTTTTCATTACATTTTTTTGGCCTTCACGCAATCACCTTTTTCTTCCATATCAATCGAAGCTGCAGGAGCCGAAATCAGGATTAAAAAAAAAGAAAAAAGACAGAATTTGAAAATACTCAACTTCCTTCCTTCCTCAGCTCTCTCCTCTCGGCCCAAATCAAAATAAAAAAAATAAACAGAAATGACCGGAAAATTGAGTCACGTCTGAGGAAATCTTAACAGTGATTGGTAATTACAGCTGTCAATCACATATTTAACCCCCTGCCTGTCCGAACACACCTATGATTACCCAAAGTCTGCATGATGAGGTCGATTTTCAACAGCCTGAAAACAAAGTCCACAGAAGTTTCTTGTTTCCTCTCAAACCACTTTAATTATAATACTCTGAAAGGTAATTATGGAATTTTTGCCTAATGACACAGAAGAACTATCAAGCACTGCACCTTTATATATTCAAATGGGATGAAAAAAGTTGAAAAGGTTTTTTGATGTCATTGCTGAGTTTTTAATACCATATTATCACCAAGGCCTTTACATAATAGGGATATGAAGAATAAACACAAAAATGAGAAATACTCATCTGCATGTTTCACATCGAAGCTATTCACACTAACCGCGGTACAAATTCGTGACAATCACAACTCTTGTTCAGTAATTTGTCCAAGGTCTCATTCTTCAGAAAAACTGTTGAATTCAACTGCATCTGGAGCACTTGTAAATGTATTTTTTTTAACGATATATATTTGGTTAATAGAACATAAAATAGGTGGAAATGTGTAAAGGACTTTAATGTTAATTCATTTGCTCTTGAGTCTGATGTTGTGGTTCTTGACCAGAAAATTACGTATTGCCTCCGTGGGTTGGGGATGAGTTGTTCCCTCAAGTTAAAGAATCTAAGTATCTCTGGGTTTTGTTCATTAGCTCCACGAAACGGATTTGGGCATTGACGGGCAGATCGTTCTATTGTGGTAAGGAGAGCGTTGCGCCAAAAGCCGAAGCTGTCAGTTTACTGGTCCATCTACATTCCTACCCTCATCTATGATCAGAAGCCTTGGGTAGTGACCGAAAGAACAAGATCGCGGACATGAGTGGTGGAAATAGGCTTCCCTCTGAAGGGTGTCTGGGACTCACCCTCAGAGACAGGGTGAGGAGCTTAGTCTTTCTGGTGGTTCGGGCGTCTGTCAAAGATGCCCCCCAGACACCTCCCAGGTGAGGTGCTTCACTGGAGAGATTATGTCTCTGAGCTGGTTTGGGAATGCCTCGGTATCCTCCTGAGAGAGCTGGAGGAGGTGGGCAGGGGGAGAGGTACGTATGGCAGCTCTGCTTAGACTGCAGCCCCTGCGATCCGGATGAGCAGAACAAAATGCTTAGATGCATGGATGGATGGACATTAGATCTTTTCGTTTTTGCTGCCACGTGTCCTGTCATGTGGAATTACACATTAGGACAATTACTTCCACATTTGTTGTCAGATTTATTGTTTGCTCACTTGTTCACTTTAATAGTTTGTTACAATAAACAACTGAAAGGAATGCCAAGAGATTCGCTGTCCTTTCTAATTTTCCATCATTCCATCAATTCGATTAATTTCACAATAGGATCTATGGCATTATTTCATGCCCAACAAAAAGAAGCAGAGGAAACGAATATGAAATAATTACTGAGTGACTGTCTGTCGCATTCTCCCTTAACATGCATTGTGAGGTGCAGTTAATATGTGGAAGTTGTCAAAAACGGTGACTGAAAATTATATTGGAAAAATTAGATTGCATGTGACAAATTTGATGAAACTGGCCCCAGCTGAGTCCCGAGGCTAGTTTTGGCTTTTACAAATGGATTCCTCTGGGACTGTGAGGTACTTTGTTACTGAAAACCCATCTCCTCAAAACTGTTACAAGAACATGGCACAGACTATAATTTACTCCGATGGCCTGCACAGTCTCCAGGTCTCAACCCGGTAAAGGACTTTTGGGAACAAGCTGAAAAGCCTGCATGAACTATTTGATGCTGTGAGTCAGCAGAGAAAAAAAAATCAAAAGGAACGTTGTTTACACTTCATCTATTTGCAAAAGTGAGCTTGATAACCAGGTAGTTAAAAGTTAAGTATGGCAGTACTTTTTATGTTCCATAATAACCTTTTAGCATATTGTAATTGAACTAATCTGAGGCTACATCCGTACTTATGTTTTCATTTTAACGCAGTTTAAAAAGCAAAACGATCTCTATGCACACTGGCGTTTTAGAGAAATGTCAGAAATAATCTGAACATTTTAACATGCCTGAAACACATCAGATCACATGACGAGGAGGCTGATTACACAACTGGACATGAAAGTTGGTGCGAACTGCGGGAGCAGCTTTCTGAGAAGGTACTGTAGTTAGCAGTATCATCATAAAAAGCATCATTTAACTGCACAATAGCCACAAACAGACAACAAGGATAGAATCGACTGTAATTCAGTATCATGCTGGTACTCAAGGCCGACGTCTTGCTTTGAAAGTTGTGTGAAAAAATCAGGGAAGGATACGTAGAGTTAATGGTAAGACCCAGTGAAGCAGTGAATTTGGGTGTGTGTCATCATTTCCAAAAGTCTCTGTTTTTGTCTGTCTACATTACAACACAACCGCGGAGTTTCCAAAGTCAAACAAGGTCTCAGGTAATGTCCGCCCTAATACGGTTTTTGTTTTAGACCTTTTGCTGCGTTTACGCCTCTCAATCCATCCTCTGGCATAATTTAAATAAAGGACAAGAATGCAGAGTGGATAGAGTACATTCTGTTGGTTAGAAGATAGATTTCCATTCTCGGGATGCCAGCTCATTTTGTCACACAGCCATTGTTTTCACTGGAGTGGAAACTCCAAACGTCTTACTGCTGATTTTTTATAAAATACAGCCCAAAAACTTTTTCCAAATGGTCTATTTAAAATCATTTTAATCTCATTTTTCCATTTCATTTTGGTGCAATACAACTTGGCGGCTCACTTATAACGGACCATAGCAGAGTTTCAGTCAAATTGTCCTTCTGTACTAAACAATAAGGTCTCTGTAATATGTCTTTTAGTGCCAGAATTTAAATTAGATTTTCAAGAGAGTAAATATTGCCACAAAGGCTGATCTTGCACACAGTTTTGTACTTTGTTAGCTGTTGTCATTTTGATATGCATGCACTTGTCACTGTAGCCTTCAGACGAACTGTATCAGGTGTGAGCGTGCAGTGCTACCACTGAGCTGTTTAGAAAAGAGTTTCAGGTTTCTGCTTTGGGTGTCTTTTTTCCACTACAGACGATTAAGTTGGCCTTGGCCTGTTGTATTACTATTAAGATGTCTGTGCAATATAGGTGCTTCACACTTCATGGAAATGGGGGAATTGGAGTGAGCTTTGCCAGCATTCAGTGTCTAGCCAGACAGTTTCCTTTTTATTTCCATGCCATTTGTGCTTCTGAAGGTTTCTCTGCACTCTGAGGTTCCACGTCTTATAAATAGAAACCGCAGCCTCTGAAAGCCAGGGTTCACGTTCCGTTGATAGTCTGATTTTGCAGTTATCAGTTCGTATGTATTGGAGGTGCTTGCTGGGAGCCTGTCCACAAACAACAAATAGAGGTGTATTACAGCCGCCAACTTATCTGAGGATACTTGTTTTGTTTTTTTACTCCAAATTTATTTACACATGTAATAGGTAAAGAGGCTTTAATGATTCTATTGCATCCAGTTAATCACAGTGAGGCAGAATATAATTTTACAATTCCCAATCCCGTCTTGGATAATATTAAATTCCCCATTACAGGGAATGATAATCAAGAGACTCATTTCATTCTTTTACTCTCTCACTGTGTCTCCCATGTAATTATTTGGCTGCATCCCTGTTTTTTTTTTTTTTCAATTCCTCATATCTCCTCATGTTTGGTACCTTCTTTCTGCTGTTTACTGTCTCTCTCATCTGTCTCTCAGAGTTCGGTAGCTAGTGTTAATAAACACCTCCAGAGCTCTAGGGCCTGACAGATTGACCCAGCGAGAGACATTATAGTGATTTACATCCTACATAATGGCGACATAATATTAGCAGGAATGTAATGCGGCACATTTAGTGAAAATGACTAGGACATAAGTGGAATTGCCATAATGATTGTTACTGTCAAAAGTTGAAGGATTTTGGACCTGCGTAATGAAACACTGCCAGTTGTTGTACAGTCGAATACACATAACCACAATCCACCTCATTGATTTAGTTGAAGAAATCAAGGTTTAAATGAGTACAGTCATAAGTAATCATACTATGCAATGTAAAAAAAGTCCCAGGTAACCTCAGGTGCATCATCTCCCTACTCAAAACTTAAACTAATGAATATCAATCTTTGCCAAAATTAAACTTTCAGGCAAAATATTAGATGGTTTTATCACGGTGTGTGGTCTACCTGAACACTGAAAAATAGAAGAGGTGTGATTCATGTTGAAAATACACTTTGACATTTTCAGTTGTCTTCGCAAAAAAAAAAAAGACAACTCGTATTTACAATAAAGTTTGTAACAATAACCACATCAGGAAATTAAATGAACTGTCTGGCATTTTAATAAATCATTCATGCATAAGCAAAAGTCACAAAATACTGTAGTCTCTTTGACTAAATGATATGGTATCAGGAGGATAGAAAATGTACAAAATTAAAGCATAGCTCAATTTTCCCGATTAACATCCATCCACAAAATGAGAATATTTTGCATAGCTGTCTACTTTGATTACTGGAACAAAATTAGACCAGGGACAGATTAATTGTAAAAAACTTGAGGGAAATGATGCATCCTAACATACATACTTTTTACAAATTATTTTAGAAGCTCATTTTAATGAAGTCATAAAATCTGCAGGTTGGTATAATAAGTTAATACTGCTATAGAAAGGACTGAGTAATGGGTTTATCACAAACTGATTAAACTTCCAATTTCGTTTTTGGATGATGACACTGAGTAATGGAAGCTGTAAATAATAATATGATATAAAAGCACTGCAAATACTCCTGACCCAACCAAGACTTCCAATCTTATATCTAGATGTAAAGTCTTACTGATCTTGTTTTGATAATACTATATTATTTGAAACCATTTTATTTAAGATCTTTGGTAAATCTTAATGTTAGTTAAACTAAATTACTGTATCACTGTACGAGGTCACGTATCTTTTAAGATTGTTGTGAGAACTTGTTTCAAGACTTCTCAGAAGCTCTGAACCTTATCCAGTTTCCTTATTAGCTTCCATTTTTAAGTGCAATGACAAGATCAAGGTTAGATTCTGTCAAAAACGTACACGCCATTTTTGAAAGTGATTTTATAATATGATGTTTGATCAGCTGGCTTTTCAGCATCCATCAACTTTGCTGTCTGGGCAAGATTAGATACAGCAGCTTCATATGCTAAAGGATCTCTGTTCATTGTATTTTTTTGAATATCAGCTTTCTGAGACTCTGGGTTTGAACAGTCTAGCACATAAATGTTTTATGAGTCGGTACTGTCTCGTCTGCACTGGTGAATATCATAGACCTTTTCCTCTAACCAAGTTTCAGGGAATATTATTATTGTTATATAATGATAACTTGCATCCTAGCCATTATCACTTCCAGTTTATTACCTCTATAGATGTTTTATGTTGCAGTACCTGAAACTTTGCTTGTTGCTTCTCAAAATAGTAAAGATGAATCCATTTTCAGTATTGGTGCCTTTGACTCAGGCAGTAGAATAGGTTCTCCATAAATTACAAAGTTGACTTTTCAGGCCCTGGCTCCTCTAGTTTCTTTACCATTTAATTCTGGTTTTGAAAAGGGGTTATTTCTAGTTCTGATATCCAAAATGAATCAGAAATATTACCAGAATGCACACACGGCTACCAAAACTGCCTATCCATAGACTATCCTCACTGAATAAAGTTTTGAATTGTCCAAACAAGGTCAGAACAGCCACAGTGTAGTCATGAACGTGTATCAACAAACCGCGAACATAGCAAATATAATAAAAGAACATAGTAACTTTACAAAAAATTATTTTTCATGCGATTTCAGCATAAAATGTTATTCTTTTACTATAGCGCTATCTCCAGTGGGTAAAAAAAAAATGGCATCACTTCTATTAATTATGAATTCTTTTCTTTGACTCTAAATGTTGTTTCTTACGGCAGCAGGTGGTGGTCTGGTAATGGCCTCTTTGTGAAAAGCTTCAGCCGTTGTTGTGTGTGGAAGTATCTAAAAGTGTAATACTGCCGATGACCACTGGGTGCTGGCTCCCATAGACTTACATTGAACTTCTCTCTAAAAATACTAAGTCAATTTTTTTCCCCAGGAGTCATTCTGGTCTCATTCATTTTATTTGCGTGTTCCTCCATTAATAAAATTTTAGGGTGAATAGAAGGCTTTAATGTCTGCAGGCTTTAATTGACAGCTTCTTCGTCTGCCAAGCTTCTGTTTATTCAATTATTATTTAAAAAAGGTATTTTTTTTCCTGACAGACAGCTCAATGGTAGTTGTGCTTAATAGGTTACACTAACAAGACAATCAAATGACTTTGTTACGCAAATGCTTGATGAAATTTACTGTTTTACAGAGTCGCTACGCTACCGTTTAGCATTAGCTCACCCATGACCCCTCACAGTGGCTCTGATCCCTCGCGATTCCACAGCCTGCCTACTTTGTCCAAATATGATCACTTCTCCAAAAAGCCAACATGAAGTATTGTGGAGAAAACCCCAGTGGCCGTCGGTGGGATTACAAGTTTAAGATACTTCCGCATTGACTTCATATTGGAGCTGAGGTGAGGTAACGAAGTGGCTCACTACTCACTCTAGTGGTCAAAGGGAGGGACACCCTGACACTAAGTGAAAATGCAATGAATATTTCTGCAGCACAGTACACTGACAGCTTTGGCATAACGTCAAAATTATTTTTGCTAAACACTCAACATAATTTTAGTTAATCTATAAATATTTTAATGTGCAAATACTGCATATAATTTTTAAGAAACGGTGAAACAAAACTTCACATGCGTATTTTAAGTTAGGTTGATCAAACACAGTGTTTGGAATGAGTGTTGTACCACTTATTTTAGGAGATTTCTCACTTTTTCTAAAGCCTAGATTTATTTTTTATTCATTTTATTATTTCAAGAAATCTTAAAGTGTAATTATCTCACTGAACTGGCAAATCATTCCACTTGTTTCTAGTCTGTATCAAATCAAATGTTTATTAATTATATTTAGATAGCTAAATTTTAGCAGTGAGTTCACATGTCCAATCTCAGCACCATCTGGTGTCTTACTGGGGACATCTTCGTACATGAGCAGAACGATGTTCATCAGCAACATGAGCAAACAGAGCCAATGTAAAAAATGAATGAAAATACTGCTGAAATTGGGGTTGGTTTATTTCTTATTTGCATCTTTTCAAATTACACCCCCCCCCCCCCTGTCAACTAATTGAATTTGATAGCTGGATATAACATATCCAAAACCCTTCTACTTTAGTTGCATTTGATGGTGAATTGGCCAGCATAAATGAAGTGATAGGTTTGGAAGATTGAGAAATGGTAGTTCATAATTTACCCCCCATCTGCCACAAGGAGAAAGTGTCAGGTAAATTAGTCAGGGATATAGTAAAATTGCACACACACAAGAAGAAAAAAATGTACAAAACAATGTAATGTATGACAGCAGTCATGTGGATAGAGTGGAACAGAAGGACAGATTTATTGACTTATTAAGAGACAACAGATTGATAATGATTAGCTCTAATGTCCTAATGATGCCTAATAACAATCCTTCTTGAATGTGTACGTCTAATATTTTTATACCGGTCCTCTTAATGCTATATAAAGTCACATTAGACACAAATAAAAAAAAAACAAGAACAAAAACACAGAGTTTTCCATGTGGTGCTCACAGAGCTGTAAAACGTCACAGTACACATTCAAACACTGGCAGGACGCCGAGATAATCAGCAAATACTGGAAAGGCAGCTAATTAACAGTCACTGCAAGCTGATAGTTTGAGCAGATTAGCAGGTTTCTGGAGAGTTGAGGGGACAAAGATATGCCTGTCAGGATCTATCCATTTGAGTAATAAGGTGTGGGTGTGTGTGTTTCTTCTTTTGTCTGTCTTTCTCTGCCTCTTTTTCATCAGCGGTGCAAGAGCTTAGAACAAATGCAACAAAAACCCATGTAATTCTGTTCTTATCACATCATAAAGGCTCATTTTCACTTGTATCTAAAAAAAACAAAAAAAAAAACATGTCCAGACCTTTCGGCTTTCTAGGCGGCAGTGACATACTTTGCTGTGTTTTCTGCTAAAAGAAGATGCTGTGTGATGTAGTTCAACATCCTGCAAAGCTCGCAGTGCGATGATACCGAAAGAAAAAGGAGAATTTAAAAAGGCAAATAAGTGGCATGAAATAATTAAATGATAGACTAATTGTGATGCAAACGATGTGCTTTATTTTCATTTGGTTGTCACTGGATTTTTTTCCCCCTCCATTTCATTTTTACAGATTTTCCAACATTTTCATGTTGCTTTGGGAAAACAATACTAATTAGAAACCTATTGCCCTAAGGCAAATACAGTGTATGCTTTGTGAGCTGCAGTCAACAGAGATAAAATCTAAAACATGGGGTTTTACAATGCATCATGTATACACTTTTGCACTCACATTTGCTAAGTATATTTCTAATGCAAAAAATTGCATTTTGTCTATTATTGTTATGTTATTATGTTATTTTTAGAAATAGAAACTGGGTATGAAAACAAGATGGAAGTACACATAATGATTAGATATATAAAAAGGCCATTTCACCGCATATATATTTCAAAGAGCATTTGGAGCCGTAACTGTCTAACCTTGGTACTAAAAAAGAAATTCAAAAAAAGGTTTTCTGAAGAACAGCTAACAAGCAGATGGAGAAGATGAGTTCAGTAAATATGGGACCAAAACAGAAACAGACACTCAAATATGCTGCACACCAAGCAGAGGAAGAGTGTAAGAGAATGGATGTCAGACGAATTAAAAGAGACAGTGACAGATCTTTTGAAACATCTCAACAGAGGGAACAGAGTGAGAGAAACAAACCAAGTGAAAATGACAAGATTGAATGGAGGAAGCAGCTACACAATAAGACAGTGCCAGACAGCCAAACAGCCAGAGACAGCAAGTGCAATCACACCCTGGGCGATCTTTTTACCAATTTACTTGACATGGAAAATGTATTTGGGGTCTCAGCAGGGACACCAAAACAGAGAGTTTCCCCCCATACTGAGACAAACCTGTGTGATTAAAAAAAAAAAAAAAGAAAAAAGAAAAAAGAAGCTAATGATACACCCAGAAGCAAAGTTGTACAGCACTTTACAGAATAATCATAATTTTGGGAAATTGCTATGTAGTGGCAAATAGCAATATCCTTTTATGAAGTCTGAGTTATGTGTGTGAAGGTTTTTGAAGCTGCAGAGGAATGCAAATATGGAATTCAATACTACTTCATTCAATACTACTTCAGGTAATAATATCATCCAAATAAAGACAAACCAGTGTTTCTGTTTGACAGAGCTGGCTCACATCAAATGCCTTTACTGTGAGCCAGCTTTCACATAAACCCGTCATATCTAATTTATGTTGTAGAATCAAATTGTTTTTAATGTAGCTTTTGAAGACCGTGGTCTTGTGTTGAAGGAGGAGATGAAGGGAGGCTGTGCAACACTTGTTTTATATGTGCATTAAAATGATAAGTAAGCATTGGGGGGGAGACAAGGACCAGAGTCGGAACAGAAAGGACTACAAGGGGGACAGAGAGTAGGATGAGTACTTGGGGAAACAGTCAACAAGAACTGAACGCTGAATCAAAACCGATATAAAAGTTGGTTCAAAACCTAACAGCGTGAAAATGTAGCAAAGTCAACAAACTAGCAGAGAAGAAGTTGCCGGATTGAGTATTTACGGAGGTCTTGATTATGGAAGTGGCTGCAGCTGGTGGGGCCTTGCGCTGACTCCAGCACACCTGTCTCCACTCACCAAATCACACACAATCACAAGGAGTGGCGGTGGGTTAGGGAGAAGCTGAATTGGAGGTGGAGGGTGTGGTAGACGCTGTCCCGGGAGCAGATAATACAGCTCTGGATAAAATTAAGAGACCATTCCAAATGTCCAGATCTGAAGCCTACTGAAAGAAAAGATGGATGGTCACAAACCATCAAAGGAAGCGGAGCTGCTAGCGTGCAAGCGCCCAACAGCAACGGGAAAGACTGATGGAGAACATCACAAAATGAGCATGAACTTGTTTTCGTTACATTATTCTATACACGTCTGAACAAACTGCATTTTCTGTTATTAGCGGTTGTCATTTTATCCAAATAAATGCTCTGAATGACAACACTGTTGAAATAGTTTTTGAAAATTGTGAAAAACATTGTCGGTACTTCGTAATGTTTTTTTGGGGTTTTTTTTTTTTTAATCAAACACATTCCTATACATAGAATCAGTGGTCTGTTTAATTTTTTCCACAGCTGTACATTTTCAAAGACGGTGTAGCAGAGCACAGCCATAAGATACAGTCAAATCAGTTACTGTTTTGGTCACATATCTGGGTGATCCAGATTGAGATGTTTTCTCATACAGCATCAATAGACAATAGAGGCAGTGCATATAAACAAAATGTGCAAACTGATGCTGGACACAAAAATTAAATATGAATAAATTGCATGCAATGGCTTCACATTATACCACTATACAGTTCCTTAAAGGGGTTATATGTAGTGTTGATATTAAAAAAATAATCCAAATATCAACACCAGAGAACACACCTATGGCTACCAAAACCACCACCGAATTAACCAATCAGTGAATTAACACTACATCTGTCCAGACTGTCTCTGACTGAATAAAGTATGAAGCTCATTTTTATATACATCTGTGTTATGCTATCATTAAGTTTTCTAGTCATAATAACAATTGCTGTCTTATAACCTTCATGTCCTGC
>JAPQRN010000005.1:33851380-33864554 GCA_037367275.1 Coranthus polyacanthus
TCCACCATGTATGACATCTTATGTATGTGCTTGCATTCTTTTTCACTGTAATTTCTCGAAGAAGGGGGTTTGCGGCGGCGCACTAATTTTACAGCTGCTCGATGCCCTGAAATCGAACCAATTTCGTTTGATGTACTGTACATTGTACTGTGCTGTCAAATGACAATAAAGATCTATCTATCTATTGAATATTCCACTTCCTGTTTACATGTGGCCGTGTATACTCGCGGTTAAAAATGCGTTGCAGTGCAGACATCGCATTGTGTGGCCACAGCCTCCGCCTTTCATTCCCTCAAACACCTTCTTGAAAAGGTCAGCTTTTCGATATTTACACATATCTAAGCCGACTGTAAACCGACTGTAAACATGAGGCTGTGTGTTGCAACCTGTGGTAAAACCTGCAAATGTGATGCATTCTCCGGATGCGCTGTATACATGTCCAAAGAATTCTCATAAAAACGGAATGTCCCACATGCCTGAGTTGGAAGAAGCTGCATTCAGAATATCCGAATGAAATATGCTGTTTACACGACACCTGTCAAACTCAGAATATTGTCAAAATCGGAATAATAGTGGAATATTAGTGTGCGTGTAAACACACTCATTCATACCCGCAGTAATGCTAATAACTCCCACCGAGCAGCGTTGCCGCAGCACAGAGGAATTCATGATTTTGCCCAAAGACACTCCAGCAGGACAGATGCTTGCAGAAACGGTGCAGACTGTTTAGCAGCGGCATCCTTCATCACTTTTTACTGCTCTCGTCGACTGCCTTTTGCCATATTTTATCTCTTAGAACTCCCTAATGCATACTAAAGCAAAACTGTCAAAAGTGATTCTCCAAAACAATGCTGAGCTGGAGGGAGCAGCCCAAGAGGGGGGGAAATACAACGGAAAAAAAAAAATCACTCTGCCAAAGTAACAAATGTTCAGCACATAGTGACAACTACAATTGATATGGGCAGACGGTGGTGTAGGCATTATTTTTGCAAATCAGCCTAATGTTCGTTTTGTCAAGTGGCAGCAGATCATCACCCTGCTGTCATTTCATCCTCTCACAACCCATATGTCGAGCTGCTTTACCATGAACGTGTCTCATTATCTTTATAGGTGCAATTTAAAAAGGGTCTTCGTCCTGTGTAATTTCAAATTTGAGACACATGAAGCAGGAGTGGCTGTTGAAGAAAGATAAACATATCGGGTAAATAGTATGACACGAGGAGTTTCTGCGTCGAGCACATAGAGCCAAAATATTAAAGCTGCAAACTGAATCTTTTTCTGTCCGTGGCGCACTGTTAACTGAAGCAGAAATAATAAAGACTGCATTACAATGGCCTGATTGTCTAGAATTAAAATTCGGCTTGCCAAATTGACAAATGTTCATGTTCTGCACAATGTCCAGGCCAAAGACTTTAGGAGCAGAACATAATATTAGAAAGGGATTTTGTAGCACACCAACTGTGCTCATTTGCATTAAGTGGCAGCGCTATTCCTCTGCCAGCTCATCAACTTGCTGTCATTTTCTCACATGGAAAACTACTGTGGTTGGTTTAATTCTCCGTTTGCCAACATTACCTCTTTATGGAGTTGGATATATTAGTTAGTCATCCTGTCTGTGCTGATTTTGACCATAGCTACGTATAGAAGAGTCTGTAATCCGACGATTTCATATTTCAAACGCAACGTGAAGAAATATGACAACAGAGGGTACACATAATATTACTGAATAGATTAAAATGTTTGTTTTTTTTTAATTCAATCAAATGAACTTAATGCAGTTTCAATATTTAATTCCATTTTACTCAATAACATTTTTCGCTGTTCGCAAGATTTACATAAATGGTATAAATAGCTCATAGTAAATGAATAACGATGCATGGAAACAACTTTTAATCATTGAAGTATCATTAAACCTTATTTTATATTTTTTTATATATTTTATATATTTTATTTGCCATTATTTCAAAAAAGCAACAAAATTAGGTGGACGTTTAAAATGACTGAAATCAATTACTTTAAAATGAGTATATTTTCTTATTAAAGTCTACTTAACATTATATAATTGATTTTTCTTCTGAAATGGTTTAAAATTTAACTTGATATTATATTTGTTCAAACTAGTTTTAATTACTTAATTAAGAATTAAGTATTAATTCAACCTAATCTCACTTAATATTATATGTATGTCATAATATATATCGAATATATAGAACAAGTTAGAGAGATAAGCAGATAGATGGGGGAACGACCCATTCTCTGGATGTGAGCCTCACTATGATATTTTGTGTTAAACTAATGTTATATGAAGCTCCATCTTTTCAACCAAATGTCAGTGTCTCCTCTGAGGGATTACATGCAAATGGATGCAGAGCAAAGCATTATCACAGAAAGAAATTTGGCTTTTTATTTAAGCAAAATTTCCCACAAAACAGAATTTTATTCATTTTTTCTCACCAGTTTATGAAACGCTCATGTGGGACCCGAAAGCAAACAAACAATAAAACCATCACTCAATAACAGCTAAAATGTTCTTTTTGTCTGTTGGAGCTTTTGTTTTTCCTCAGTCTCCTGTGAAGTGAGAGTTGAAAATAGCAGAACTGTTTGGCTTTTGCAGTGTACACTGAGAGGAAAATGGAGTTATTCTTTTAACTGTCAATCTCCTTTTATGGTTTTTTTGTCTCTCTCACTGTCTGTCACTATTCATTCGTCGTTAATCCCATCATTTAATGCGCGATCCATTCATTTGTCCGTCAACTGAAACATTCGCTCGGTCGTATTTTCCAATCCCGAGGCTTCAGCCACTCTTTATCTCTCTTATATATAAATACGTTTTAGACATCTTCCGTACAAAACCTACCCTAAAACCTCTCCAGTTTGTCTCCATCTACATTCCCTATCATTCCATCCAGACTCTCTTTTAATTAATTCGTATCCTCCCTCTCTAAGGACCCTCCATCCCCCCTCAGGATTTGTGGCCATTCTCAAAAGCAGCCCTGATTTCCACTTCCCTCCTGCTTTAAGACTGACTGTGCATCAAGTGAATGCAGCCCAATCAAAGTGCATCGTTGGGGCCACTTATGCATTGGCACTCTAAAAGCAATATGTTCCATCATCAGGCTGATTCATAGCCAGGAAATGTCTTCTGCTGCTGTCTCACTCAGTCAGTCTTTTCTTTCATATTATTAAAGGAAGTGCAACTAAGTGTGTGCTTCTGCACATCTATGTGCAAGAAAAGTGCAAGAAAGTGCAAGTGGGAGAGCTTCATAGCTGATCTACTTGTTTTACACTGTCAACTCCTTTTACAGACTGGGACTCTTGCTCCACTCTGAATGGATATCACAAGCTTACGTGTGCGTGTACACACACAGACACACGCACTTAAAGGATATTACTCACAGGTGCAGAATCCCTAGGAGAGAGGAGCCATCGTAAATCAGGCATGATTGAGATGTAAAACCGATGTTCTCTTCTTTTTACAGCCCAAGTCATTGAAATGCAACACGGCTGAGTTTGTCTGTTTTTCTAAGAGACTCAGGAAGTGTAAAGGAGGACTTGTGCAGAATCAGTAAATCCTTTATGAATATACAGCGCTTTTTATGATCATCCTTGTGCTAAAGAACTTTCACGTCAGTTGCAGTCATGCATCGGTAATGATGTTAGTTATCAAAAGTAAACAAGTTGAAAGACTATTGTAATGGAAGTGAAATTGTTATAGATGTATTTTATATTCAGGAATTGCAAAGACCAGTCACTTTCCTGGGAATGTGTGGTTGCTATTATCCAGATTTTATCCAAAAGCACTAGCACACCTCCCTGTTTTGCAAAAGAAGACTTGCTGAATTCTCTGTATGAAAATGCGCTTGCTTATTGAGATTTATTTTGACTATGCACGTTCATAGAGGTACAGTGGGTTTCCATCTACACTTTGGAACAAACTGCAGGTGACGCAAAATAATATTTGCCATTTAATAAATGCATCCTCTCAAACACATACTGCATTATCAGTGAAGACTTTCAAAGCGTTGGCTTTCGCTGCCGGCAAAAGCGACATCACATGTATAGTATTATTAATGGGCTCTCAAATAACAGTGGTACATTCTAAGCCAAGATACAATACCACAGCCACTATGTATTCATGTAAAATGCCTTGAGTAAATAATTCACAGTAGCTGCCTCCTTTCTTCGCCATTCCCGACTCCAAACCCACACTCGCAGTACAAATGTTTACACTTTAATCTGTGTGGAAATGTCAGAAACTTGACATTTCTTCACAGTCCAATTAAGACTCAAAGCAAAGGTAATATTGCTATGACTGTATCCTTACACGCTTACGGATATGTAGACGTTTATCTACAAAATGTCTACATATAGTCCAGGTTCTCCATGCTCAGTATCTATGGGTATTATGAGACATTCTGCTGTTTGGTTATCTTGCCTGACATAGCTATAAATTAGCGGAGACAAATTTTGGTTGAAAGCTTTGCTTTAGAAGTGGTTCAGTTCGGTTACTTTTGTCTGCTGATGTTAGGCGCTTTGAGTATTTATTTAAAGATGTACACTGCACACTAGAAGATGTTTTTGAGCTGTAAGCTGAATTATACCTTTTACACTGTGACGAAACACATCAATGTGTTGCTGGTGATGAAGCGATGCTTAACGTAGAGTCAACCGTTTGGGATTAGTCTACGTCGTGAAATTTGTATTAAAACAACCCTCTGGCTCACGTGGCCTCACCACTTTTCGACGGGGTGACCGAAGCTGTTGTATTGATCTATTTGAAACCACCGGGGTCGGTTAAATTGTTTGTCAGTGCGAATCTGAGCTAATGTGTTACAATAACACAAATGGTAATTGGCGAAATGGCGAAATTATCCTGAATAAAGCACACGGTTAAACTGATATAATTTTTTTGTATGTAGGCCTTTTTAGGTACAAAAACCAGAACAAAGTAACCCAAGCTAACCCTTTCAGATGCTCATATGGTTCTACACATGTGTCTCGTGATTGCGTCTCACACATGGACACCTGTCCCCTCAGCCCCTCCTCAGCCTCGTGATGACTTTTTTTTTTTTTTGCACTTTTCAGATTCATGTAATAGGAGACTTTTTTTAAAACGTCAAAATGCTGCGGTTTAAGCAGACAAGCTGTGTTTCTGGATTGAAATGGTGTTTATTTTTATATAAATGATCGTATTATTGTATTATTTATGCCTAATACCGCTCTATTGTGGACATGTAGTCATGTTTGTCAAGCCAGTCGGCACATGTACGTCAACATAGCATTTCTAGATACGTGTATATCAGTGGTATAGCGTTGATACACATGTTGATATGCACTTTTTTTTGCCTTTCCTCAACTGGCAGGAGGTGGTTTGGGTGGATAGCGGATGCACAAAATCCAGGACTCTGAGTTCGCATCCCAACTCCCACATGTTTTTAGGTTTTTAGGCAATAAATGTGCTTTGGAAAAAGATCATGGTTTGCTTTCAATATTACTCAATACATTATGAATAAGTTTATTATTATTTAATGAGCTGTTCTATACTAACCCTAACCTTTTGCCGTCAGTAACTAAACTTAACCATAAAAAAAAAAAAAATAACATAAACATAACCTCAGAGAGACACAGTTGAAAAGCACCATAAGAGGTTTAAACACTGTAATACTGATATACACACGTGCAGAAATGCTTCTAAACATCGAGATTATACGTAACCGTAGTTCGCTGAAACGTATAACGGCAACATTTAATTCTGGCGACTGGGTTGAGTCATGTTTGCACAGCATAGTGAATTATTTGCTCTTTCATTTTATGCAGTGGGAACACTGCTAGCTAATTTCATTAAAACCCCGTGAGATATACTGTTGCTTTAATGGCAACAAGGTGTAGAGTGTTGCTTTAAAATGTGTAGGAATGACTTTAATTCAATAACCCTTCTGCCCCCTTGATGTCCGTCCTCTTCGTCCACTCCCTTTCCTCTTCTGTCTTCACCTCCTCCTCTCCCCTCGCTCTTTTTGTACTCTCGTGCGATCGGTTGCTCCTCTGGGCAAAGTTTTGGGGCAGATTGATGGATTTCAAGCCTGAGTCTTGTCAGCAAGGGTCTTCTCCTTCCCACATTTCCTCCATATTTCCCACTCTTCCTCTGTGCATTCATTCCTACACCGTACTTCCTTGTCTTCATCATTCATTCTTCCCTACTGTCCTGCACCCCATTAGTTCATCCCACCTCTTCCTCCTCCTCCTCTTCTTTATGGAGGGACCTTCCATCTCTTCTTCTCCCTGTCCCTGCATTCTTTTTACTCTGTCCCTCCCTCTGTTCGGCTATTTCTCCCTCCTCCCTTCCTCTGCTTGGACAGATTAACAGTCTTCCTGTCTTGCAGAAAAACCTACAAAGACCTGTCTGTCCCTTGACAACACTAAACAAAGCCTCTCTCACTCTTTTTTCCCACTTTCTTCTGTGCTCTCTCTTCATTCCCTTCACACCCAGTGACCTGTGCTTCCTCTGAGCACACTATACGAGACCTCCATACCTTTAACTCTCATTTTGCTCCATTAGGATATCTCATTATTTCCACTCGCTTTTTTTTTTCTCACCTCTGTCTCCAAATACAATCACTTAGGGCCAAGTGAAAACATTAAAACTTGGCTAGAACTAAATATAACTTGGCAGAATGATAAATTAATAGCACATTTGTTCTAGATTACCAAAGGATGAGAAGCTATGTTTCCATTAATGTATTTGTATGTGAATTTTGAAGTATGGCATTAGAAACAGTTTTTTATTGAAGTAGTTTCTGCCTTTTGTAGAGTTAATGCACTTAATTGAAGACGGACACACCTTTTTCTAATAACTTCTGATGAACATTTAACTATGATATTTCCAGACTAGAGTGTATCGAGACAAAAGACTTTGATGGCTCGAGACCAAGGCAGGGCGAGACCGAGTCAAGACCAAGACCAGACCAGATACACAGCAAGGGCATAATGGCATTAGGCTTCGGGTTTTCAAATATTGCACAGATTGATATGGTATGACGTGACCAAACAAGGAGATTATCTTACCAGAACAATGAAGTAACAGTCATCTTACTGAGCCACAGAGAGAGACGACACGCAAACTACTGGGGTCAGACTGGATAAAACGTGAAGCGTGATTTAGTTTCCAATGCAAGGCCTACTTGATCTGCAACTGTGTATTCAATAAAGTGTTGAGTGGAGCTGCTGTGGGGTCACATCTAGCTCTATCACACAAGCGAAGGAGCAGCACCTCAGCATGTAGTGTTTATGTTGTATATGGAACTGACATTACCTAACACTGATGTAACGTAACCTAAGGTTGATATAATGTAACGTGCATGCATCGCATTAGGTGGCCTGCCTGTCTCGTGGAGAAAAAAAAAAGTAAACTAACGTGTAGGAAAAACAATTTGCAACCACGTGCCCTGAACCCCTCAATCTATAACAAAGCTAACACTGCATTAGCTACATCCCTCAATGTGCGGGAGCTAAATTTGGCAAATAGGTGGCAAGAAACTGAAACTATATACATAAGTGGTTAAGTATAGCTAATGTGATGATTCCCTTTGCAAGCGAGTGGGCAGAATGAGGCAGAATGTGGAAAGAATTGGCAAGAAGTTTTACACCGAAAAGAAAAGTTTGAAAGATTTTTTTTTTCAAATCACGGTAATGAGGTTATTAAATAAATCAGACAATGTGCAGGCAGTTTAGTCATATCCCTGCAGCTGAAATGAAATCCAGCATCCTATCTGTCTCAGACCAAAATCCAAGACCAACCTGGAGTACTACAACGCTACCCATACGAAAATAACATCACAGCCATTTTAGATTTTACAAAACAGCAACTGAATGCTCTACAGTCTATGCCACCACCTTCGGACAATACACAGCCTAGTTTATTCACTCCAAACCGGTTGGCTTAAACATGTTTTTTTTGGTTTCTTTTTGTAACATTTCCAAGTTTCACTTCAAATTCACATGGTAATTACATTGAAATGCAGCTAATGTGTACAAGGGTCAAGGGTTACTTCTTTAGAGTATTGTATATGTGTCTTGTGCCAGTTCAACAAGAGCTGGACAAAAGAAAAAAAAAAATTGACCTGTGTCTAACAGCTGGGGTGGAGCTGTAACATTGAAGACGTTAAGCCCTGGGCCAAAAAAAATAAAAATAAAGGCCCAATCAGCTTCTGTGTTTAGGAGCACACTTTATCCAAAAGAAAAGGTGAGGCAACGAATGTGACGGAAATTTAACATACAGGGAAAAGATGGGAAGGGAGCTGTAAATCAAATGCACCCTGATTGATTTGTTTGTGTGCTCCTTAACCTCACTTCAAATCCTGATCACGGCCTTTGCTCGGATTGTCATTAACGTCACCGCCCTGTGCATCACCGTCAGGGTATCAGGAAAAGTGTAAATACCTCAAAAAGTCTTAAAAGACAGGAAGCTAAAGAATGCAAAGATGTGAGATTTGTGCCGAGGAGAAAGTTGAGACTAGTACCACATGGTGAGAGGAGACAAAGTGATGAAGAAAAATAGGAGAGGACGGATGAGGAGGAGGAGAAGGGAGAACGAGGAGGGTTGTGGCTGGGTCAGGTCTGTCTCTTGTCCCCACAGGCTTACGTGACTTACCAGCAGTGTAAGTTCAGCAAAGTTCAAGGTTGGATTGACTTATTTGGAGAAGAAAAAAAAGTTCAACTAAGTTTAAACAGCAAATAGGGCTCGCCGACAGAGGTATTTGAACTCAAAGACCCTAAAAAATACTTACAACACAGCATCCCAAGTGGGAGTGTTGGCACAAAAGTACATTGGTGTTTGAGTCTCAGCAACTAACAAAACAATTTCAAGCATTTAGATTAGACCTCTATAACTTACAAATGACACTAAGTGTGTTTCCAACCAGCTTTCTGTTTTTTTTTTTGCATTTTCAATTAAAGCGGTAAAAAAAGCCGAGTGGTAACGCCAAACATCTAAATATCTCAAAATGCGGCGGAAAGGAGGTGGAAAAGTTGGTGTATCTGTAAAAGGGAAACGTGAATAAGTGCAATGGAAACAGTTTTAGTGAATAACTGTGTGCGCGTCTGCATGTGTGGGCCAATAACGAGACTGCAAACGTTCACAGAATTCCAACAAACGTAACTGGCGTATTAGACACTCAACAAGAACAGAACACCACCATGTAAACCATGAAAACCGCGGAGACAGGATATTGAGTGAGTAGGGTTGTAAACATAACCTGCAGGAGCTGCTGGTGTTAGCGGGCTAGGAAAAGAGCTTCACAAAGTTGCAAAATCTCCAGCGTTGTATAGAACATTTTAGTCTTTAGCTTATGTCACTGCCCTTACACTTTCTTATATGCACTATTTGCATTATTTCTCTGGGCAATTTCCAAAACACTGATACATAAACAAGTAATACTCCGTGAAGAAGATGGTCAGTTAAGTTTGGTCAGATTAACCTCTGTGAAAAGGGAAGGGAAGGTGGCTCAGTTTGAATAGAAACTCACTGAGACCACATGTCAAGTAGAGGTCTGTTCCTCCATGCATTTATTTATTACAAGTCATTAATTAATCGTACGTATTTGTTAATCACAGAAACACATTTCACTTACTTCTCTCATCGTCTGCCTGGTATGCACTTAGAATGTGCGTTTTTGTCGCATAGATGTCTGAGTATTAGTGGTATGAGTGGTTCTGTCCGTGTGGGTGGACTAACAAATCATTAATGTGTGGTGCGGTGCTTGTAAGTCATGTCAGGGCGGCAGCATGCAGGCAGAGTTTAAACACTGTAAATACTACGATGATGATACGTGATATATGATGATACATAATGAGTCTGGCAGTTTGCTAAAAGGTGCGGCAGGGTGTACATGCAGTGATGCTCCGTTTCTCCAGCGATGAAAACAGTTTAACGAATGAGGAATTTCTTTAGCGCGCCGAGTCAAATGGTGCAACTTTTTGTAAATATAATTAATTGGACTGGTACTGAGAGTTGGCAAACATGTAAAGGTCAGCATTCATATCTGTCGGCAGTGAGGATGTGAAATTGGTGCTTTGGGCCTAAAACACTGCATTGTGTTTTCAGATTCTCAGTGATGAATTCACAAATACTTGTGTGTGTGTGTGTGTGTGTGTGTGCGCGCACGCATGTGTGTGTGTGCAGGAATTTAATATTAATGGCGGCCGTGGGCTATATCTACCTTGTTGTTGTGTCACTTTGCTTGTAAGGAACCTTTGCAGATGTTTGTATTACTTATTCTGTGTGTGTATTTGTATAAACACCTGAATAATACAGCGGACGAGTAGGCTAGTTGTTACCACACAAAAGATGTTAAGCTTAAATAAATGTCAGCTTTTTTTTTTCCGCTGACGAGATAATAGAAACTGTTTTTCAGAATTACAATGCAGAAGTCATGTGTTATTCATAAAAAAAAAAGAAAAAAAAAAAAGGTTTGTGTTATTCATAAATAACTGTTTGTGTGTGAACAGCTGTGAAATGGTCATCATATTGACACACACAAAAAAAACAAAAAAAAAACAACCTCAGAATCCAAAACAAAAGAGGAAATGTTGTTGGCATAATTTAGTATTCAAATTCACATTTTTTATAATTAACAGACCGGCTGTGACAACAAAGATTAACAATAGCAGTTAATTTACTTGGCAGATACTCTGAGCCAGAGCGGCGTCACTGGATTCAAGTGTTGGGTACGGTCACTGTGACACCGCAACAAAAGCTGTATGCATCACACCACTGTGAAGATTGCTGCCTGTGGCCATGTGAGGTACTAATTTAAATAAACAAAACGCAGCTCAGACTTCTCAGCCTGCTAAACTGCTATTTCTCTCCACCGATTCTGCACAAATATCCATGTAGTAGAGTGTTATATGGGAGCAGGAAGTAAATGACTGTCCTGCTTAAGTGTCCTCAAGCATGATACTGAATATTCACAGCTCCAGGATTACTGTTCTGCAGCGGATCGTGACCTCTGTGAAGCAGCCTCGGAGAGACAAAGAAGTTTCATCCAGTTTCCCTCAAAGCCCAAAGAACTGTCTTCCACGAGAGTCGTCTTACGTGCTCGATCATCAGCACTTTTCTAGCCTAGTACTTAGTTTATCTGCTGTGGCTCATGTCCTTTTTAGCAATGCATGCTGCTGCTTCAGTTCTCACAACTCCTGAGTTATTCTGATATTAAAATTAGTGACAGCCTAAAGAGTGACCCGGAAACTAGTGTCTTTAGAATTAAAGCTGCATTCTGATGAACAACAGCTGGTCATTTGTTTTTTTAAAGCAGTCCTAATCTCGCTGTGAATTTTAGGCATAGATGGTATATGAAGTTGGACGACATGACAGCGATCCTCAAAAGCGATGCCAAAACGTCTCGTCTCGATTGGTGCCAGGCCGCAGTGAGGTCACAAGCCCCGCCCCTCACTGTTAGTCAGTGGGACTTTAAAGTTAATGTTTCCCAGAGGTGGTTTCTGTGTTTTTGGGTAGATTTAATTCAGCTGACTTGTCATTTTCCTGCTCATTTTGTGTTTATCAGTTATTTGATGATATAAAAAACGTGATTGACAGCTGTAATGACCAATTGCTGTCAAGACTCATGTCAAACACGAGCGAGGAAACAACTCAGACGGCTGACCGGCAGGTGGACGTCGCGTCTACTGCACAGACTCTGGCTCCAGAATAAACACCACAGAAGCAACAAAGCAACTCCTGTGATGTTTTAACTTCGCTTTTACAATAGCAGGGGGATGCGGTGTTGCGTCATCCATCTTTAAACAGTCTACGATTTCAAGCTGTAGGCTCAAAGCCCAGTTCAGACCAAAGACGAGCGGGAAACTTTCAACTACTTGCAAAGCGCACGTCTGTAAACGCTGTGAAAACCTGCCAGTTCAGACCAGTGCAACGAGATGAGGTAGTGCATCGTTTCCACAGCAACGGCTCTCTGTACTTAGGTTCGAAATGCCAACTTTTCATACTTCTTTGTAGCTGAATATGCTTATATAATAAAATGCGGCGTAACATCTCTTCTTACACCAGGCCAAAAGAAACGTCTGTACGTTTTTGTCACACCTAAATGACCAGAAAAACTTCTCCCATCTGTTCCCATAGCAGTCCTGTCATTTAGAGGAGTCGGTGTCGGCTCTGATGAGTGGAGAAAACAAGTATACTATCAAGACAGGATTTTACCAGAAGAACAGCTGATAATAATGCTGCGTATTGTGGGTAACAGGTGAGCAACAGCCCATAAATGCTGAGAAATACACACACTATATAGCATCACGTTAACAGTCAACGCCATCGCTACGTCAGTTCACGCCGCTGCAACCGCTATCTTCAACGTTCCGGAACAGTTTTGTCTCGTTGCGAGTGTTGTAAGACATTCTCCTAACTTTGAACTTTGTTTCTCTTGGAATACATTGCGGCAAGTTTGATTAAAAGGCAAAAAAAAAAAATGTAATACTGTGTATGCATAGTTATCAATTATCTGCATGCAAAGAACAGTTAAGCAACCGATTGCCAGAGACATACTAGTTGTTGTTTTGGAAGTCCTCTTCAGTTCTTAGATCAGTTGATTTAGAACATGGCAGCATGGAGGTGCTGCTGCAGCAGTCATGCACAATTGATGCGGAACTGATGGATAATAGGATACCTCACCAATGTTTACCGGTGTAAAGTAATACTGGAAAGTACGCCAGGGACTATGTGGAACACTTTGCATTTTTACAGGTGTTCATTTTTGCATTTAGTGTGGATTTATTGTTGGGTATCCAATCATGAAATAGCCTTGGCAGTTCAGCTGCTGTACCCATCTGCTCCACTGGGCCCCCTTCACACACACAGATATATTCAATAAATATGCTTTACGTGAATTCACTTTATTGCTCTCAATGTCATAGCCATGTAGTGAACACACATTAGTCTCTAGTCTCACAGGTTTTATATCATTCATCTTGCATTGCACACTTAAACCACAGAAAAAAAGAAAAGAGAATCTGTGACCGTGAACTTTGCTCGCACAGAAAAGGTGTGTGTGTGTGTGTTAATGTGCACGTCAGCAAGTTCATGTGTGAGTTGCACGGTTTAAGGAGAGCGGCCAGGTGAAGAGTCGACACAGCAGATCAGAGACTGATCAAGCGATCACACACACACACA
>JAPQRN010000005.1:33900769-33912062 GCA_037367275.1 Coranthus polyacanthus
CATGTCTGTCTCCGTCTTTCTTGTTGGATGCTTGACACCGTCATCCATCGAGCCAAAGCAATCTGGGACAAGAACACGATTACTTACTTGTGTACAGACACACTTGCGGGCACATACATAACTGGCACAGAGAAGAAGATCGAGTAAAAGAAAGCAGGCTCTGGGAATAGGCTGACCCATTAATGTCATTTTGCTGCTGGATGGACTGAGACATTGAACACAATTGATGTCACTCACTAGACAGACATTTTATGTCTGGCCACCGAAAGCAGCTCCGAGGGCCACGTTTGCAAATTGGATAAGTTACTAAATGGTCTTGGGAATGGAACTGCAATAGACATTTCAGATCTGGCAGGAGCTTGTTGAACACGTGCTTTGTGGATGCTGGGTGTCATAGATGCTTCTTTAGTGACATATTGATGAAACCAAGGTGATTCTGCGATAGAAGTATTGGATGGAACCTGCTGAGACTCAAATAAAGTAATAGGATAAGGTTGCTGGCTGAAAAGTCCAGTAATTAAATTTGTGAAGCCTCGCTATGTTTTCTTGTAGGAATAATACAGCATGTTTCATTGTGTCTGGTTTGGATTCAAAAGAAAAGGACACATTTGTTTTTAATCATTTATTTCATACATAATTTCCTGGGTTTTTTTTTTTTTTTTTTTTTTTTTTTTTTATGTGTTGTGGTGTTTACCATAAAAGAAATACAAGCTTTTCCCTTTCACTGCTTTATTAACGATAGTGTGCAAATAAAGATATTTCTCATGAGAATAAAAACAAAACTAAGAGGTGCACTCAGAGAGCACAGACCTCCACCAAGGCCAATTCTCTACCCTTCTCCTCGTTCCACCATATTATTAAAACACAAACAAACCCCAAATTATAACTTGTTTTCCACCATTTTGTCACTTGGTGCTGCTGGTTAGTTTAAAGATCATCACAGACGTCATCTGATTGTTATGCAACCAACTGTTTTCACAAAGTAGGAGTTTATTCAGGGAAGTGAACCACTTCTCTCATAGGACCCCATTCAAAGCAGAGCAGCCTCTGGTCTCCCTTCAAAGACATCAAAGCTGTGACGTGTTTACACCCAGAGTTTAGATAAATTTGTTTGTTTTGTCCAGGATAACCAGCATGTGAATTTGTTAGAATGTCATCCTGACTGGATACCTCTTTAAACCTCAGGCACAGAGGTCAAAGCAACGCACAGTGAAAGATTTAACCGGATGAAAAGCGACCCTACAAGCTAACACAGGGAACAACACAGCACCTGCTGTGAAACCATAAACCTTGAACTGAATATTAACTGTGCGCGCTGCATTACCGCATGAAATGTTCGAAAACGATATCATTTCCGAATGCATTTATTTCTCGTGCACATACAGTATTGTTCTGTGCTACGTAGTGCAAATAAAACCGGCAGCTTGTTCAGATCACCCGACGTTTTCGTTCAGCTCAATCCCATTAATGTCCGATGCTCCTAACGCTCCTTTGCTTTTGTGTCAAGCTGCTCTTTATCTGAAAGCCTTCCATCGCCGTTTTCCTCTAGTAAATACTGGTTATTATCGCTGTGTGCGTGTAATGGTAACTATAGAGACAACGGGTGACCCTTACTATGGCTGCCACTACCCACAGTGCAATGCACCATGACGTATTTGCCCAATCTCTATATCACCGAATTGGAGTTTTTTGCGTTGCCACCATTCGTTTAATTGAGTGGTATGGTGGAGTGTAGATGCCATGTCATTCTTTTATTTCAGCACGCTAATGAGCAGGTGACATGGCAGGCATAATGAAAGACGAGGCCAATGGGAATATCAAAATTTTACTCCGACGTGAAACTATGAAGAAAACATGACACAACATAACAACAAAGCTTTCAGACGTCTACTTATGAGCTTTTGAATACCACAAGAGAAGAGCATTTGTGTGTAATCATCTTTTGAGGGCACCATTAGAAATGGCTCGTCAGTTAGCCATAATCAACCACGGCGAGAGTTGGTCCTGACACAATTATATGCATTGTATTAAAAGAGATGATATAATTATCATGGGACATTACAGCGCAATAAGGTCTGACCATCAGTTCTATGCCTAATGGATCCACTTACTCTTGTGGCTAAGTGATGATTCTTTCTAGTGAGGGAAGCATTTTGTGTCTGAGAAAGAACCCCATCGCAATATCGTATATCTGATCTTAATTTCACGACAATTATTCCTCTCAGTCATGTTTTCTGAATGGTCCTGTGATGACTCATCAGACCGCACCGGTCACATAAAGCATCTGATGCATATAATGGAAGATTTTACTGAGCTCGTTGCCAGAGGTATGAAATTGGTCATATAGTAGATGCGATTAACTGTATTATAGAGATGTAAGGCACACATACAGTCGATGCACTTTAAGGATGTATTTAAAGCTACATTTAATAATATTTTAGGGCATAATATGTAAGACATTAGCCACTTTAACACATTTAAAAATTGTTTCACTAATATTTTGCCATCACTTGAGTTTGGTGTAAAGATATTCTGGTACGACCCGGTATAGGAATTAGAAAAGATTTCGGGTGTGAAAGGAGGCTATTTTAAAAGAAATGTTTTGAACACCTGCTCTCCAGCACTTCTGAGATGGAGAGACAAACACAACATATATTTAAGCAGGAGCTGTACAGAGAGACAGACATTTGTCAGAGAAATTTACCTGTCAGACTGTAGACACCCAAACAATCTGTGGTTTTGTAAATGGAGTGAACAACAACAACTTATCAGGATTTCGGCAGCACTTTGACAGAATGTTAAGTGAGACAAGGTACAAAAAGTGTGAAAAGAGAACAAGTGACTATTATTGTAGGCATGTTTTCTCAAAGTTTGAGGTGTACTTATGATGGGTGACGTCTTCTCTGCCGCCATCTGTGCTCTCCACGCCATCGCGGCATTGTCATTCCGAAAGGAAAGGTCGTCCGAACGGCAACGTTAGACTCAACCCTGCGAGCGGAGTCGTTTAACGGATGTATTAAAAGTATGGCTTTAATTGCGGGGAACATGCGTGTAAACAATATCACTGGCATAACTTTGCTGTGATCTCACTGGTCTTGGCGAGATTATTATGGAAAAAAATACGGTGTCTCATAATGGATTTATTATGTCATAAAATAAATGCTATATGCTGATTGACAGCACAGACCTTGCCACGAACTGAACCTGTTATTTGTGCCAAGACGTGTTTGTGTGCACTCTCCTCTGCAGAACAGTCAGGACTTTAACAACTCTCAAATAGCCAGAGACACCTGTCTAATTATACTTAAATGGTATTGCATTATGTCAGGCCTCACTTCACTGTGCTTTTTAATGTGACCACAGATGCAACATCAGATGTTCACAGTTAACTAAAAGAAAATGTTCCACAGCTGAGACGCAGTCGCTGCCAAGTACAAGGTAGAGTTTAAGGGGTTGTATTGATGGATTGATCAGGATGTTTCTTACAGCAGGCAGAGGGATGAAGCAGCAAAATAAAACATCCCATGAGTAACAGAGGATAAAAGAAGAATAGGACAGATCAGGCAAGCGTCTGCTCTGCCTTTTCTATGTATGTATGTATGTATTTATTTAGACTGTTTTATGATTTGAATTTTCAATATGCATCAGAGCTGATGTTCATTTGCTTAAAAGCCTGTAGTCTTACCGTAGGTCTAGGCCTGGTTATTTTTAATACCGATACCTTGGCTTTAATGGTTTCGATCCATTTTAACGAAAAAACAAAAACATTACGTCTTTAGTGTGATTTTTCAGCTCATTTGCATTTTTAAGCAGTTTTACAACATATGAAAAGTAAATCAATTTGCCACAACCTGAAATCTGTTAATATAATATCATTAATAAAAATGCACAAAAGCTCATACTGATGAGATGTTCTCTTTTCAAGATCGTTTTATCAGCCAAACTGGACATGAAAAGCAAAATCCATTATGTGCACTTTATTTTAATGTCACCAGACTTCCTTCGCTGCTGTTTTGTCACGCACGGAAGTCTTTATTTTGAGACAAAACATTTGGTTTGAACCAAGGCCTACAGCTGAATTCAACTCGGATTTCGGTTCTCTTTCCTCATGACGATTTGCAAAGAAAACATTGTTGCACCATTACAGTTTCTAGGCTCAGCAGCCACTTGTTGTCTCAACCAATGACCAAGAAAGATTTAGAAGCAATGGAATGGTTATTTGACTACGAAAGAGAGACTTTTAGTGACTGGCGTGAATCAGACAGGTCTATCTCAGGAGGCGGTCTTGTGGATCATGTGATCGACAGACGGACTGAAAGGCATCGGCGCAGGAGGATCAAACGGTCGCAACCAGCATCTTCGCGAAAAAATATTTGTGTAGCAAAAAGTGGGCCTTAACTTTTTTTGAACAGACCATTAAGGTTCTGCACACAGTGTGGGCGCCCGTCGGAAGTAAAATCAGTGGAGTGCAAAACAAGGTCGTCAATCAGCAATAATAATATGAGCGGGGAAAAGGAGAGACAGGATAAGGAATTGCATAAAAACAGACTGTGAGAGAGTGCATCTGGGATGAGCTGAGAGACAGACAATAAGTCAGCGTCCGTGGAATTAGTGGAGGAGGCAGAGTGTAAATTGGGGGGGGATAGAAAGGGTGGCTAAGGGAAGAGGCTTTGGATGTTGTCAGACTCTTTCTCAGAGTAGGTGCCAAACTATTTGGCAGAAAGTGAGGAGGGGGAATAGGGTGGTTTAGGAGCCGGGGATTGGATTTAAAAAGGATGGGAGTGGTGAAATGTTGATTGCAAAGGTTGCTTTCTCCGTGGCATCTACTGTGATATCTTAAGCAGCAAAGACACACATATAGCGAAAGACAAGGGAGATTGAAAGTGGAGGAGGTTATCTGTCAAACAATCTTCTCTCCAATGCCTTCAACCCGGGAGGCTTAACAACTCTCAAGCAGCCTCACGGGAAGAGGTGACATGGCGAGGTGGAGTGGAAAGTGAACGAAGAAGGGTGAATGGCAGGGCACGCAGAAATATTCAGGTGTCGCACCATTTAGAATCACACTGGTTTTGTAGTATAATTCAGTTATAAGGACCAGAAAGCTAATTACTATTAAACTGCAGACAGCGGTGGAAAAAGTCCACACATTATTTACTCAAATAGAAGTACAGATGCCTGCGAAAACCTGTGGGGGAAAAAAATTACTCTGAGTACATTTCAGAGCTTGTACTTCGGGCTTTTATTTGAGTAAAGAAGTAGAATCAGTACATCAAAGTAGAAGTACTGATTCTACTGAACATCTGCATTTCTACCAGCTGTAAAGCTACTGAGCCTCATACCGTCCATGTCGGGTTGTAGTTCTCCTGGCCTCCTGGACATCTCATTAAATAGACGACACCTTTCCTCCGAGGTCAAGTCTCTCTTGACTCGGCTCGTTTTTGCCTTTTTACGTTGCTTCGTCTCTCATGCGTGATATGCACTGCTCTTTACGCCAAGAGGTCAACTTTTCCACAAACAAAACATAGTAACAATGCAATGAGAAAAAAGTCCAGATATTTGTGTTGTAAAGTAGAGATACCCGGAAACTCTTATTTGTACTTCGTTACTTCCAGCCTCTGGTTGCAAGTTCAAATAAGACGAGGAGGGAATACTTACATAAAAGCTCTGTGGGAAAGTTTAACGTCACCGGGAGGATATTAAGCTCCCAGCTGCATAACAGAGTCTGACAATCAATAATAGTGTAATGCATAGACAGTGTGTGGATCGCAGTCCACACACGGAGGTCAAATAAAGAAACAAAAGTTTAAGACAGGGGAAGAAATCACTTAGAAGTGGAAATGAAATCAATTGTGGCACCGGCACATAGAAGACAGTTGTTGAACCTAAGTTCAGCTGAGAGGGCCGCAGGTGTTGTTCTGCACTACAGGTGATCGCTACGTCTGAGACAGAAAGCGCAGAAACAGCAGGGAAACCTGAGCCCAAAAGAAGCTGTCTGGACAGCTGATTGACAATTTCTCTAACACTTAAGGGCATAACGAGTATATTTTATTTCCTTCTTTTACATGAAGATGAAAAAATAAATGAGAGGTTCTGTGGTAACTCGAAGTGTTAGTGTAATAGAGTTGTAAATGTTTCCATCTACAAAATGCATGTTGGTGACTGAAAATCTTCTCTTTGTGCTTCTGTCGGTTAGAAAAGATGGAAAAGATTGAAACAAATTGACAAATCACAGATATTTGTCTGTATTGCATTTTAGAAAATGTCCCAACTTTTCTGGAAATGGGGTTTGAACTCTTTACTTTGTACTTTTTTTTTTGAATAAATTGTTGTCAAAGTAGTTTAAGCATACTTTTTTAAATTTGAGTAGATTTTTTTTTAGACATGATGACATGATGGCATTTTTTTCCCTTTTCTTTGACATTTGGAGACCCAAAAACATCTATATTACGTCTCCTTGGGACCCAGATTTGCACATCACGAACTGCCAAAATGCAGACACAGATGAACTTGTCAGTGTCCATCAGCTCAAGAAAAGAAAAGAAAGCGAGATACAAATTAAAACAAGTAACCAGTGAATTATTTAATATTCAGTCTGTCATTGTCTGCCATTGACTTAAGGTGTTGCACAGTCTGATGCAGTGAGGATGAAGGATCTTCTGTAACGTTCAGTCGTATTGCTGTGAGGTGAGTCGTCCACTGCAGCTGCTTCTCCGGTCGGTCAGAATGCGGTGAAGAGGATGATCTGAATTTCCCAAGACGTCCTCGGCCTTATTCAGTGATTCATTTCTCCGTCACGGCTCTTTTTGTGTCTTCAACATCGCTTTTGTCTCGTTGCGTCTCTTACCTCTCCTCTGCATTTCACGCGGCTGCGGTGACGTCAACATTCATAAACTCATCCACATCCTCTTCTACTGTTTTAATTTAGAAAATGAATTCACATCGTATATTATATTATTCTACTCCGATAATTGGCGACCCATGAAAAAGAGCTCCATGACTCCATTTTGGAGCCCGACCCGAAGTTTGGCAAAGGCAGCTTCAAAGGAACACAGTCACATTATTTAGGAAATGTGACAGTGTGGAAATCAGATTTGCTGTCGCTGCTGTGGTCATGAAAGACGCAGCTATGTGTTGTCCTTGGTTTGACATGCATCTATTCAGCTTTAACTCAATGGAAATGAACAGGAATTCCGGAAACCGTTTGATATTACTATTCACAGTTGGAATTATGCGCTTACTGGTAGGTCTGCATCGAGACCTACTGGACCAGAAAAGTTTTGGCCCGAGACCGCATTCCTTGTCTTTTACTCATGCTATTGGTATACAAGTCACAATTAATTTGAAAACCTAGACGCACAAACCGCCTCATGCTTACACTCATTTAGAAAGCAGACTAAGTACTAACATTGCAAAACATGATAAGAATTCTGAGTCAGTGAATCTTCTGACTCCTGGGATCAGCTGCAATCCCATCAGTCATTTTCGCAGCATTAACTCGGATCATTGGTTCTTTTTTTTTGCGCTTAACCGTGAACTCAGTGACCCAGGAACACACGCATAAACACAGGCACACATTTACACAAAGTATTAAATGTTTGACTAATCTGACAGCTTTTCCGGGAGTACCTGTTGTATTAAGAATAACACGACGCTTACAAGTCACAAATAAAATGTTATTGACCCCAGCGGAGCAATTCAGTCAAGAGAGCAAGAAAACAGTGGAGAAACACAAGAATGAGAGCTGGGGAAAAAAAAAAGAAGTAATTACTGTATGTTTAAGTTACAACAACAATTACAGTTACGTAAAGGTATTACTGTCATCACAGCAAACATTTTCGAGAAACTGCGATTGAAAATGAACGGATAATAAAAACGTCTGAATATATTTACCCATTTTATAGACACTTAAGTGTGTTATGCATTACAGTTGAATATAACATGTACTTGATAGAATTACACGACTGTGCTTGCGGACTAATTAACATAAACTTGTGAACAAAACAGTGGAATTCATTCGATAACCCTGCGATGAATATTACTTTTGTGGAGCTCATAAGTTGCTTGCGTCGCACGACATTATAATATTAGAAATCATATTACATAATCAAATGGGGAAGGAGTCAGACGGGACGTAAACAGAGCAAGTGTAATGTAATATATTAGAGTTATTCTTCTGCCATGTCATCCCACTCTCCTAGAAATTAAGTTTGTAACTGCTAATTTGTTTAGCTCATTATGTCACTTTCCAGACAGACGCTGACGACCTGGATTCGTTCACTGGCAACACTTTTCTTTTAAAGTGCACCTTTAATAAAAGAGAGGCCTGTGTGATTTTGGCAGTATGGCTGGGGGATTCTGGTATTGGAAAAATTAGGGGAAAAAAAGGGTTATCACGTCCTTTCTTTATGCTTCAAGTCACTACGCAATTTTGCAGTAATCAAGACCTTTTAAAGGCATTTTATGAAGCTTGGAAAAGTGGCTTCTCTGTTTCACAGCCGCGCGAAACGGCCTTCTTTTTCACCTCTGTTCATATTTAGTCTTTTATTTGGGCCGAGAGGAGAGAGCGGCAGAGGGAAGGTGTGTTTTTTTTCTGATACCCCCCCTGATTTTGGCTCCGCTTTTGGCCACTAAAGACACAGGGGAAAATAAAGAAAATGATAATAATGAAAAGTTTAGTCATGCTTTACTCAACAAAACTGCATTCTCTTTTTATGCACCATGGGCATTGAACGAGCTGTAAAACATAATTTCCCAAGAAACATCCTAAAGGTATTTTATGAACTGTTAAGAAACTTGTTGCTGCTTTACACAACCTCTAAAACACTGAACAGGATGCAGTACTTTAAGTAATTTGCAGACATAACTCATTTCCTTTCAACATCTTTAAATATGTGTAGGCTCATAGACAAGAACAGATGAAAGAACAGAATACGTAAAAAGTCTATTTGTACTTAATGAAATCGTGAAGGTGTTTTCTTTAATCTCGTAGTACTTCAAATAATTTAAAGGAAAATATCCTTTTACAGAGGCCATCAGGCAACGTCTGAGGCCAAATATTGAGCAGCTTTTATAGAGCTTCATCTACAAAATTAGATTTAAAACAGGTTTAATGAAATAAAATCACCCCATCTCTGTCTAATCTAAAATGTAATAAATCTCGCTTCATGTCAGAGAAGCTGAACTTTCTCTTGAACTTGTTGCAGGACTCACTGAGGTCTGGGGAGCTATTACAAAGGAATGGAACAATTTTGGCTGATTTTGACACCGCTCGTGTCTTCGTGAATTACGGCGCAATATTTTTCCCTCCAGCACAGCCACTTTGTCTCGTTCCGTTGCCAGCACGCATCCATGCATACATGCGCGAAAGCACGTTGACACACATTCCTTCATATTTTTCACACATTTCCCATCGTCTGCTTCTCTCATTTTCCCTTGAATTAAATTATCAGCGGGATATTGTGGTTTAAAAACTGAAGGTTTTGATTTAACGGACTATATTAAACCACAATCCCTGTTAATTAGGACCAGATGATAGCCATGGCTCTTAAATATCTTATCATAAAAGTCATGAGACAAAATGTAAACCCAGTGTACTAAATCAGTTAAATGCAACTACCAGTCATCTGTCTTTATGTGGGAGGAAGTTAAAAATCCCCTCGGATCTGGTGTTGAACTGCAGGATAATCCCCGGTAATAAATCACATCCTCAGACTAAATGTGAATGGAGTCACTTGTGTGACTCGTGGTTTGGCCTTCATAAAACAGTGAGTTCAAATCAACCATTGATCTTCCGCTGATGAGAGATGTAATCTGGGCTGATAAATCACCTCACTTTTATCTTGTTTGGAAGCATAAAACAGTCCGCTCTTATTAATACTGGCAGGATGCTCTGGTAGTTCCCTCGCTCTATAAAATCAGGCTTTGCTTTCAACTGGGCGTTTCATTAGTCCTCCCTTGACTGTTCCACCCTTGACTAGATTTTGTTAGGATTTTAATACCACACTGGACAGCCTGAACTGCCACTCGACCTGCTCTTCGAAAGTAAATTAAAAAAAAAAAAAAAAAAAGAGATAAAGAAAACATAACTCTCAATAAAATCGTTGTTGTTGTTTTTTTTTTACTTAAATTACTTTTGGAAATTATTCAATTCAATCTGTGTCTTTCATCATCATTACATCGGGTCTGGCTTTAACGAAAAGCTGAGGCGAGGACACGCAGTAATGACAGGGAATTCTCAAACTCAGTTCAACATACAAAAAAATATTGAGCATTATAGTGTTTACTTTGAGCCATGGCTATTTTCATCAACCAAAATACATTTTTGTTTTATGAAGCTGCCATTCCTCAAGGTTCACACTGAGGCCACGCGCCGCCTGTAACTGAAGACGATTTCCTCCCACTGCTCGGATAACATTAACCTTCTTTTTACTTGTGAAACTCCAAATCCCGAATGACCCTGCACCTCAAGGAATGCCTTAGTAATATCAGAACATCTACTTGAGGAGATTGAATCATACATGAGATACGATATTTATTTTCTATTTAGTTTTAGGGTTGAGTGAAACTTACCCAAGCTGACCTGTGTGAATACCAGTTCCTTTCATAGACTGTATATAAATATACACCACAGGGGACGTCGCATGCTCCGACTGGTTCCTGGCCACGCGTCCGACGGACAGCAAGTAACTTACAAAAAACAAACTGATGGGAAAGATGACGATTTGAACACAAATCTACCTGAGGAAATCTGCCTAAAAAGTCAAAAATCAGTCCAAGTTATTGCATGTGTGCTGTGAGTTTCTAGTTTGGCCAAAGTCTCATTGAATAACATGGAGGGGGCAGGATTTATGACCTGTGCTGCAGCCAGCCACCAGGGGGAGATCGAGACGTTTTGACTTCAAATTTGAAGTGCTCTCATGATCTCGACACGTCTATCTCTGCCGTTCCTATAAACGTGAACTTCACTAGAAAAATGTTATGCCTGGAAAACGCTGCCTACCTCACCTATACATGGCAGCTGCCTCGAACAATCCAGTTCAGTTCAATTTTATTTATATAGCCCGATATCACAACTCAAGGATTCACCTCAAAGGGCTTTACAATCTAACACCCTCTATTCTTAGACCCTCGGTTCGAGCCTCAGGAAGAGCCGCAGAGGAGGGATCCTGCTGCAGAGCTGCTACTGCCAGACCTATGTTATGCACTGCATTTCCCATTGATGAGACTGTCAATATGGTTTCATTTCATCATGAATTTAGTTTAGAAGAAAAAAGTTCAGTCAGTCACGTGATGT
>JAPQRN010000005.1:33912162-33929339 GCA_037367275.1 Coranthus polyacanthus
TGATGAGACTGTCAATATGGTTTCATTTCATCATGAATTTAGTTTAGAAGAAAAAAGTTCAGTCAGTCACGTGATGTGCATGATGAGAGAGGAAGGAAAAACAGAGAGATCATGCATTGGAATATTTTTTTTCACGTCACACATTCAGATATTTTCTATGTATTGAAACTGTAGAGAAAGGTATCAGTTATGTAAAATATTGCCAACATGATGTCAGTTTGACTATTAACTACTTTTGCCTCAAGCCGCTTACCTCACGCGCGACAAACTCTTCTGTTTTCTAAATGACACACTACTCATTGACGCCTGGCCTCACAGGCAGACTGTGCGGTGGCCTTAAACTGTTAACATGGGCATCGAAACTAAAATTGACAGGTAACGTGAGCGCCTCACACAAGGTGAGGTGGGCCAGGTGTTCCAGGCTTTAGTCTTCTACTCAAGCCCTTAAAGCAACCGACGTTCATGTTTATCTGACAAATCCTTTTGAGGGTATGGCTGTAGTTCGCCAGGAGCAAAGTCAAAAGAACTGAGACTCCGTGTCAGGAAAGAGATGTGGCCAAAAAAACAAACGAGAGGTGCCATTCGCTGAAGTGTATAGAAACACATCTCTCCACCATCTTTCACTTATAAATAACTGGTAGTCAAGTTCAAAGTTGTCCCATTGCAAATGTAAATATTGAGGACTCTGTGTATTATACTACACAACATCAACACCTATATGTGTATGGTGTTATAGTAGGTAAAAGTCACTGATGTTCCACCATAGACTGTATGTCAAGATGGGCAAAATGACAGGTCCCCTAAAGTGAAGCCAAAACATCTTGATCACCCCCTGGTGGCTGGCTGCAGTATAGGTCATAAGTCCTTCTATGATAGTCAGTGGGGCTAAGCCAAACTAAAACATCACATTACACATTCAGTACATTTTCCCCCAAGGTGATTTCTGTCTTTGTAGGTCGATTTCATCGGGCTGATTTGTGTTAAAGTCCTGATTTTTTTTTTTTTTTTTTTTATAATTTATTCGATGTGTGATTGACATCAGCTGAGGCATGGTTCACTCTGCCCTCTGCTCTCTGCTATCACAGCACGGGCAACTTTGTCAAAGGATTGCCCGGTAAAGCAGACGAGATAACTTTTTTCTGCAGTTGCCTCAATCAAGACAAAATACAGAGCTGGATACTGAAAATGAGCCCAGAGTGGCAGTCTCCCAGCTGCATCTCTGATTTGAACAGATCTGCAGCATGAGGCCCATACCACTCACTGAAAGGGCTATGTGACTAGATTTGTAATTTTTGTTTCTTCTTGCATAGAGAAAATACTCTGAAATCAATTAACCATGTTGCACGTTACAGAAAATTTAGAAGATGCATAAAGCAGTGCCACTTGATCCTTATTTAGTTTTTTTTTCCAGTAATTTTCCCACACTGACGTTACGGTTCTGTATTAACTACAGATAATGGCTTCATTCAAGAATATAAGTGGTCCAGTCCTTTTGTTGGAATTGTGTGTAGTTAGTTTGCTGTGATTCTGAGCTTGCGATTTTGAGTTTGAAAACCTTACACACTTGATAGTTTGTTGACATGCTATTTGACGCAGCTGGTGGCACAGGTGGCATTCATCACATTTATGTGGGTCACGGTTTTCTGACGGTATGAGTGTTTGCCGAATCAGATGTGACACATTTTGTAGGAGCGCATTGTACTAAAAAAGAAAAAAGTACGAGAAAGTTCAGATAAGAATATGTTCTTGAGGCCCTGTGTTTCAACCGAATTAGGGGTTTGCAAACAAAAGGGGGCCCTGCGGGAAAAGGTTTGGCAACCACCGAACTATATAGCGACAAAGTGTGGATCGGGAGGTGAGTATAAAGAGGAACTGTTCTCGACTGACTGGGCATAAGGTGGTTCAGACAGAACCATCACAAAGCCTGTTCCCTCAAGTGCCTTGCCACATTTCTGTTTGAGAGTGTTCGAAAAAGAATCCACAAATTCCTGAGGGATTTTCTCATCTGGGCAAGGAGGACATGAGTCTGAGATGAGGTAGAAATCCCTGACTTGCCTCCAGTATGCCCAGCCTCTGTACACATGCCTTTCTTTAATGCTCCTCTTTCAAACTTCACAGGTATTCTTAATATTTACTGAATGCTTCACTCAATTATGTACACCGCACACACAAATCTGAGAGCCTGTGTATTTAATGTGATATCTTTGAAATGGTTAAACCTTTTTCAAAAGTGCCTGAAACCCTCACGTCCCAGCTGTGGTTAAAACATTGCCAAGTGAAGAGTTTGGGTCAGTCTGGTTTCCACGCTTGAGTACATTTCAGCCCTGACCCTGGTGATGTTAGAGATGGATGAGGTCCAGTCTTACTGCAACTTCTTCAAAATTAATCCTGTTTTTTTCCAAACTTTTCACCAATGTTTATTTACACCCTTAGGTTTTCAGGTTCTTCCAGATATTAAAGGTTCTTTAAATGCCAAAAGTCCCCGTTCCCCCCCCCCAACAAGAGTTTGAGCTTTCTCTGCACTTGGGGCAGCTGGTGGATTTTAACATTATTCCGAAAAAAATCTCTGACATCTGGCGTCTCCTCGGTCGAAAATGAAACCACTCACAGAAAAGCATTTCCTTTGCAAGATCGCAGTAGGATTCCATAATTTAACAACATAAAATAAAAAAAATAAATTGGAACATATTCAACCAAAGACAAACAAAGAACTAATACAAGCAGCAAATCTGTAAAATATTTTGCAGTAAATTTGGCATGACGGCTGACCTCGCTTTAATTTAAATATAGAAAATGACAGTGCAAATATGTTTATTTTCACCTTTTTCATCACTAACAATTGAAAAAGTCCGCCCTGGACGTAATGGTGTCCTGTATCACTCGCCACCATTTCAAAGTGCTAAACATTAGATCAGTGGTTCTGAAACTTCCTCAGACCTCAGAAAACATTTGTCTCCCATCATTCTAACTGAAAATACAGTAAATACAATAGCATAGGCCTAAATTAACTGGAGGCGCATTTATTCCTAATAGTTTCCATTCGGTGCTGTGTTTTTTAACTGTTAATTTTCACCTCCTGTCTTTCCAATCGTTTTATTAACTTGTAACCTAACTTGTAAACAGGCTGATATTGAAACAAAAATATTACAGGAAAGATAAATCTAATCTAAGCCACTTTTCAAGGATGTTATGGTTAAGGCATTACCCTTTTTCTTGTAGTATTTTCATTGTATTATATGTTATTATATTATACGAGGAAACATGGGTACCACCAGTAGTACTCATACTGTAGCTGCAGAACCAAGGCATTAGATGATACATTTATAAATATACAAAACATTTAAAGTCAGATTTCACTCATTTTTATCCATTTTTTGCTATAGAAAACCTTTGGCAGTGCTCAATCAGGCGCACTACGTAGCCGGATGTTTAATGTCGACAAATACATTACACAGCTGAAAATGTAAAGTATCCGTGGTTTTTTAATTATACATTTTAATTTTCTTTCTCATTAATAAGGCTAAGAAATGAATTGAGTCAGGTCTGCGCTGTAGATTGCTGCATTAATCACTCTGGTCATAATCAACTAGAATGAATGATAATAACCAAATAAAATGTCTTTCCACTTAATTACAAATCACCTTTGACATAGTATACATCAATTACTGAAAGGGCTACTGCACAGTAAAAATTGTCACTGCCAAATGCGATGCATAACATATATCATATAGAAATTTGACATTATTTATGGGTGAAACTGCCCAGTTATATGTGAGCTTTTTGTCATACTCTGTCCTTCCAATGGGAATCTGGCAGCAGGAGTTCATGCTGTTTGAATCCCAGCGTGCAAGCGTAGACACGCATTCAGTACCCACAGAGCACAAATTACAAATGGTGAATCAATTTTAAACTGTTCCACAAGCATAAAAAATATCAATAAACATTGACGTTGTGGCTTGATCTTACAGCATTCAGCAACAACTTGAACAACCAGATATCGAAGGGAAGAAGTGCCTCATGTTCTGTCAGATGTCCATCATGTTCCACTGAGCTGAACATCTCTACTTTGCACATATATTCTCACAATAATATAAGCGGATCTGGCTGATGAGCATAAATGTGCAGTCTAGCTGTTTGATGTCTTTCTTTTAATATAAATATTCATCCTAATGATGGAACAGCAACACATTCGCCAGAATAAAACATTGCCATACATTTCTCCAAACCATATGTACAATTCTAGTATGCCTGCACAGTGTGAGGAAAATCAGCAATGTGCAATAACATTGTCCAATATTTGCGATCACAATATGACTTGCAATAAATAAACTAACGTCTCAGTTGCGACCAAATTGACACCAGTGAACCTAAGGGTAGCTGGACGCCAGCTGGTGCTATGTCTCTTTGGCTAAATGTTTACATAGTATGAATGCATAGCACGTGAAAAAGAAAAAAAAAAGTATTCATTGCATTTCAGGTAGATTTTTGTGCATGTACATTTCACAATACTACTACATACGTGTACAACAGTGTTTCTGCTTCTTTTGGCCTTTTGAAGGAATAGAATGAGGCAACTTTAACTCTCACAAACACCACCATTATTAAACTTTTTATGGCTAGGCTCCACATCGGTATACCTGTATGGACAGAGGGAACCTACATTACTGGTATTAGACCCCACCCTTTTCCACCAACATGGAACCAGTGGCATTCCGGTTCACAAACCTAATTTTGAACCATTCTGAGAATTTCAACCGAAAATAAATAGTTTTTCTCTTGAAGTGCAAACTGATGTGGGTGAGTGATAATCTACAGTTTGGTGGCGTGATGCGTCTAGTGTAGCTTAGTGCTTTAGTGCTCTGCTTTCAGCCGCAGCCACTGGCTAGCCTCAGGTTTCTGGGGTGAAAAGCGAGGCAATCCAAACCTTCCTGCCAGTACATAGCTTCTTCTCCATCAAGACTCCAGTTGTGCCTCTGCGTGGCAGCACACTTCAACTGCACACCTTGTGACCCCAGGCTAAACTACAGGGGATCTCTTAGGAGCATGGCCCCTGGAGTTGTGGTGTGCATGCCCACCGGCATTTGGACATGCCCTGGCACTCAACAACCATGCTCCAGCCATAGGTCACGTAGTGAAAGATTCACCCATCTTCCTTCAACTAAGTCTACCCTGGCAGACAAGGTGGACCCAGCAGATATGCTAACAACCATGTGGCTATGAAGGCTGCGTAGCACAGCCTTGTGGAAGGCTCCAGGCATCAGTATGGATACTTCAGATACTGCAGGCCATACATTGCAGCTAAGTTCATCTCCAGCCATCTAAACTATATACAGTTTGCCACTGGATCAAGATGAATGAGGCATCCCACACCTGTGGATGATGAAATGAAGGCTCATCAATGAGCACGATGGACGAATAACACAGGTTGGAAAGAGGCGGATAGAGACAACAGTGCAGAAGTTTGAGAAACCAGTGGAAAAATGAACGAAATAACTGCTGACTAAACCCAGTCCTTGGTGGAGTTTTGGTATCTACCGAGTTTAAGGAAAAGCGAGAAAGTGTAGTACGCAGATTGGTTTCACTTGAACGCAAGAACAAATAATAAACAAACTAAACAAAAAACGTAAGGATTTCGAGACTGAAAAAAAGGCGTCAAAAAGTTTAGCTGGATGTTGTAGTATGTTGCCATATTATAGTGCTTTGTCCATTGATCCTGGTCCTGCTTAATGTATTTTTTAATTTCGTGCTACATTGTGGCTTTAATTTCAAAAAAAGGATTCTTGCATGATTCCAGTACAAATGGGTCTTCAGTTATATTTTGGAGCCACACTCTTTAAGTGCAATATGATGAATGGCCTTGATCATATCTTAAGTAATTGTGTGTCTATGTGCCTATCGAGTGTGTAAATGTGATCCATGTGCGTGTGGTGTGCATGTGCTTGTGTCCAGTGATGGATTCAGCTCAGTTCTTGTTTATGACACCTTGGCAGCATGTGAATGATAGTTTGAGATATGACCTCAGGACACACAGAATCCATCACCGAACATGTCATATATCTAAACTTTCACTTAATGTCTGCCTTTGTCTGCACACACACAAAAAAGCCACATCTGCTACACTTTTTTTCCTGCTACACTTTGTGTTTTGCAGTTTTTGAAATGAATGTGTCATCTTAGTGTTTAGTTTTGGAACAGAAGTACATTTTTGGTCACCAGTAACACATCGCAGTTTGAAAAGAAAAGAAATGACAGGCACGTCAAAAGTTGTTGAGGGCTGAAATTAAACTACGGTAAAAGTAAAATGTAAATATAAGCAGGCTTTAGTTTTGCTGTGTTTCTAAAACTGTGGAAGCCACTTATAGTGATCACGTCTGTCTGAATTGATCACTATACCTTTATGCTTAACCAAATTTTAATTTGTCATCTATTTGTTGGTCTGCTATTCAATTTTATCAGTGATAATGGGCTTTATTTAGCTTCAGCTGGTGGTAGTGGTGGTTTCTGTAGATATTTTACCTGTTGTATCTGTTATGTTGGCAGATGGAGGGTGTTGTAACGAGAAATCTCCAACATCTTTGTCTCTGAATTACAAGTGGGATGTATTTTTCTCACTCAGCTGCTCCCTGTTTCAGTTCAATTTGACATGAACACAGTTTTAACCTGATTGTTTCCTCAACAGCCTCCCTGTGCAAAATGTTCTTTCTCTTTTTAAATCGCTGAAACCAGCTGATGGAAACTTTAAAATTGGTCCTCTCCCAGGCTCACTGCCAAATCTTCTGCTTTTTCCATCACCAAGGGCCCGCTCAAGAGGGCATTACGTGACCGGGAACTATCAATCCACTTGACCCATGAGGACTTCAATGTGCATGCATCACCAGCCTCAGGTATGACTCAAAATGAACACAGACTACTTTATTACTAGGAATGACTCTGTGCTTTTTGATCCATGTGAGATAAGTGTAACCACGATCGCTGTATGTGATTTCCACTCTACATCTTCCTTTCATTCGTAGCATTCAACAAAAATGCTAAAGTCTAAGTCATAGGGTGCATTCATACCTACCTCGTTTGCTCCAGATGTTCAGAATTTCCAGTTTGACCTGAACAAAATTTGCAGGTTTGAAACCTCCCCCCAGATCACAGTGCAGAGCAAACAGCCGGTTCTCGATCCGACCAAAAGAGGCGGTCTCCTGGATCAAACTGAACCATGGTTCGGTTCATGTTCAGTGGGAAAGGAAAACACTTTTTGGATAATTTGACTTTTCAGACCAATCGCAGGAAGTTACAGAAGGCTATCGTCCCAAAAAAAGAAGAAAAACAGAAGACGGAAGAAGGTATAAATGAGGCAAATTAAGACCAGCTGTTTGGTCCTCACACTTGCAAATTTAGTTTGACTCACACTGGACAATCCAAAAGTCCAGAACATATGAGGTAGGTGTGAAAGCATCTTTAGTCTGAACCAAGCTTCACGTTCTTTTATAAATTCAAACATCTGGTCCAGTTAGTTTTGCTTTCACACTACAATTTTGGGAGAAAACTACTACATCCTGCCGTCATCACCTAGGTGTGCTGCGTCTCCCTTTATAGACAGACATGTGCATGTTGTTAATTCAGCTCATTTTTAACTTTTGTCTTCGGTTTGTTTTTCTTCTTTTTTCTTGTGTTTTTGGGCATAACCTCCTGTAATTGGCAATTGGTTCCAAAAGGGCCGTGGTTCAGTTTCAGATCTAAACTAAAGCTGGACTGTTTTGTCCACGGGGGGTTTCACACCCGTAAATTTGGTTTGGATCAAACTGAAAAGTCTGAAAGACCGAGTATTTGTGAATGTGCCCAACGAGTGTGATGATGCACTCAGTCTCATGGTGGAAAACTGCTGAATTTCTCCCTCATTCATTTTCTGTGAGATGGAAATTTCTTTGAAATTTGGAACTCCAAGCGACACACGCCTAGCCCATGAACCAAAGAGGCCGGTTCAAAAGAAGGTGAGACAGAAATGACAGACAGAAATGAATGTACAAAGTGGAGAAAAATATTTTTGCAGGCAGCAAAAGGTCTGTGATTATGTCAGCTGAAATAATGCCCACTAAGCACCTCACTTGACCTTAACCATAATGATATATTTGGCGTAGCAGCGGCAGGTAATTTATTCTCTAATCCTACTTTAATTTATTCTCTTTTTTAATTAAGTATGGCACATTTACAGCAACAAGCAATAAAACACAGTGCAGTCACTGCTATTTAATTAATTTACCAAATGACATTACATAAGCATGAAATACCCTGCATTTTATTGATAGTTTAAAAGTGGCTTTGCTTGACTTGCGGCAGTCAAACATCTGAAACATTTAGTTGAAGAAAAACAGACAGCAAAGTATAATTACAGTATCCAGCCAATATCTCGCCGTAGTCAGAATTCTGTCCAGACAGACAAGGACCTTTGTGAAGAGGTGAAACCTGCAGTGTTGAATTTAAGCTTCATTCAAGTGACAGACGTCGTATCACAACACGTAGCATGTTCAAGGACAAAGAAACTCTAGTAGCCATGAGCTTTTAGTCCTCCATCCTGTATCGTTTCAATGCACAGTCAGGCTTATAAAGTAACCAAATTCACCACTGCAGTACCTTGCTTATCTTGCTCAATATACACATCACCCTGCTGTGACATGGACATACAAAGGTGTACTTTGTATGTAATTCAATACGCACGCATTTACATGCGCAGGCATGCACACATGGCTGGTTCCAATTTCTAAAGAACATGCACACACAAGCGCATCAATAAAATGTAAATGGAGACCTGCATAGCTACACTGACGGTGCTGAAAGGTATCAGAACTAGCCGTCAGAGTGGTAGTACTTTCTCTTGATAGTATGGTTTGTGAGTTTCAACTCAGCGGGTTCATTCACATAAAAGATACTGTGCTGACAAATCTGAATGACAGTATGTGTGAGATGGCAGGGGGGTTGGTGTCTTGCTGAAAATAAACATGGAAAAATTGACAGAAAGTGAGCCAAGAGGAATGTGGAGACTGGGGAGGGGGAGAAGGGTGGAAGATCTGTATTGAGATAGCAAGCATGTGCTGCAAAAAGTACTTCTGAGGGATTTCTGAGGGCCCTACCTCCCTACCAACCTACCTCCCTGCCTAATCTATCAATCCCACCAACACTGTTCTTCTCAGAAAACAATGCTGTTTTCATCTTGTAGTAGCTCTTCATTTAAAATAAAAAAAAAATAAATAAAAAAAAGCTGGCTTGACTTAAAAAGCTCTGTGACTTTCATAGAAGCCAAATGTGAAGTGTTCTGTTCCAAGGTGAGGATATTAAATATCAAGGCCTCTGTGTAAGTATGGATTTATTGGCAGGGCAGAAATGAGCTGAATAGAGCAGGGCAGGCACCGAAATACACACACACACACACACACACACACACACACACACACACACACACACACACACACACACACACATCCCGAACGTGACAGTGGGTCCAATCTTGGCATCTCCCTGCTTCTTAATGAAGTATTAAGTCCCTCTGCTCTTCCTCATAGGCCAGCCAATTAGGACACATGCCGCTGGGTATTGACCAATCAAGTTGCTGGCTTTGAGCATTTAGTGCATGGCCTTGACGTTAATGTAGCTAATCAGCTAGTGTTGAGAAACTCTTCGCTTTTCGTGCGGGTGTGTGTGTGAAAGTATTCTGAAGGAGGTGCTGTAGGGTAAAACTATGTTAACAAGTATTGATTCACAGCTGTTAAATTGGCAGAAGGTGGAGGAGCAGAGAAGCACAGAAATGCTGAGGTGAAAATAACTACGAGAGGGTAAAAGAATAAAGAAGATGGAAACAGGGCTTGAGGTGATGAGGAAAAACAGGACCAAACAAAGTGAGATTAAAACGGAGTCTGTCTCATTGATGGTAGTGGGCGGAGAAAAGAGAGGAAAATTGTTCGGCAAGACAGAGATCTCTCAATCTGATCACAAGTGAGCAGAGAAGACACTTTGCTTTCCAGATATTTACTCGACTCTTTATGAATGAGGGTGTTTGGCTGAACTACTTGAGCTGTGTCCCTCTTTCCCACATTGGACACATTATGATTTTTTTTTTCTTCTCAGCACAAGGACATAGATCACAGATGGATCTTTGTGCAACAAAACATAACGAGCTCTGCAGCAAAGATAAACATGGAAACTAGGAACTCTTTCTAATATTGCCATAACATTTTATGAAAAAAAAAAAAAAATCTATTTCATTCTAATATGTTGCTGCATGTCCTTGGTTTTTATTTTCCTGTGTTGTATGACAACGGCGAGGCCAGGTTTGTGTAAGCTCGTGGGGAAAAGATTTTGTCAGAGATTGTCAGAGGCTACTCTTTTCTGTTTTGAGTCATGATTTCGAAAGATCTGACACTGAAAGCACAGTGCAAGGCGCATTATATGACATGCATCAAGTCCCACTGCCAGTGTCACAGCACAGGGCATATTAACCATATTCTGATTCAGATTCTACCATAGAAATGTTTTTGGCGACTTGTTATTAGTAGTGACTGAGTTTCCTGGATCTTGCGTCCAAATGAAGGTAGCCAGGAACGGGCTCAAATCGACAAATGCCAACACAAGGTCCAAAGCGATCACGCGTAACCAAACGGTCAAAATGACAAGGTTTAACAGTAAAAATTCCTTCTGCTCAGCCAGTCTCAGTTAATTTGCTTCTTTGTGAACTGGAGTCTGTGCGCCATTGAGCTTTTTACTCAAACACCAAAACAAAAAAAACAACACAGATGGATCTTTTTGACTCTTGATAGTCGCAAACATGGGGATAAAAATCCGTTAAAAAGGTCGCTTTGGAATCTGAGAGGCGCTCAGGTGTCGGGATAAAGGTGTCGTAGAGCATGTGCACAGCAGAGCGACGGGCAACATTGGGATTGTGGGTTGTATAGCTCGGGATATTTCTTAACATCAGCAACTAGTCTCTCCTCATCCATTGTTCACCAGAGAGACAGCGTGTGAGGAAGGGGAGCTGGGAATAAAAAAGGAGAGCTGCTATGAGAGCTGGGATGTACGAGCAGGGAGCAAGTGGGAAAAAAAAAAACAGTGGCATGTGTTTTATTCTGAACTGTCACTTTATGAGCATTTCCTGCCATAAAATATCAAATTGTCTGAGATCTAAGATGCTCTGGCTGAATCAACTGTTGTATGTTTGGAGACAGAATTGCAGGTTTACTTTACTTTTGTACTCGTGTAATTAAACCCGACCGCGTCACACCTTTCAGTGCGACGTTCTGAACGTTAAGTCATACATCCAAAATCAAAGATTAGCTCAAAACAATATGACAACCCCTTTTTATGTGGGTGGAATTTGACGTCAGTATTAGTGTCAGAAAGTTTAGTCTGCAGCACATACTCATCAAGGTGCCACACACTTGGAAAAATAAAAGCTTAAGTTCCTACCCAATGTGTATTGCTTACCATGACTAAGACTGTAAGTATGCTGAACAGAGATGACAGTTTGGCGGTCTCGTTTTAATTCCAGGTGAGAGGTAGTTCGGTTGTGTGTGTGGGTGTGTCATCCACAGGTATTTGAAATGACATGATGGTATTGCACGCCGGGTTTCCTGATGCCAACACCGAGTCAAAAGAGTTTTCTGTGTAGAACAAAAAAATGTTTTAAATATCTCTGTACAGCTGACAACAAATTCCGCACCTTCTTTATTTCTGGATTCCAGTCATTTGTTAAATATAACAATAAATTCAAACACAGAGACAAACATTAATTGGATTAAGTTGAATTTCTTTGTATGCTCTATGTCCAAACATCCATTCTGATTTTGATTTATTACACAGAGGAGTGAATTAGTGAACTGTGGTCTGAGCCTAACTCTGCTGTTGCGTGCCCATATGATAGTGGTTTAGAGAAATAGCACAGATCATTAGCAAAACACTTGTTTGATCACAGTTTCCAGAGTTAATGATAGGAGCGAGCATGACTCAATAATGGGTCTGTGGTATGTGTGTGTGTGTGTGTGTGTGTGTGTGTGTGTGTGCGTCTTGCACTTTTCTTTTTGTGAGGTCCAATCTGCATTTCAGACTGTTAGAGTGAAGACATTTTTGGAAAATGTGAGCATTTTGGCTGATCTTTTGGGGTTTAAAGAGCTGTTCTGGTTTAAGGATTAAAGGTAAAATGATGTTACGGTACGCTACGGTAAGGTCTCTGATCAAACAACTGCTGAATTTATTTGTTTTATTTTTGTAGCCTTGGATATTCTTTTCATTGCTTGTGATGGGGGGTAACAGACTCGTGCTGTTAGATCATCTTACAGGTTTTAGACAAACAACAGATTAACCGTAAAAAAAAAAAAAGCGTTGTCTTTAAATGTCCATAGTAACCGTCAAAGCATTTCTTGTGCAGATTTTTGACCTACTGCATGTAACGTACATACATCAAGAATAATACCAATATTTCAGGTGACACACACATACATTTTCAGTTTCAGTTGTTCGCAAACTGCAACTTCAACACCTTCAGATGTCACTAAATACCACCCACTGAAGTTTTAACGTGGTGCAGCGAACGAATGAATCAAGAATCAGACTTAGACTAGCCTGCGCAAACTTTTTGGGCTAGAAACATGGGCATTTTCCCTCCTTGAGGTTGAGGTAAAAAAATGTACTTGTGAGGTGCAGTCTATGTTCAGGGTAATAGGACAATGGGTGCAATGATGCATCGAACTTTATCCCACACTGTGCCACAGCAACAGTAAAATAACATAACTACATGTAACAAGAGATTTGAAGCAGACATTTTAAAGTAATGCAAACGTTTCTTTTTATACGCCATTCAATCATTTTTTGAGAGAAGTAACTGCGACCGATGACTAATGGACAGTAACTTGTTGTTTGGAGGTGAGGGTGTTTTGGATGGAAGGTCCACAAAGTTTCGGACTTTAAACCAGGTTTTTACTTTTCGTTACAGGCAAGTGAAAGAGATAATATTTGATGGGTGTAATGATGGACAGGAATGTAAAAAGTTGTAAAAAAATTTTTAAAAAAGTTGGGATGGCTGTAGGCGAAGAACAGGGAGAGTAAATTAAAAACTCAGTACATTTTAACTGAGCTAGTTATCAAGAGAAGGTGCCAGTTATTGACTAACTCTGGGCAGCAGATGAGAGGCTCTTTACAGATCTGGACCACATGCCAAACCCACAAAAACACACACGTACGCACATGAAGTCACCCCGGTGCATTTATACACACTCACAAAACTGCATCAACATGTACGCCGTCCCACACAAATATTTAGCCCACATGTTCGACACCCGCACCTTCACACACACATTCCTCCCTCATAATTACGCTGCCATTTTATCGCTTCTCTTCGCCCTCTCCGATAGAGCGACTCTGCCAGCTCTGTCTTCACAAAGCTGTTTTATTAGCATACCGTTATAATCACAGCTCAGCGCTTTATAGTGTGTAAAAACGGCGGTGCTGCATCGTTGTTCAGGCATATGGTTTGTGTCTTGCTGACTCCACAGTCTCATTCGCTCATCGAACGTCACCAGAGAGGAGATCATCACGTTTTTTGGGTTTTTTTTTTTGGTTTTTTTTTTTTGTGCCGTGGAGGAAGATAAGTGAGGAGGCACGTACCTGAGATGAGAATGGAGGGATGACAGTTGTAGAGGTTGGAAGAGATGAATAGAGGGGAGGGAAGCGAAGGAGAGATTAGTAGCGACAGGGAGGCAGAAGAGTTGAGACATGAGTAAAGGGGGTCAGGTGAAAAGATGTAAGGCATGTCAGCTGGGAATAAGAAGAAAGGACATAAAGAGGGGAGGAGGAGGTAACAAAATGGGGAACCTGGTGTGGGGGGAAAAAAAAAAAAGATTGATTATCTTCACGTTTTATTTCATGGCTGATGGAAATGACGAGGAAGAGAAGAGAGAGAGTGACGGAGCACGCTGACTACCTATAAATTAGTCTAATATCTTTCAGTTCACAATACGTTATACGTTACAATACGTTCGCGGGCACTGCAGCATTTATGTGGAAAAAAAGTCCTGGTTCAACTATGTTTCAGAGTTTTGGCTTTCATTTCTGTTAATACTGACAAAAAATATACGAAGCATGAATAATCAGAAGGTCACACGGGTGTCGAAATATACTATGCGCTTAGTCAAATTTATTTGGGAGAAAAAAAAGGGCAAACCGTTAATATAGCTGTCACCCATTAGAATTTACAGACTCATGTCTTTATTTATATAGCAGCTTTTAAAAATGTAATTTACAAAGTGACAGACAAAGGGATACTCTGTAGTATAATATAACAACAGAAAGCCAAACAAAAGCCAGACAAAACCAAGGTATAGCTAAGATGAAGTTAAAACAAGAAGGCAATGTTTGGAAAAATGCAAAATGTCTGTATAATACAAATGAAAAAATGAAAGCAAAAGAAAGATATCGCACGAATAAGTAAGTAAGTAAGTAATAAAAGCAAGTAAAACAATAAAAGTAATGAAGACAAAAAAAAGTGAGCAAGAAGTGATTTAAACGAAGACACTGATTCTGTGAGCATCATCTCCTCGTCCTCCTGATGGCAAAAGCACCGTCGCCTTTAGATTTGACTCTCGAGTCGGGAACAGCCTCATCTGAGGATCTAAGGTCGAAAACCGCCTCGCGTGTCGTCAACATTTCTGTAGCTTGGAGCCGGACCCAGACATGGGTTAGAAGTGATCAGCAAAATCTTCAAGGAGATCAAAGCCAGCATCGCGGTGATGAGATGTCGTCTGTTAAAACCAGAACAGAGTCCGGCCGCTGCGTTCAGAGGTAGATGGAGGCGAGGGAATGAATTGATTTACGCCAGAAAGGAGAGAGTTACACAAGTCGAGTCTACAAAAAAAAATAACTTTTTCCAGGTTGGAGTGAGAGAGCGACCGGGTCCTGGTGGTCTTCACTGTAATAATTGTTTTCTCGATCTTTGCAATAACTTTGGTAGCCAGAAAGTTATGACATAACCAATAAAAATGATGGTCCAAACTAATAATTATGTCACAGGTTGCAATAAACCGGAGTCCTCCTTTTAAAAGCACATTCAGCATGCATAAGCCTACATATTGCACCTGAGAGCCCAGGCAGACTCACATGAGATAATGAGTATTCCAGTATCTAAAACTTTACTGTCTTTACTCCTTTCCAGGGAGTGTGATTTATGGAGTCTCTCTGTGTGTGTCTGTGTGTGTGTTTTTGCAATGTGAGACCGAATCCATGCCTCGGCTCCTTCTTCTCTCCTCTTTCTCTGCTCTACGGACTCCCATCTCTTCCTCTGTTACATTCTCTTTGTGCATCTCTATGTCTTGTGTTTCCTGTCTTCTGCCCTTCTCTCATCATCTCTCTGCACTTTTATGTCTCCTCTAAAGAGAGATCTCCCCCCTCCCCATATCCCTTTATTTCTCTACCCCTTTTCTTTTGAACATCCCATGCTCATTTCAAAACGTAGACTCGCCTCTACCGCCGCTTATTTTATTCACCGTTATTTTGTTCGCATTTTCATTTTTTATATATATATGTATGTCTTGTTTGCATGCACATGACCAAGTCTGAGTAAGCCGGAGACATAAGTTGAAGCGCAAACCCCATCTTCCAGAAAACTTTCCTATTTAAAATGTATGGCACATCATGAAGAGGAGAATCAGACAACAGCGACCACAGACTGTTGAGCAGCTGAAATCTTGTATACAGCAAGAATAGGCAAAAATCCCACTTTCAAAAGTGCAACAATTACTATCCTCAGTTCCCAAATGATTAAAAAGTGTAGTAAAAAGAAAAAGCAATGTAACACAGTGATAAACATGTCTCTGTTGCAACTTTTTTGAGTGTGTTGCAAGCATCAAAATCTAAATTTTAGAAAATACAATCAGGTTGGTCAGTAAAAAAAAAAAACACAGATTCTTACTTTTGTCAGTTAAGTAAAGCTTCATGTGAATCAACGTCCCCACTTTTCTGGAAATGGGGTTTGTAGTTTTTAAAAGGACAAAATGGGTCAGAAAGTATTAATTCACCGGCTGTTGAACTGCAGTAAAAAGCTAAAGTAAAGCTCAGGTAAATGGACACATTAAAAAAAGTCACAACGCATGACTCAGGGTTTTGACTTCTTTTCACTGACAATATAATAAGAGCAAATTAATTCATAAAACATGGTTATGGAAATGCATGAAAGTACTAGCAGAGGCATTATGTGAGTAAAATATTGCATTTTGCAGCCTATTATTTCACAAATAATGAAATAAAACTCCATTCAAACAGCTCCTGTGTTGAGCTCCTTTCCCCTGTAGAGGTGAACGACTCAGCAGATAAACGGCTGCTGATGGAAGTATTATACAGTTGGAAACAGTGCTTAAGCAGCAATACATGCGACTGAGACAGAGGTAGCTCCGTGGATAAACAGCTGCAGAAACACAGACGCAGACTATGAAAGGCTGCAGGTATTTAGACTGACAACATGATATATATACATATACACGCAATTCTAGTCAGCAGCAGCACCCAGCTTCCTCACTGAGTGAAAAAAACCCTCCGGTGTTCATAAAAAGCAAAAATAGCTTCCATAGAAAATGAGAAACTGCTTTTTTTTCCCCCCCTAACAGTGAATCCATTTTCAGTGGGTGTGGGTTTAACCTTATTCAGCACTACCAAGAGGAGTGTGTGCAAAGTTTTTCAGCTTGAGACCCAAAAGAGAAATTTGGCGTCTCCCTGGGAACCAAATTTACAAAAATACAGCATGAATCGGCATAACGGCAACATTTTTTTTCACTGACTCTTCAACTGTCTAAACAGCCGTAAATCTTCTGACACTCATCTGCGTCCAGGTCTCTGGGGCAGCAGCCTTAGTAGCGATGCCCAGATATAATCCCTCCATCTTGTCCTGAGTCTGCCCTGGGGTCTCCCTTTGGTGGGAAATGCCTGAGACAAGGGAGACCAGATGTGACTCTGTGCCGCTCCCAGATGACCGAATGTCAGCCTCTATCTAAGGGAGATAGGCAGCTCGAAATGTTGGTAAATCGAGAGGTTTGCCCTCCGTGTCGGCTCCCCCTACACCACAACAGACCGGTACGACGTCCGCATCGCTGCTGACATTACACCGACCTACCTGTCGATCTGCTGCTCCATCCCCCCCCCCCCCCGTGCTGAGCAAG
>JAPQRN010000005.1:33933288-33944083 GCA_037367275.1 Coranthus polyacanthus
AGTAGTCACCAACACATGAAGCAATTCAGATGATAACGTTCACAACACGACTGACTTTTCCACTGTCAAAACACTGTCTCCCACTTCACTTTCCCTGATACTGAGATAACTTCATTTGGAGGTGTTCTTTTTTTCCCTTTTTCATTTGAAGCTTTCATTACCGAGCACCTCCCATGTGAAACACATTGAAGCCTCTCCTCTGCATTTTGAACGGCCGTGGGGAAGTAATGCTTGGGGTCGAGAGTGAGGGAATGTCACACTCACCGTAACCTTGGCCGGGGCATGAAAACATTTTCAGGTCCAGGTTCACAGGAAGAGCGAGAGCCCCGCACACAGCAACTGAATATGAAAAAAATAACACTCTTCCTCCTTTTGAAAATGGACTCGTATCTTTAGTCTGCCGATTGAAAACAGGTCCTGGGTTCTGTCCCTAAGTGTATAATGACGTGACTCGCCTGTATTTCCAAGTCTTAGAGCCAACACTTAGACTTTTCAGCCTTTAAAATCTGTGCACACATTTCCAGATTTGTCTACATATTTACAGATCTAAGTACACATTTACAAATCTCAATACACTTGCAAATCTCAATATGCATTTATAGATTCTTTTATTTACACGTCAGATGGAGATTAAGATACAGTCTCGACTCTCTACACACAAGTATGTTACAATAATACCCCAATACAGTCCAAGAAATCATGTTTACATTACCCGTCGGTAGGAAAACCAACACATAAAATGATATTTTTGATATAAAGCCCTTCCTTTGTATTTTTCTACATTGCTGAAAAAGTGGAGCACTGACCCAGTACTGGAGTTGCATTTATTTTACTCACATTGCTGCTTACTTCAGTTTGTAGTTTCTTCCCTGTGCGCCCACCTCAATGTCACTGGCTCTTTATGTGTGATTGTGTAACAGTGTGTGTCAGTGTGTCCACACTTGGCTGCCTTTTTCTTACCCCAAAGTGCCGTTAAAAGGAGCCACTCTGCAAAAAGTGATTCATGTTCACTTTTACAAAGCCCAACCATGATCCCTTGCTTCCCATTGCGGCATTACCAGCATAAAGCAGGAAAAAAAAAAAAAGGTGATAATATACTGTTCTTTAAAGATTATGTCTCAGCAGAAATAGAGAGTTTTTATCAAATGGTAAATTATGCATTTTTTTTATGGGAGAATAGCTTTTCAGGTCAGTGTAAGTTGAAAGAAAATGGGAAACTGACTTGCGCGACCATTCAAGGACGGTGTTACATTTGTATGATGTTTATTTTATTTATTTATTTTTTTTTACTGAATCGCCGTTTTATCACATCTATGTTCATTATGGTGTATGCAAAAATGGAGTGAGGGAATAGCAAGAAAAGACGAGGAAAAAAAAATGGAAATGAAGCTGAAAATCAGGGAGAAGCAGCCAGCCACATCATCAGGCTGTTAACCAACCCTTTGCCTGTCAGCAGGCTACGAAAAACATTCAGTTAATTCTAAGACCAGACACTCGCTTCATCAGTGATTTAACTTGGTAGATTTTGGTCTGTTTATCCCGTTACAGACACACCAACAAAGAGCCAAGAAAACCCAGTCTTCATTCTAGCTTTTGGCCAGCAAATCATCTCACCATCCTGTCACTCAGCCAATCAGCCTATACAGTAAGTTAGTCAACCAGTCAGTTATTCGGTCCATTAAGTCAGATTGGAGACGTCTAGTTAAATAGCTCTCTTCACACATCATTTCTTCCCTCAGTCTCTTTTAGCTCATTTAGGGCCAACAGAGAGATCGAGTGGAATTGGGTCAAAAAAAAAAAAAAAAATTGCAAAGAGGGTAGAGAGAAGAGGTGATATTGTAATATCTGAGAAAATTTTTGAGGTTATTCTCATTGTTCCCTTTTAGATGTAATTTCTATAATTCCTTCTGCATCATGCTCCGTCTCCTCGCTCCCTAAGTGCTGCCAAAAAATAATTCTCAGGTCACAAAATATTTCTACATCTACTGTCTAGACGTGGCAGTTGGACTCCGAACCAATTAGCCCTTTCTCCATTTGAATTTGCCTGTATGAGCGAATCAGAGGTGATTTAAAACAAAGCTGTATGACAAATGGAAATTGTTCAGTCAAACTGCAAAAAGCAGCTAAAATGCACTCATGCACCCCCCCCCCCCAAACAATGTTTTAGAGGTGGTTGATTAAAATACACACAGCATGTGTTTATAAGAAATGTCATAATATTGTTGAAGTTTTTATCGAGGTTTTTGATGGTATTTGGCTTCACCAGAGGAGTTCTTGCCTTTCCATATACAGCAGCTGATCTGCCTGTGTGTGCCTGTTTACAATGTGATTAAATTAACTAAAACATATTTCTGTTTAAGTTTGAAGGGAATGATAAAACTACACTTTCTGAATTTTTCACATTGTTTTCATGCCGTTCCCTCATTTGTCATTTTTGTCCTCTAGGTCGTTTTTTGGTCCCTTACATTTTCACCGTATTCCGTTTTTTTTTTCCCGTTGTTTTCGTCTCGTTGTGTCTTTCGCGCCGTTGCCGTCTCGTCACATCTTCGCGACCGAGGCCTCTCCTCTACATTTCACACGGCTTTTACGAGGTCAGCGTTTCTAAACTCTTCCAGAGGAGGAAAATGAATTCACCTATCATATTATATTCTCATGTCTTTGACTCTGACAGTTGTCGACCCAATAGAAACAGCTCCACGACCCCTTTCGGGCCCCGACCCTAAGTTTGGGAAAGGCAGGTCTAGACAATGCCACGGTTACAGTTTGTTTAGATTGGGTTAGATTAGGAAAAAGGTTCAGGGACACAGCTAAAATAAGAAAGACAAAGAGAGATAAAAAAACAAATAAACACAGCATGAAACGGGATACAAACTCTGCTCTCCCGTGTTTTCCTACTTAAGTCCGCCACTCGGCCCACGGCATCGATTTCCAGCGCCTGAGGACTTACGTTGCCTTCTGTCGGGTTCCCTCCTTGTTGAAGATTGACTCTACGGGGGTACACGGAGCATCGAAAACAGACACCGGGGGCTCAGCAGCATGTGACAACGTGGGAGTGAGGACGGGCTTTTTAAAACAGAGATTCTTAGCAAAAAGTTGAACATCATTTGAGTTGTGAATAATAACTGAGTAATCTTAACTTAAACTTCCATTGCACATTACATAACCTGAATGAGGTTACTTGGCAGCACCTGAACCAAACTGCTTTCCTGCATAAAGCTTCTGCTAAAGTGTCTCTGAGCTCCATGTGAGCTTTATGTAACAAGCATCAACCTCTGGCCTTTCTCTAATAACAGAATATGACATTGAATAACGTGGTTTGGTCTTGTAACCATTATTAAGCCGTTCTTGTTGAAGTGACACTTGATCAATAGTTTGTCATCCGCTCCTCATGAACTTTCTCGTTGGTTTGCAGCACGGTAGCATCTCTTAAGTCACCGCAAGATAATAATTAAGCAGAAGCAGACAAAAGTGCATTGTACAAGTTGTAATTAGGGCATAATGTATGCTATAATTACACAGTTTCCAAAATCTCAAGTGGCCCAACACAATAAAGCCTTTATGGAGACGCTTTTGGTAAAAACATGAGCTTTGCTGTTTGATCCCTCAAAGGGAAGGTACTTTTGCTCACAGCTTCTGTCTGACTCCATGTAGCTGTAGTTGAGGCAGAAGCTTGTTTTGTACTTCTGTTTTTATCTCTTTCGAAGTATCTGTATCATAATGTTGTCACATGGGTGAAGAAAAATCTATTTCTACTCCATCTGTGAATGTATGTGGTAGGCTGAACAGTTTCTGCTAATTATTCTAGTGAAAATAATGACAGTTTTGACTCCAATTAATACTTTTAATACAAAGCAAGCGGTAATGAACTGCTGTTCTCTATTTAAGGTTATAGCATTTACAGATTAACTCTCTTCCACTCTTTCCTTTTCGAGGACGCGGAGGCACTCTCTGTCTTCTTGCACAAAACACAAGGGATGTATTGGATATCTGTATTTTCGCACTTGTACTGTTCTCATCTTTCAGGTCTTTAGAACATGCACTTTGAGGGTAATGCTGTTTGTACTCCAATTACTCTGGTGTATTTCCTTCTTTCTTGGCGGACTTCCATCATTCTTAGTTTTTCGTGCCTTTCCTCATCCTCCATTAAATCTTCCTCTGATTTCTTTTTCTTTTCTTTTTTTTTTTTTTCATGCTTCCAAAGGTTTTTCTCTTTAACAAAGTTAAAATTCTGGCAAAAAAAAACAACCATAGTCTATAATTTGGATTCTCCCTGAACTGCACGTACCCCAATTTGCACCTCAGAAGGTTTGAAATCCAGCTAAACAAGCTGCCTCGTACCAAAGAATGTGAGTGGTTTGCTTTGAGGGACTGGATTTTTACAAATGAAAAAGGTAATAAAAAAAAATATATAAACCTGAGTTATTACCCACACCATCTACACCAACTACAGTAACAATTGGATCCTATACAGTTTGTTTATCCAATAAGAGCATTTTGTTCTGCTTCATTGGACTTTGGAATGCAGTGTGTTCATCTTGTGTGCGCGCCAACAGTAAACAGCGTTGAAAGTGTTGACCTTTGATAAGTATTTATTATAAGATTAGCCTCCAAACTAGAAAACCCACTCCCTGAAATAAACCTTTTTCACAGCAGGCGTTTTGGCCTGTAAAAGCAGGCAAAGCACAGGTGTTACTGATAACATTAAAAGGGCTCTGTTCCGTTTAGTTGCCCATTCCAATGAACCAGCCTGGGCAGACGCGCCGCTGTGCTGCGATTGGCTGTTTCACTACGCAGCTGTGATTGGCTCATTACATGCCACGACGTTAAAGTGTGCGCCAGTGCCCCGAAAAGGAACGGTTTGCACAAATTCAGAAAATAGTCTCGGAGCTCAAAGTGACCGAATGATCAAAATAAGTCGAAGGAAAAGCAGCAATTTTACACATTTAATCAGCTCGAAACCATGAGATGTGTGTGTTTTACATAAAAATATATGTCGTTTTCAAAAATAGTTCATTTTAAGTCAGCGAGCCAAGCGTTTCAGCTCTATTTAAATGCAATTTAGTGTATAACAAAGCATTACACAATATTTCATACGCTCTTCATATGTATATAAATCTTCACCTTCTGGAGTGATTGGGGTTTTTTAGTTGGATCTTTTTTTTTTTCCTCAATAGTTTGGAATGTATGAAGAAAACCGTTAAATCTGTCATTTGTTGAGGATCTCATTAACTGAGGCTTAATATGAACATTCCCTTTCCTCCTTTCCATTAGCTGTCTATCCAATTTCTGGAATCTCCTTTTCCTCTAGACATTTCTCCGTAACTCTATCAATTCATCATGTGGCCCTCTGTTTCTATTACATCTATCCTCTCCATATTTCTTTCAAATTCTCCCCAACAGACATCTCTCCATGACTATAACAATGTGTCTTTTTTGTCTCTTCCTGTGCCATTGTATGTCCCCGTTGGCCTTTTCTTCTCTCTGTCCCTTCTTTACTCCAGTCTATTCAGTTTCTTAATGTCACCTTAATATCCTCCATTTCAAAAGGCAGGAAAAGAGAGGCTGAGACGGCAGCGTCTGAGAGTGTCATCAGTGTTAATTATTGCCTTAACATTAACGTGTGATTATTGTAATCACTCTTAATGATACAATTAGGTTGTTACAATTAACTTAAGGTTAGATATTTAATATGAGGGTTTTTTTTTTAGTATTTAATGTGAAAAGAGTTCACTTGCAGTCACAAATCCACATTACCAAACACTACAATTACCCTAAAAAGCCCTAAAGAGCTTTGTTTTTGTCTCATTATTGTGGCTCTGACCACCAAAAAGATGGTAAGCAGAATGTCAAAATAGACACTGGCCATAGCAACTTCATGCGGACACCTCTATTGCATACTTTTGTAATGGTCTGTGGTCTGCTTTTCATGATTTGGGTTACTTCTGCTCCAATTAAGTCAAGTCTCGGTGAAAAATGTTGAGGATAACAAATCAATCCTGTTGCATTTTTCAAAATCTTGTGGAGAATCTCCCCAAAAGAGCAGCATAATAACGCTGGTGGTTTTGGATTTAGATGTCCAAGAATTAGACATGGGCGCGGTGTCGAGGTGTCTGCATACTTTTGGGCCATGAATTGTGTTAGTCTATGATAGTTTGATTTGGAATGTTATTAGGAGTACGGCACAAACCTATTTTAATTCCTGTTGCAAAGTTTCTTCGAATAGCAGACTGCTTTGTTGGACCTACATGACCTGAGTCGTCTGGCATACAGGATGTACTTTATACTCGAGTATTTCAGTCATGCAGCGGCGGGATTAACATTCTCCCTCCTTCCACTATCCCCCTCGCTACATGAAAGAAAAACAACCTCTGAGCTGCAACGACAAGCTGAAAATGGCAAGTTTTGACAGAAACACGTGTCTTTTTATGTGCCGTTTTCTTTTGTAGGGATTTAGTGATTTATTTATTTTTTTGGTTCCTCTTCCTCGCGCGCGTTCAACCAAAACAACTCTCCTGACGCTATTTTGCACCGCTGCTGCGTCCTGCATTTAGCGCCGCCCAAGATGAGTGTGATTCGTTTAAAGAACTGGACAAACAACCCAGAAACCCCCCCTATTCCAGAACAATAGTTGATCGTGCCAGACCCATCTCCAGCACTGGCACAGCGCTTACAAAGTGTCACGACAGCTACAATAGCTGACTGTGTGAGTTCGACCTTTTCCATTCACTGGGCCTCATGGGAAAAAAAAACAAACACTTGCACTAACAAATTTTGACGAGTGATTTAGGGGAACTTGCCGCATCCATCATTTTTTTTCAAATTTTTCTTTCAGGAAACGAACATAACGAGCGGTCCAGACTTGTCGTAGGAGTCACATATAATTAGTTGGCTGTAGTTCTAACCTAAGTTTTTTTTTTTTTCACTAAATGACTGCATGCTTCATTACTTTGAAGCAATTTGGAGTTTCGAAAACCCCGTGCACTTCATAATTTGCTGACATTCTGTTTGACACAGCTGGTGGCACAGGTTGCACTCGTCATGTTCATGCAGGTCCTTTCCACAGTTCTCTGAAGTTACCAACATTTGCTGAATCTAACGTGGCGTGCTCCTACAAGCCAAGAGAAAGTTCAGATACAAATACAAAAACGTTCTCGCGTGAGGCCCGTTGTGTTTTAATCTTTTAACACATCAGCTTTGTGTTCAGAAGATGAAGACGCTTGAACTCCTGACTCTTGCAGAACCAGAAAACTGAAGGTTTGTCTTCCCTCTAACGCCTCATCTGACGTTTTTATCATGCATTTCTCCTACTTTGCTGTAGTTCTGTGTCTGTTCTAGTCCCTCCTTACTGTTTCTTTGTCTTTGTCTTTCTGAGCCAGTTTCTTAGCTTTTATCACTCCCTATGCTTATTATAGTGAGCTATAATGTCCAATAAAGCAGAAATGCAATAAAAATAATATTAAAATATGGCTGAGGAGGAGGAGGAGGAGAGAGGGATTGAACACAAAGAGGAAGAAAGAAATAAGCATCACTATACATGTGCACTGGAGGCACTCAAGTCATTTACAAAAACAAAAGCATTTTCCAACAGGGGAAATGAGATGATCTGTCTCTGTCTCTTCGTCTTCTTCCCGTCCCTGTCTGCTTCTTCCAAGACATATTGTGTGTATATATATATATATATATATATATACTGTATATATATACTGGCATGTGAAGAACATGGAGCATAGCGGTGCTGGCACATCATTTGATTCTATGGTCCATTTGACCTGTAATAGCACTGAAATAATGGACATCATAAAACTACAGTACCTTTTCAAAGTCTTCAAAGTGAATGTAAAATATACTGTACGTTAAATATTTCATGACATACAAGACAGCGAGGGTTGCCGATGACTACAGGAAATAAGTCATTTTGGGTGTTTAATCAAAGGAAACAAAGACGGTGACTGCTTAACCCCCGAACCTCATATTCTGTCGCCTGCCTCCCTATTTTCAAGTCGGAACTGTCATATTTTATGGTTAGGTTTTTTTACGTGTAAAAAGATATCTATTTTTTAGTACGATGTTGTGATGGTGTTTTCATCTTTGAAGAGTGAACATTCATTCAGTGAAAGGAGCAAAAAAAAAAAAAAACACCATTTCAACAAAAAGTAATAATATTGAAATACAAATAAAAAAAAGACCAAAAGAAGCAAGAGTAAAGATGAAATAAAGCAAAGACAGTGTGTGTGTTTTTATACCAGGGCACAAGTTATATATAAACCTGAATTTAATACATTGCTTGTTGATCTGTTTTTTATCTTTAAGCCAATATTTTGTACTTTCGTGCCAGTAAGGGATGTTTTATTAGAATAAAATGAGACAGAGTCACATTAAAACTGTAAGAGCTCTTGCATGTATCGTACAGTGTGTTAATTTATTGCCCTTATTATTAAGTCCCAAATGTCACGTTATTACCCTTCAGTTTTGCCTTTCCCACTTCCTTGATTTATGGTGAAAATAAAGGGGAAAATGTCTAAGGACCAATTGTCAATCTTCTGCCGGAGGCATGAATAGTTTCCAGTGGAAATAGTAAGGGCATAAAGTGGATTTATGCTGGAGACGACGGAGAGGAGAGAAAAAGACAAAAAGAAAGGGAGACACAGTGAGAAAGACCAAAGCTTAGCTGAATCGGCTTTTCGTTGTCATTTTTTGCACCTTTTTATGTGAAGTTCTTCCCCTTTTTTTTAAATTCTTATTCACGAGCATTTGTTGTTTAACATTAGTTTAATTTTATGCTCAGTTTGACCTTTGTTAACAACTTCCTGATTGGCATTCTGCTACACGAAACAGACAAATCTATCTTATTGCGGGTGTGTTGCGAAGTCGATTGGCAGCCTGGAGTCATTCCAAGTTTATCTGCCAGTCAAGAGAATAGAACGGATGTTCCTGTTTGACTTTACCCGATTATTCACGGAAGACGCTCTGCTCATTCAGACGCTCCTTCCACCTTACAGTCACACTTCCTCAACAAGAAACAATTCCTTTTCTTTGTAGCAATACTTCGGCCAAGATGAAGACGATAATGTCCACCAGATTATTTTTTTCTCCTGCAGTGTCTTACTGTCTTGATCGTGATAGCGGCAACTCCCTCCAGCCGACCCAAATGTCAGAATAAAAATACATTTCTGCAAACCATGGATACATATAATGTCAGCATTTCTAAATGCACACATCAGTAGCTATAGTGTTTGAACTCATCTTTCAGTTATGTTCATATGTATGTGATATCGGACCATATTTCAAATTAAAACAACCTACACATTAGACGACTGCTAAATGCTATTAGCATTCAACCACTTCTTTGCAAACATTACTGTCGTGTTATGGTGGGAAAGGTGTAAATTACTTCTGAAATATCTATCTCGGTGTCTTATCACTTCACCAACTGCTTGAAACACACTTATTATGTCTATGTCTATGTCTTATTATGAATTATGTCTTTCCTATCGTATCATGAAACACGAGTGGTTGAGTGCTAGCATTAGCTGTTGTCTAACGGTTTCAAAGATATTGTTTCACTTTGAAATACGGTCTCATATTATCCAGATTTTCATTCTCATTCATTCATTCACCTTTTTGCTAGCAATATATTTAGATTCCCACCATGACATCCAAGGAAAATGGCCACTGTGTGAATATTATCTATGGACCTTGTTTGTTTGTTGTTGTTTTTTCTTCCTCACCCCTTTTTAAATCATACCATGTTAACACGATCGTCAGTAAACAACAGCTTTGATGTTTATATAAATAAATTTGAAAACGATTGCCCTCTGTCTGAAGCAAATACCGTATGTTTTTATGTCAGTGCAAAGGTTTATAAGGAGTCTCAAGTTCATCACGAATCAAATTTATACTTTGACTTAGGCTCCATCCACATGAATATGTTTTCATTTACAAAAGACAATCTCCTTCCACGCAGCCATTTTGGCAACGTTTCAGGAATAATCTCTGAACATTCTAGCACGTCTGGAACACAATATGACTTGACACAAACTGCTTGAACAACAGCTTGACTGCTGCGAATAGAGTCAGTAGTCACATGATGAAATGCAGAAATTAATTATCCATGCTGAATTAACACCTGGTAAAACCAAACAACCAAACATTAACCAAAGAGGTGGGTGGCATAAATATGATTATTTGGACATTGCTGAGAAGACAGACCTTTTATATCACTGTCTGGGTGCCAAATCCCACGTTTCAAAGTTTTCAGCCTCCACAAGCCTCTAGAAGTGACCCTGCAGCTCTTAATCACAGGATATTAAAAAAAACAACACCCTTAATGACCTCACTCCCACCACACTTTAATCATACTTCCTAGAATCGCTTTCTCTCCATTACAGTTTAACAGCTTCATGTTCAAGATAAAAGCTTTACCTTTCCGCAGCTACTATTGTTGTTGTGTACTGAGAGTGTGTACACAGATAGCAACAAATCTTGGCACCAGGCTTAAGATCCACATATGGACAAAGACATTAAAATCTACACCTGTGTGCACAGTTGATTTTCACCCCTCATATATACATATATATATATCCACAATGTCAAATTTCATAGCCTATATGTGGACAGCAAACAAAACCAGAAACCAAAGTTGACCTGCAAACAAACGCTTCTCCTGTGTTTCCTTTTTCTTTTTTTTTTGAAACAGACCCACACAAATGTATAACCTGACACACACACACACACACTGCACCAACTCGGGAGTTGTTATGTAATACGCCATATATCAAAGTCTTCCCTTGAGCGA
>JAPQRN010000005.1:33976908-33998823 GCA_037367275.1 Coranthus polyacanthus
GGAATGAGTGGAAATCAACCTCTGCTTTCAATTCGGTGTGAGGACACGTTGGAGGAAGCCCTCAATAGGTGTTTTCCCCATAAAAGCATGTAATAATAAGTTTCGTGTTAGAAAGTTTATATGGAAGTTTGTGGAAATGACAAAATTCAGAATACGGAAAAACGAGGCGATTTGTGCTTTTACTGTGTCTGTTTTGTGTCTAAAAACAGCGCTAAGCTAACAGAGCTGTAATGTAAACTATCGGCTGACGCAGCGCGTGAAGGTTATTAGACAGCAGTGCTATTTTGACCGACTGTCTGAGTTTTTGTTTTGGAGAAAACTTGACGATACCATAATATAGATGTATGCAAACAGTGAGTTTCAGACTTTATCCAGTGAGTGATACAGTCTGTGGAGACGTAGCGTTAATATGTTGGTGGTTTTGGAAGCTGTGGGTGCGTTCTGGTACGCGACTGCACCCTGCTGTACTTACTCAAAATGGTGATTCAATTAAACATGTCTATTTAATGTATAAGAATAATAACTGACACTATTGTTAAAGCAGATTGGCTGCAATTAGCCTGGCTTTATAACAGGGCCTTTTATATTTTATTTTGTCCTTTTTCATAAAGCAAACACTACACATTCACACAGTTGCAGGTCATGTTTATTGACATTTCTTGGCTGCATATCTGCCATTGATTAATAGACATGACTTGATCTGCTTCTATTTATGTTCACGTTATTTATGAGGCAGTTAGTCATGAAATTCAAGCTTGGGGCGAATATGATTGAATGAAGTGATTGATGGCATTTAATCTTGCGGAGCCACACCGTGAGGGATTTCTTATTTGATATTGAATCATTGCAAGAAAACCTTTTTTTTTCCTTTTAACTTAGGTTTACTCTTGCTGTGTGTGCATAAGGACTGCCGCTACTGCTTTAAATCCAAATTTTCCATTCCGAGAAATCCGTTGTGACATAAAGTAAATGCTTTGCCATCTGAGAAAAGACTTCATTTTAACTGGAAAAGTAGTAAAAAGGAAAAAGGAAATGTCATTAAAAACTTTTATGACTGAGGTTTGCACTAATTTAAATTGAACTGAGTGCTGTGTTGTTTGAAGTTAAAATGTTGACTCCAACTTTTTGTGCTGCTGGAAGAAAATGAAGCAAATAAAGACTGAAATGAAAAGAGCTGGAAAGAAACAAGGAGTGAGAGCAAGGACTCAGCAGAAGGGAAAATGGTTAGTGAAAGAATGCCGTATGCAAGGCCCATGCACAAAAAAGAGCCTTGTAATGGAAAATTTAGACAAAGACACATAAATAGATGAATCAAATGAGGAACAGGTAGAAGGAGGAAGAGTGATACCGACTTCTTATTAGCCACTAATGAAGCACTTTATAAATAAAGTAACTGTGATTGCAGCAAGCAGCGAGAATTAATGATATTGCTCATTTTATGAGGAAGTGTTTGAGGAATATAACACCTTACGTTTGTGCAAGAATTCTGCTGAACTGAAGTATCAAAAATATCAAGCCTCAATACATTAGACGAGGACAGAAAATGTTACATCATATGGAGGTTAAAAAAACACCCCACATACTATTACTGAATTATTACAACATTACTGAAAACTAACATTAAATATGCTGCGTATTTTTGTTTTAAAAATTAGCTCAAAAAACCTAATCAATAATTCAAATGTTTCAAGGCAAATGAAGCCCTGGAGAGGCCTCACATACTCAACTACCACAAGATTATGCTTTCTTTTGCAAAATGTGTCCTTCCAGGCTACTGAAGATAGGTCTTAATGACTGGACACCGTGATTCGTCTCTCATTTCATATCCAAACATTATAACTTACCACTATGATCGCTCTGTAACTGTAACCACGTTTGTTACCTCGACCATGATGATGACTCTCTTATTTTAAAACAAACCATGGTGTTTTTTTGCGTCTAACCATATGATTGCCTTCTAGAGTTAAAGGTCTTATTTACACCTTAACCATGACTTTTTTCTAACCATTCCTTTTGTGGAGGGTCTAAGGCGCTTTCACACTTACCTTGTTTTGGCCGAACTTTCCAGTTGAACAACAAAAAACAAAGAAAAACCAAAGGGAAGACAGAAGTTAAAATGAGGCGAGTTAACAACAAGCCAACGTCAGACGCACATCCGCCTATAGAGGGAGCACACGTAGATGATGAAGGCACGATGTATTAGTTCGCTACTGTAGTATCTAGGATGCCTTTAGGCTACACGTAAGTCTTAAATAAGTTGAAAATTGCATCATAATATCACTACTATGAACTGTATTGTGTGCTATATGTACTGTGCTATCTGAACTTCCACCTGCTATATGACTTCATGGGTTTGACATGTATAGCTTTAGGCCGTCTCTGTTTGCTAATTGACTCCATGCATAGTTAAAGGCCTCTAATTATAGGAAATGTGGATATTGATTAGATAAGTGGCTCCTTAGATGAAGACCAGATGTCTTGACTCATTTTGACAAAGAACCAGTAGATATATATATATATATATACATATATGGGGAGAGTGGCATTGATATTCAGAGGATTCCATATTGGCTTCAGGACCTCTCCAGGCTGTCCATGGGGCCTGATTGACGCTGTACTTATTTGTAATAAATCTCTTATATGCAAGCGAGACGGTGTCTGCAGAGGTTCCTCCTTCATCTTCACATCATCGCTGCACAACTAACACTACTAAAACTGCAGTGTGAAAGCAAAACTAAGCAAACCAAATGTATACAGTATACCAACAACCTTGGTTCAGACCTTGTTTTTTACTTTCAGGTGTGAAAAGCCCTAACTCTCATAACTGCTGCTAGCTGCTACATTCAGCACTGAGCAGCAGGCCATACGTAATATTACTGATATAGAAGCATATTTTGGTATCATTAAACACAACAGATAAAAAAACAACATAAACAAAGTGGATTCTTAATTGCAGATTAAGTAAATGGTAATCCAAGTGACCTCAACTGAACTGAAAATGATAAATGGAAAAGTTTGGGACTTCTCACGTCAAAGTCATGAGCTCATCACAGCTGTCATTGCTGTGCAGAAGGTCCATTAGAGACGTTATTTATCCAATGCTCCGCCCACTGGTATGTTGGACCTGTAAACATTTCTGAATCGCAACCAGACACAAAACGTGTCCACCGAGAGCAAAGCTTATGGGAGCTCAACCAATAATTGAAAAGCTGCAAGCAAAGGGAAAAGCAGTTTGTGACACTTGAAAAGAAAATTAGTATGATTTCAGTCCATTACTCCATTTTTTTTTTATTGCAAAGCATGCTTTGATTTGATTTTGATTGGTTAAATGAGTAATTGTTCTAAAAAGAAAACCTTTTTACTTGAATACCATCCTTCTCACCAGAACCCCAACGCTTGTTTTGCCTCTGCCAAAATATTTAATAAAACTAAACCTCTAAGTAATTTGAGTTAATGGGAAACACCCACACTGTGCATGAAACAGTAGATTTGTACCTAGGAGCAGAAATTAACTCTGTCTGAACACATATTATAAGCTGCAGTTGATAAATGTTAAGTGTGTCTGGTATCAGCATCCTTCATGAGAGGTGTGTTTGTTTTCATCAAATTATATGTTCTCAAAGTACAACCGGTACATTTATTTAATCTGAGTCAGATCTGCAGCAGCGAGAGGCAGTTTACAAATGAAGTCCCTTTTCGGTGTAATGTTCTCCTGCTCAGCGGGAAAAAGTTGTCTGAGCTCATCTTTTATTTGGATTCAGAGAATGTGAATACAAGAGGAGAGTTGACAAACAACGGGAGACGATGTTTAATGTAAATCTCCTCCGAATGGTTTTTGTTTAGCATTTTTTAAAACCTGAAATTATTTGTGTCAGCTGACGAGGACAGTTTGCATAATCGCTAACGTGTCCGTGTGTACGCTACCTTTCCGTAACTCAAAAAAGAAAATACACTTCTTTCCATCTAAACAAAAACAAAAGTACATTTAAAGACAACAGAGAATAAATAACAGATTTAATTTGTACCATGAATAGCTTCTGCTGAACCATGATGTTATTCATCCACCAATTCACTGACGAGTGAAATGTCTCATTTAAATTTGTAATTCTGATATTTCCAACAGCTACCTGAAGGCAGCATAAATTTAATTTTAGGTTGTGTTTTGAATTAATTGAACCTGAGTCCACCGGTCTGTGAAATGTGAGATGTACTGAAGTAAACTTTTTAAAGAGAGAAAGTTGGAATCTTTCCTAAAAACAGCAATATATAGGCTCATACGATACATTTCCTCTCAATCATCACTTGGGACCCTCTGTCAGTGTGTGGTGGTGTATTTACCTGCAGAGACCCTGCCCTCCAACTGAATTTTCTATTTCCTGCTGGTTTTTGCTCAGTTCAAGCCAATCGATAACAGCATCGTGGAGCGTGTGGGCAGAACAGTAAAAAAAAAAAGTGACTGGTTCATTCTGCTGCTCTCACTTACTGCACTTCTCTTAATGTGGTGCAGTTCTGTCTGAGAGACAAAACTCCGGGTGAAGACACCTCGCAGCCTGTCGACTGTTTATGTGCGCTTTAGAGCATAATCGATGTGAAACAATCCCACAATAATGTTTGATTTTTCTATTACCCTGCCTTTTTCTATTTCCTGCTTTTTTCTTGCTAAAGCCGCTCGCTCTCCCCATTCACTCCGTTGCTCACTCGACCACAGCTGCTCTCTTTCGTTGAGTGGAGAGGAAGGGCAAGTTTGAGAACACAAGCGAGACATGTTATATCGTTAAGGCTGACACTTGAGTATACAATTGCATTATATGTCAGGGATCCCAAACACCAAAATCTCCACACCATTTTAAGAGTGTGGCCCTGTCAACCTCAGGATTTAACAAAATTAATATGAAGTTGATTAAAGAAGTTTTAAATTTGGAAAAGCTTCATTTTCTACAAACATTTATCCTAATAATAAATGATACATTGTTACCTTTGGCAGAGGTAAACCAACATATTGGTTGAGGAAACCAACATATTTTGGAGGAGATCTTAAAAAAAAATAAATAAAAATTGGATACTGGGATTGTTTTTTTTGTCACTTTGCGAGATAGATGTATTTGATTTAATTACAGGACCGTGGGGCCATGGAGGAGATACGTTAAAATGAGTTCCGACCACCTGCAAAACTTAATGTTGCTCATGTACAGCTTCAGAAACAACGGGCAAGATTTGCCATAATTAAGATGAGTTTTCTTATGACGTTTACTTCTGACGGTCTGGACTAGAACCACATGGCAAAAACAGATTATGTTTCTGGACTGTTTTGAGCTGGGTGATATTAGTGGGCGCTTTGTGTTTGTCTCTTAATAACAGCTTGTAGTTAAGAATTAGAAAATATTTTACTTCAGAGAACAACTGGGAACAACTCCAGTTCCCTCCATTCTCTGAAAAGTGCCTTTTACGAAGTTTAAAACTGCCTCTTGTTTAATATCAGATTACAGCTTCCAGTAACAATTGTTCATTACACCATGAGGATGACTGTTAAAAATGAAAATATCCCAAGGTCTTTACTATAAATATTTTTGCTAGAATACTTCAGTGATTTTTTTCCTCATGATATTTTGAAGAAAACATTGCAGACAGCCATGAAGTTGTAACATAATACAAACTATGGAATAGCAGGCAAAATATACAGACTGTCGGTGCATGGGAGCAGGTGTAGGAAAAATGTAGAGGGTCACAGTCAGGGGCAGAGACGACTTGTAAGCTGAAGAGAAGGGAAAAGAGCAAAAATACACAGACAGTAACTGATACAAAGACACACAGAGGAGAAGCCAGACAGGTCAGAGATGTTTCAGAAAGGAATGACCTTATATCTTCTCTACAGTGTGTGTGTGTGTGTGTGTGTGCGTTGATACCTTTGTGTATGCAAAGAGAGCACAACACACCGTCAGATCTCCAAAGACGGCTGCTCAAGTGAACTGACCTTAAATATGTGTTGCACTCATGTTATTTTTTTTTTTTTTAGATATATAAACATCCTTTTAAAACCTGTATATATAGTCTTCGTGTGTGTAGACATACTGAAAATGTGTTTACACCTGCGTACTTACTGCATCCAAAGCCCCTTTTCCAGTGAACCCCAGACAATTCGCAGTGTGGTGGATGTGTGAACACGTGCAGGTGGGTGATGTAAGTAACGCTGACGTTTCCTTGGACATTACCTGGGAGAGCTCACGTGTGTCTGAACCATTCCCACCATGCAAGGGGGGCGAGTTGATTATTTATTCATCATGTGAGGTGAAAACAACCCAATAAGACGCAGCTTTTTAGACCTCGACGTGATTGTTGTGCACGGCATCGACTGTCCTCTTTCTTTCTGCAATGTCCACCAACACTGATAATACATCTACAACGTTCAATTTCAATACTATAACAAAACATATCGCCTTCACAGACGGCTCGATCACTTAATGGTGAGCCGTCATCAAACGCCCGCTCCTATAAACAAGCAGGGCTTTTTCTGCAGTGTAGTTTTTGTGTCATGTTCGTCCTCCTGCATGTTCTACCCAGACTAAGCAGAGTATTTCCAGTTAATGAGAAGGTATCTCACACGGACAATCTCCTGTTGTGTTCTACGTGTGTGAAAGGGCAACGTTTGCAAAATCAGAACCCGAACAGAAATGAATAAAAAAAATGTCCAACTATATTTGCACCAGCTCATTCGTCAGATTGATCATCATCTGGTCCAATATTCTCCAGTGTCTTCTGTTCCTTTGTGTAGTCGCCCATGGTAAAAAGACACACACATTGCAGACTGTATTTGATTTATATGACAGTAACGTAACAGAAGCTCCTCGCTGAACTGATATTCTAGTTGTTTGGCGATGCTGCTTCATACGTTGTCCTTCAGTTCATTGTCTATAATTTTGTGTCCTTTGTCACGAAACGCAGGCTGAATAGAAATCAACAGGTCCACCATCGTTGCCGTGAAGTGATGTGACAAGTGGTTGCTGCCTTTATTCATGGCGCATAAGCTCAGAAAAATCGACCTTGCTCCGAAAAAAATATAGAACTTGCTTTTCCGCCGCATAATACTTGCCATCCTGTGTGAAAATACCCAAAAACAGCAGTTCGAAAAAATATACTGTCGTGTGAAAAAAAAATGCTCCTCGCGTGTAAAGACCTTAAAATATTACTTTGGTTTTGCTACACACTGTAAACGTGGATGTACTTTCACAGCTTTTATATTAGCATGGCAGCAGAAATGGATATCTGTGGAAAAAGTTAAAGGGACGATATCTACAGCTTTGACAAACGATTAAACTATAAAATCAGCAAAACGATGAGAATCTTGAACGTGTAACTTTTACGTAATTTAAGTCAGAGAGATACGTCTGTGACTTAAGGTCAGAGTCGATAGCCGCTTATCTGTAAATGATCAGGAAATAATTATTTATTGAGAAACCATTGTATTACAACTACTTCAATTAAGTATCTGCGCTGGACATTTCAGTCACATAATCAATTCATCACCACAAACATTCATGGAAATCCATTTTTCCTGAGCACTTCGGGGACTCAAAAGCTGACGTTCAAACTTCCTTTCTTCAATCTTGAACCGAATCAATCAATAATTTTTGGCTTCCATAAGGAACGATGGAAAACAGCTATTATATTTTTTGTTATCGTGGTTAACTACTTAATTTATATGCAATAGATTGGTCATGTTTTCAATAATTATTCTTGCCTGCTTATGTTTGTGGCATCCACACTTTCCATGTGGGTATTCATTTCCGTCAGTGTACCTCTCAGGCTTTTGCATGTGTTTTTTTTTTTTTTTTTATTCCTTGGTCGACTGGAGCCTCTTCTCTCTCTGACCTGAGGCAAGGACAGTAAATTGGCATGGTGCACACTGTTTGGAGGAGTTCGAATTGAGGGGAGGCCCCGACGAGAGACTCTTGACTTTCAAACAAAAACTTTCTAAGCTAATTGAATAAAACTCAAACTAAAGATCTGGGGAGTTGCTGTTTGATATCTGCAAAGCAAAAAACTTTAAGACTCTCTAGTGGTCACATGGTACTTCTCTGCAGTGTGTCAATAGCAGAGTTTTTTTTTTTTCCATCCCTGCAGGAAAATTTCACCTTCTGATAAAAAGATGAAAAGAAAAAGCACACCGTAGAGTTCGGCTATCCTCCCCATGCTCACGTCGGATTACCTCCATGTGCCGTGATTTCAACATAACTACAAACAACTCTCTAGTTACCTGACTTAGATTGTTTCTCTGCACAGGAATATAAGCAGTGCCCAGTGCTTTCTGGTTTCTTGTCTGTGCTTCTCCTTTGCCTTCTGTGCCTTACAGTGTAAAAGCCTTTAGCACACCCCTCAGGCAAAGCAACCCAGACAATGAAACCTGCTAAAATCAAACAGGAGTAACATCACCAGAACATGCACCGGTGTGGAGTAGCTGTATTCGCTGCTGCTTCATGAATGATATAATGAATCACTACAACAAAACACAGCCCTCCTCTCTCAAATTTCATTTCATAACACCTACTGTTTGTTCAAAACCTATTCATCTAAACTCATCCAAATGTGAACTTCATGGCCTATGAAGTCAGAGACCAAAAAACACAGTGCGTACAGTGCACTGGAAAAACTAAATGTGCTCATGATTACTGTTAAAATGATCAGCCTTCAGATATATTTGGTGTGCTCTATGGAAAACACATATGCTATTAATTTCTATAAAGTTAAATAAAATAGAGGATAGATATTCCCAGTGCATCTCATTAGAGAAATGAATTCCTCGAGATTAATTTGGATTAGTCTCTGTGTGCTCTTCCTCCAGGGTTAGTTAGTAAACAGTTTAATGTTCATTACCGATCTCTTAATTAAGCACAGGACAAGGTAAGCCGTGACGCTCAAGAAACAGCATGATTTAATGGTATTTTCGCAAACACACACATACACACATTTCAATCCCCAGAGCTATATGCTTTCTTTGTGAAAAATGGTAACATTAGGCCTCAGAGGATCCTATTTGTTCCCTGAGTCAGTCTATGCAGGGCTTTAGAGCTTGTGTGACATATTCCCAACATGCACAGACTTCAGCAAGAAGAAAGGCCTTAGTTTTTGGTAGAAAATGGTTGTTTTTACAGGTTTCGATGGTACAATTTGTGGTTCTACTTACATAAATGAGTTTCAGTTTGGGCTGAATTCCAGCAGATTCACAATGCTCCTTTAGGACGCACACATACACACCCTCACTGTGCTAATTTATTTCTGATGGATTGTAATACTGAGGTCAGGTCGTGTCTGCGCCGTCTCATCAGCTTGTTAAACCTCTCTCTGAAACACATTCAGCATTTAAACTCTTTATGATAATTAGGCTTCCTGCTGCAAACAGCCAATCCTGACTGACCTGCTATTACCATTTTGAACTCACTTAGCTGAAAACAGAGAGAACAAGTCACACTCCAAGTGTGTTCTTTTGAAAGGTTCTTTTGAATAACAGCAATTGCAAAAGAGCTTTACTCCCACTGCTCAAAAAGCCAGACAATACAATTTTTCAGGGAAAGAAACATCCTATTTATACATCAGAAGTGCAACTGTGTGCAATAAAGCCCGACTGTTACTACCTGTCGAAAGACCTCATGATAAAGGAACAAGGACCAATGATATGTCGTCAAGTAGCTGTTAAAATGTGACACATATTCTGTGTCAGGTTCATTAATTCTGGTCTTTTTAGACGAGGGAGGGTTGTGTGTGTGTGTGTGTGTGTGTCGCGCACGCATGTGTTTTGCCCATTATGTCAAGTTTGACCCAAGCATATGGCCTATCATCCAGTACATATATGGTCTTACATTCCTACATGCTCATTCAATAAAATGCATGCACATACTTCAGTCTTTATCCACATACACTGTCCTCGAGTTTGTGTTGCACTCTGTCTTCGTCTCGGTTTCATCATTCAGGTTTTTGTGTCCTCTGTGTTGTATAAACTGATGTGATGCTTCTGGGAATAAGGCTGCGTGCCTTACCAGTGATTAAATTCCCATGTATCAAAGCCCATTGTAGCTTACCCATTAATGAATCTATTAAGCATCCTTCCCAGTTATCTGTTCTGCATGTTTATTTTAGTAAAAATGGTGAGAGGCGGCAGCGTTTTCTTATTTAAATCATGTTTTTTATTGGAGTTACAAGTAATTCTTTTACCACCGCTGACAGATAGTTTATGGTACACTTCTCCAGCAGAATGATTGTGAAATTTAAAGCCAAGAAAATAAGTACTTGACAAATTATAATTAGTACAATGCACCAAGTATACTTAAAGCTGCAGTGCTTGATAGTTTTATGGTGTCGCTGGGCAAAAATTCCATAATTACCTTTCAGCATATTGGAATTCAAGTGGTCGGACAGGAAGCAAGAATTCTACCCACTTCTCTGGACTGTAGATAATGCTGTAGAAAAGGTTTTGGCTGCTCATAGGTGTTTTCAGACAGCTGTAACCACCGGTCGCTGTTAGGATTCTGTCAGATGCGACTCTCTTGGGCACAGCACAAAGTTGCTTCACTTTTCCACAGAAGCAGCATCAGGTCATCTTTATTTATGTGTAGTCTCTCGATGGGGGCCGAGAGGAGAGAGCTGCAGAAGAACTCTTCCCTCTCTGTTCGGCTTTAATCACTTCCACTGTTTCAACGTGTCATTTCTTTAAATATTTGACCTCAGCTGAAGTTTGCACACAGCACCTGGTCTTCACGTGGTCGTAGTCAAATAATACAAATAATATACAACACGAGAAACACACGGCCTCAGTGATTTTAGAAAATTGTAACATTAAGCTCAGCATTAAGTAAGTGAGAAAAGTAGAAGCCTTAAGCCAACGAAACAAAACAAAAAAAACCTGTGGCACCAAGTTTATGAGAGAATACGAGTAAATTATAAGAACTTTGTCTCATTTATAACTGTGCTCTGAGGTTTAACCCATATATATATATATATATATATATAGATAATCTTAATTCATAAACCATGTTTTGACCCTTCAAGTTTAGTAACAAACCCTGTGTCAACCGTCGCCCCCAGATTCAGAATGACTGCCCACAATGTGAACACACACACACACACACACACACACTTCAGTAAACACAAACAGACCTGCAGCAATTGTCTCTCTGTGTCAGCACCACAAGCCTGTAAACTGACAACTTTATTCCAACTATAAATATGCACTATACTGTATGCCAACTGGATTATGCCAGTCACTGTCAACTAAAATGCGTAGGTGTGTTTTTGTGTCGTACTGTACCTGCTTATTTTATGTTTTCTCTCCAGTGGGTCTTATATAATCTCAGTAAACATTTTCATTTGTTCAAAGTAATTGCAATTTTCACACTTCATTTTTAGTTTGTTTGAGTCCCTCCTGCAAGATAATAGCCGTATAGATATTCAAATAAATGCAACCACTATTAAAATGAATGTCCTTCTGAATCTTTCTCAGCGTTTAGCTATATGTGTTAATGCACCAATATTTGTGCACAGCTGTTGGTGTGTGTTTGTGTGTGCGTCTGCATGGATCGTTGGGGGTGTTCTCCCCCTAACTCCTAGCATTATGGTGTTTTAACGATTCTGGCAGATGTTGTTGTTCTTGTTGTTGAAAATGAGTTCTCTTAAGTGCCAGGTGATCTGGTGAGATTGCACCTTTCTCCGTACAAGGACAAATTTTAATGGTCCTGTAAATCAGAAAAGGGGCTCATTTTGGAGTTATTCTGCTGCCATCTTTCTGCTGGTGTAGAAACAGTTGACAAATGAATCCGTTTGTGAGATTAGCTGATCGATGAGTGCCTCTCTTGACTTCTTCTTGTTATCAAGCTGTGTTAAGTAAAACTAATAGTAGTCTTATATGGCCTCTGCACTTTAAAAGTCTCCCCTTTAAACTGAGAAACAGACTCATCCCTTCTGAAAACACTTTAATATTGTTTTCCATTGGCATTAACCTTTCCACCGTTGATAAAATACTTCCAAAGGATTTTCCAGTGAAGGTAAAAGAACGTGTAACTTCCAGAATAATGGTGTTATTTTAGCCTTATCAAGGGGGGATTAAGGGAATAGGGCCTTCTGAGATTTTCAACAAGAGATTATAATGGAAGTACTGCAGTGCACTGTGCAGCCTCTGTCTCTAAAACACAACACACTCATCACCTAATTTGCCAACGCACACACATTCCCGTACAGACAGATATTTGACTTGCATAATAAGTTGCAATACCTCTCCATCTGTGTGTGTGCTTTTGCAATACCTCTCCATCTGTGTGTGTGCTTTATTTTGGCTCATTTAGAAGCCGGCAGCTCTTACTGTGGGTCTGGCTTATTAGTGGCGGTGTGAAAACTGAAGTGGTTGGATAGCAGGGTGAATTCAATGAACAGCATGTGGGGAGTCGCATGGGAAATCAGGGATTAGATAAAACTACCTGCTTATTCCTCCTGGAGGAAAGCAACACATTATAGGCAGCATTAGCAGGCCGGATAAAGGACTGGGACAGAGAGAAAGACACATAGAGAGAGACAGACAGAAGCAGGGGCATGGACAGGTTGCTATTATAAAAAGACAACACTTTAAAGTAGCAACAAAAGTAGCATCTTATTCCCTTGGGATGAAAATACTGCACACGTTATAGCCAGAAATAACAAGCTGAGACACAGGCAGAAAAAAAAAAGAAAAGACCAGGGTAAAGAAAACATCTAGCTGAAAACACCTGCAAGTTTGTAAAGAATGCATGCAGGGTCTTGTTTTCAGGCTGAAACAGTATAGGTGAGGTCAGGGTGCAATTTGTGCAAAAAAAACAAAAAAAAACAGTAGGGGGGAGGGGAATATTTGTGATATTCATGAAAACAAATCACAATCCATAGTGGGTCTGCATAGACTATGAAGTCTGTTTGGTTGTTTCTTTCAGCTGTTAAAGTAACTTAACCACTGCATTTGCAGGAACATTTGAATTATTTTTAAAAATGTATTAAAAGGATACTTTTTGTTCTCGTTTATGATTAGTTGAGCGCAATTGAAGCCATGGTTAAATACTCTAAAATACACACCTGTCACCACATTACATCAGCTCAGGCAGGACACTTACATCAGAGTTAACCATTTATACAGAATTACACATGTGTATTTAGTGGTGACTCTGCTCAAGTGATGCTCTGGAATATCTGACACTGACAGTCCCTGAGATCACAAACTCCCTGTAGCAGAGCCCGAGATTCGCAAGTTTAAATGAATAAACAAAGAATATATGAACAATTACACCTATGTGCACAAGTAAAAATGTTGCTTAATTCAGGAGGAGGCTGGGGACATGGAGGAGATGATTTTTCACACGTGTAGGTTGATGATTAAGGCGGTTATAGGCGGCTAAAGTTCAAGCAACGCCTGAGTGAATGAAAGCAGCCCGAGTTATAAAGTGCACTAATTGGGATGGGACAAAGTGAAGTCGTGAACAATTGGACTAAAGAGTAGGGTAGCGGAGAGTGGATGATTGGTGGAAAGAGATGGAGAAAGAGGAGGAACATAAAAAGAAAAAAAGAAGAGACACAGAAATGAATGACAGAGAAGCTAAAGAGCTGGAAAAGTTGAGATACCAAGCTGTGACTTTGCCTCACATTCGCTGTTTTCAGACCTGGTGTGCACAGAACTGTACAGACACACTCTGATGCTGGAGGAAAGAGTGACGGGGCATAAAGGTGAATCGTCTGTCCAATGTTAACTGTCGCGCAAACTGCGACAAGCGAGGATGATGGAGCAATAACCGTGCTTTGGGTCTCACGCAATTAAAACACATCCGTTCAGAGTCAAACAGCCCTGCATCATCGTATCATATCCATGTTAATAATCAACCCAGTCTTTAAGTATGCTCGCCACAGCATCTGCATGTTGCTATTCTGCTAAAAGTTGTTTGGTTGAAGACAGGTTATTTCTCATAATTAGATTTGTTGCATTTGTAATGTTTTCTAAAAGCAATAAGCCACACGAGGTTGTGATTTCCAACTAGGGGGCTTTGTTAATACCCCCTCATACTTTAATTAATCACATAGCTATGTATTTTCAGAATCGGAATTTTTCATGACCATATATGACCATTCACCCTTCTGTGCTTTCAGTGCAGCATGTTTGGGCATAAGCTCAGGCAGTGTCAGAAACAGTCATAAACAGATATGACTATAACATTAAGCGTTCAGCCTGACATTTGACAGCAGAGATTCACAGACAGTAGTTACAGGATTGGCTCAGAAGATTTGAGTGCAACAACACTGAGTTGGAGACAACTGTTCAGAGATCTTATTGCAGTGGGGTAAAAAAACAACATTTTAATGGAACAGGAGGTTTTGGCAGACAGGGACCTATAGCGCCTCCCACAGGGCTGCAGCTGGAAGAGGTGGTGGGCTGAGTGAGAGAAGTCGGAGATGATTTTATTTGTTTCTTTGACTATATGTTTGTAATATAGTGATTCATCTGATAGGAGGAGGTACCAATAATCTTGGAGGATTTATTATGCACCGCAGTTTTTCATGTGAATGCGATCATACACAATAAAACAATTCATTAGATGCTCATTTAAAATGCTAGAATGAAAGGTTGTGATATTTACTGACATTTGCCAGTAAAGTTGCAGATTGCATCCAACCCCCTCACTCTCCCCTATGGAGGCTACAAAAAACACAAAAGTACCTCATTAGAGCCAGTGTTTGTTTTTCCCACATCACAACAGTTCTCATTTTTTGTGTGTTTATACACTAATGAAAACACAATTATGAAATCCCACTAAATGAATAAACACACGAACGTTAAAGTTCCCTTTCAGTGACATGAATAGCATCGCGTGCCAAAAAAGTATTCATAAACTTTAATATTGTAAAACTGATTTGTACATACATTGTACAAGCCATTCTCTCCATTTGGCAAAGCATCTCAGCTCAATGCAGCTTCCATTTGTAGCTTCAGTAGACGAGATATTAGCTTCTAACTCTGGGTTGATCGTCACATCATCTGAATCAGCCTTAACAGCAGCGGCTCCTTTAGTCACATTATCAGTTGTAGTAGTTCCTGGATTTTTTGCAAGGCTTTTGTAAGATACAACAATATGCTGCTCTCAATTGTTCTCATTTTCAGTAGCACTTTATTGCTCATGGTAATAGCAGGGTAATAGTTTAATAATAAAGAGGTAATTATTAAATAAAAGCCTGGTAAGAACAGCGGGTATATCTGAGTAGACTGAAATATACATTTGAAGATAGCAACAAGATAAAATATTATATTCCATTTTGTTTCAAGGTAATTCTGTGCAAATTATATGTTCAACACTATGACTTGTTACATGAAAACAATCATAGTTTCTGTGAAAAGATCATGAATCCGGGCTGCAAAATGCTAAACTAACTGATTTTCGGTAAACTATTACCCCACCGTTACCATGTAATTACCGAGCTGTCATGTAAAGTGCTACCCATTTGTCTTTCATTTGGTTAGCTGTAGTTTTCAGGCTGAAATGGTCAACTGATGCTTGGTGACGTTCTGAAAAAACGTGCATGGATCAATGCCAGTGGAACCATGATCATAACGTAGCCTAGATGTTGTGTCATCTCTACTGTCACAGTGCTGATGGTGAAAGACCATTTCGGATTTTATTGTTGTTTGCAATATGGACTGTGCTCACATTGCACAACTTTACTTGGATATATTTTAAAAATATTTCCATTTTGGGTCATTTTATAAGGTCTGCAGGTGAAGTAGAATAAATCACTACAAGGGAAAATGTACCCAGGGTAAGGTATTAAATCCCCACTGCAGTGATTTGGGAATCTCAGTGACTCCCAGAAACGTCCTTGCAGATGTATTTTGGGCCTTTGAACCTTAGGGGCAGACAACGAATATGATTCCAAGACTCTGACCTGGTAAGACCTCCTTCTGAACAAATGGATGTTGTTGAAACGAAGACCATCTAGAAGAAATGTTAGTTGAGAGGACAGAATCTGGATGAAGCTTTGCAGCGTATGACCAGCTCTGCAGAGGCTAGTGGTCAGGTGGGAATGTGCCTAGACTGTCTCTGGGTGACATCCAGCCTTTGTCAAAAAAGGCACTTTCTGTCTCAGTGGGACATTAATGTCTGCAGATGGAGCAGAATGCAGCTGGATCTTCACAGCCAGGTGGGGCGATGATGAAAGGATCAGACTCCAGATGGCAGACATTACCCAGAGATTCTTCAGAGTTCGACAGCATGGCAGGGGCAGGCAGGGGACAACTGTGAAGAGAGTGACAGCTCTACCTGAATAAGACGGCAAGCAGACGGCAGTGACAGCAAAATGATGAGCAGCAGTGTCGCAAAGTTCAAAAACAATGAACTCATTCGAAGACATGACTAAGAGAAAACCCACATGTAGGTTAAACATTTTGCTTGGCTTGAATCCGGACTGAGCTTCAGAACAGCTAGTCAAACAGTTTTGATGGTTGTCATGGAAACAAACATTGGCCAAGGACAAATTATCCAAAAAAAATGGAACAAACAAATAGAAAACACAAACACAGAAGAATAGGAGTTGAGTGTTTTAACCTGATCCAAGTAGTTTTTAATTCCACATCAAATCCCAAAAGAAAAACAAAATTATCCTGTACTTGCACAACAATAAAGGCAGACATTATTCTGAGGTCTGAAAGACTGGTGTCAATCTTTCTTCGTGCATTTACCCCTGTGATTAGACACGGATTGGTGCCAGGTCAGTTCACACTCTATATTTATAAAGCTACCATCTGTGCTGGGACTTTGATGTTGAAAATGACAAGCACACTTTCAAATCTCTTCTCTCACAGGTTAGATTGTAATATTTGTGTTGTGTTGTAGTGCCATTCCTCCTTTTAAAGGGGTTGTGTGCAGTATTGATATTCAAAACTGAATCCAACTATAAACAGCAGGGGGAAGTCATCTACCAGAACACACTCACGGCTTCCATAACCACCACCGAATTAATGCTACATCCATCCACAGACTGTATCACTCAATGAATAAAGCATGAAGCTCATTGTTCGCATATCTTTCTTACGGTATCATCAGGTTTTCTCCTCAGACAGCCAGTCAAACTAACACTACTGTCTTATAATCTTCATGTAGGGCGTCAGCCGATAGTTTGCATTAAAGCTGTGTTTAGCAAAAAAAAAAAAAGCTACAGTAAAACCATAAATCACCTCAGTTTTTCTGTACACTTTGTGTCCAAACAAGAGCTGCACTACCATGGTTTAGTCTGAACCATGTACACCAACAAATGGTGAACTTAGCAAACATAACAGCATAGCATAGTACCTTTATAGCTTCATAAGGTGAACTTACCAGCGATTTCAGTATCAAACTTCATTCTTTACAATTTGAAAGTAGAAATACTACATATAGCTCCATTAAAATGCAGAAATTCCATGCCCCTTATATGATGATTGACAGTCACAACTGAATCAATTATGGCAAATAATAGCTGCAAAGAAAAGGAATTTTTCAATATAATATTTGCTAGATGCATTCATACCCTCTCTGAGTCTTTATATTCTGACATTAATTGCCCGAGGCTGAAGAACACCATTTTATGAGAATAAATACGCTTCCTGTAGACACAGTTCAAAGTACCTCATGTGTAAAGAAGAAAGAATGAAGTTCATTTTTACCACTCATGCTCCTTCTTCAGAATTAGACATTAATTGCTCATTAGGTTTGACAGTGCTTTGTTACAGACTCCAGATCTTCTCATTGTACTAAATGGCTTTTGTGCCAAATGGGTTCGTCCTTCAAATAAGGGAACGTGGTGCCTGAACCCTGAGCTCCTATGCGTACCTGCCCGTACTGCATGTGTGTTCACACATCCACGCACATGCACACGAGAGTGAGAATTCAATATAGGTCCTGTGATTAATTAAGGCTTAATACATTGTGAATGCCCATCACTCAGACAGATGATAAAGTGCATACAAAACAAAAGGAGGAGTCTCGTATATAGGCAGGTTCACAGCTCCTTCAGCCAAACAATCTGATCAGATAACACTGTTTTCGATTGATAAAGGCATTTGATATGTACGGATGACCAGCGGCTATACCTTCTTCCTTTTTCTTGTCATTTTCTTTTTCCACACGTCAAAAGAAGAAAGCACAAAAACATGTAATTGCCATCGATAAGTCAATGTGATACCCGTAATTACAGCAAAGAGCAGCCTCGCTGATATTGCCATAATGTGGCATTCACTCATATTACACCCTCTTTTCCTTTTTCTCTCTCTTTCCCTTCAATCCATCCCTCCCAGAGTAATAAACGATAATTCTGGATAATTGCATGTGTTTTGTACAGTCATCACTCACAGCTGGACATAAAGGACAAAGCCACCTTTTTGTGCTCACAGTCTCACTCTCTTGATCTTTTTTTTTTACTCTCCGCTTCCTCTAATAGCAAATAACCTTTTCAATAATTCGATATTAACACTGGATCAAACATTACAGGGGCACTTACAGTAATAAACCTAGAGCTATTAATCCAACTGTGCAAATCCATGCATCTCTTCAAAATATGCCAGCTCCATGTTTTAATCTCACTGTTTTTGTCCTCCTTCAAAGATCTCATCAAACGTCATGCAGCTGTTAGAGGGAATATTTTTGCATTTAATTGAGACAAACGTAGTGTATATTGAAGTTTTTAGTTACAAGTTTTTGTTGCAGGTATAAGTTACTAGAGGCGGCTTGCAATTAAGAGTGCAACGGAGACAGAGGCTGAGGTGAGGGGGGGAAAAAAAAGACGTTTTACAAGACGGACGGAGAAAGAATGATGGAAATGGGGGACAGAGAAAAAAAAAGATAAAGGACTAGACTGGCATGTCAGGTGTAAGGAGAAAGAGAGAGAGAGAGAGACCGTGACAAGCACGACTTTGCAGATCAAGCTGAAACCTTGAATACGTTATAGGCTCATGATGGATGGATGCCCCCACAACCACATTTACTGTGTATTACTTATGCATGTCATTAACTCGCTGCATAGAGAGGAGTCAAACTGCGGAGCAAAGCATAAACACTTATGATGAATGATAGATGGACAGTGTGGCAGGTAAACAGGCAGGCAGAGAGACAGACGCATAAATATGTGAGAAGACAGAAAACTGGCGGAATAATCAAGTCGGAAGGAAAATTAAGTCAGACTAATAGACTGGTGCAGAATTGCACAGACAGACAAATGACAAACAGGAATATTAAGAGGGAGACGTTTAAATGAAGGCTCCTAGAAAGAACAAGTTCTTTAAAGTATTGTGTTCTCACTTCCAAGGCGTCACATACTGATCATAAGGGTCATAACCCCTTGGCCTCAAATTTTCAACTAAGCGGCAGAAGTGTCGAAAACTGCAGTAACTTGAATGTCCACTGGGGGCTGGCTCCAAAAGTGAGTCAACCCCCTTTGACCCCATGTTAAAATGGACAACTTTAAAGCAGAAATAAATACGTCTACAGCCTAGTACAAAAAATGGTTTTGGTCTCTATTGTTCATTTCCTCCTCAATGACAACTGTACGCAGGGTGGATTATTATGTAACTCACCCGTTTAGATGATATTAAGACCAAAACTTATGCATAATTAAGATAATGGCCTCTGTGATTGAGGTGAGTCTGTGTGTCTTTGACTAACAGCTAGCGTCGGACATTCGGACTCTTGTTTATGGAATAAAACATATTTTTCTCCATGACAGGCAGCTCTGCCATAGTTGTGTTTAAGGAGTTGCGCTAACAAGACCATCAGAGGATTGTGTCATGGAGTTTACTGGTACTTAATTACAATAACTGGCGTAAATTAGCTGCATTAGCTGATGCTAGCATTAAGTCATATTGAATTATAATGTCTATCAGCTAGCCTGGTAGCTGCAATTAGTCTGTTTATACATTTCACAGCTTTGACATTACTGTCATCAAACACAACTGCATGTGTTAACATTTATCAAGCAGCTGAAATTACTTCATGGTATTTAGTATTATACTGTTACTCAACAGATTGGAGCGGTCACACCAGCTGTCAGGTGTGTCAAACGTTGCGGATCAGCGCGACATTTATAACGTAGATAAGATGCCCATTTTTCACACGTGAGATAAGCGGCTCACGGCAAAAATACATCGAAAAAAACCTCCGTTGAGAGTCAAATTGACATAGTACCAGCAATATTTTGACACGTTTAACTATAGTTTCAATGTCTCGACTACATCAGAATGTGTCACTGACATATTCCGGTGCGTGACCTCTCCCTCTTTCTCACTCTGTTTCTCTCTCTCTCTCTGTTGCTCTGAGGTTTAAAACTACAAACTACATTTTTGGCAAAATGAAATCACATTGATAGCATATCAGTGAGAAAATCATTGTAGAAAGTAGGGCTGGCAGAAGTTATTTCTCATCCATTTGAAGAATACTGTAATATCCTTCATTTGCAAGTAATGTAACTCGTTTCTGCAAGTTTTTCAGAGGCAGAGATAAGTCACAGCAACTTATTGTATTTCAAAAATTCTTTTTTACTTATTATTGCTGATTTAATTTCAGAATGTTATTTTAGGTTAATTTTAAATCTTAGGTGTCCTTAGGTGTTTAGGTGTCTTTTTTTTTTTTGTTAAGGACAGTCTCTACACAGACACACGTAGGCAAACAAGATACACAAGAATAAATAATTACATACTCAGACAGGATAAAAACACAGACTAGTAATCATAGGCAGCAGACCGACAGCGCCTTAGCTGACCGCTGTAAAGCCAGACAGTGTGAATAAAGAAAAATAACAGTGTCCTTTAGTCGTTCCTAAGCTGACAGTTGTTTTGAGATTTCAAGTGGCTTTGTGTATGAGAGAGAGAGTATTTTGGGCATAGAGGTCTTGGTTGAAAGGCTTCATGGGACAAAGTCTGATCTCCCTTTCACACACACACACACACACGAGCTTGACATCTCTCTTACGCAGAAACTAAACTGAATCCAGATCTGTTACCCTTTCCACCTCTACACTGTCATCATTTTGTCATCTAGAGGCAATTTCAGGTCGGCAACATGAGGCCACAACATTTTACAAGTGTGCCAAGTAAAAACCTCACCAGGGGTTGGCAAAATCTCAACAAACTTTATTCTTCCACTTCACAGTATTTATTTAGAAATGATCCAGTGACTTTTTCTTTTTTTTTTTTTTTTTTGCTAAAGAATGAAGACATTTGGAAATGTTGGTGTCCCCATCCCCGGTTTGCACTAAAACCACAAAACCCAGAGAGCATATTTTCAAGGAATCCAGCAAGGAGAAAAATGTAAAATAATTCAAATCATTAACTACTTCAAGACATTTATGTGTTTAGATATGTCCCATCCCCCCATATTTTGTGCTTTAGATGCAACATTTTTCATCCTCTACAAAGAAAAAGTTGCCTTTCCAACTTGTTGGTGAGTCAAGAAGACACAAGTTACCAAGGCATGATAGAAGTGCTAATGAGAATTTCTGCATAAACAGGAAGTAACCTATCACACAGTGTACATCATTAGTGAGGCAACCATGTTGTTCATGTCTGTTGTTTGCCAGCTGGCCGGACCATTTGCTGCATGTAATTCCCCTACCCTCTTTCCCCACATTTCCTGTTTTTCTCCACTTTATCAAATAAAAAAAGAGGCATAAAATGCCCAAAAATAATTAAAAAGAAAAGTCTGTTGTTCGCCTCCTTGTTGAGCGACTCACCAAAACTGATCTTCCTGCTGCAAAATCCAATCAGCGCAGCAAAATGCCATCTCTCGACATGTCTCTAAGTAAAGATGTTCATGTGTATGACTTTGTGATAACTGCTTGGCTTGCTTTCATCAGTTTGAAAGCATTTAGGATGTCATCTTTCTCACATTCACATAAACAGATGCT
>JAPQRN010000005.1:33998923-34014824 GCA_037367275.1 Coranthus polyacanthus
GCTACGATAGTTTACTATGCGGTGAAAGCTTGGAGAGGCAGTCTCCTTCCCTCATTGTTTTCATTCCTGATGTACCTATAAATCATTATGTCAGGAAGTATATACAGCATTGTGTGTGAAACTGATTTGCTGGTGTGACTTCGTGATAACTGAACAGCTTTTAGTGAAGAAAAAAAACCAAAAAAAACATGCTCAGATGGGTTTTCAGAAAATTGCAATCGCAGTTATCTTCGACAGGCACCCTCAATGTTTCACCCATATATCTCTGCTGTGACACTAAAGCTTGTGAAAAAGAGAAGCACAGTTGAAATAAACGCAGTGATGGATGTGAGTGTCCGCCACGCTCACCTCTTTGATGAATATGATGATTAACTGTATTCTTAAGCCACTGAATAGCATCACGCTCTTTATCTTGGCTTAATTCTGATATTTTGCTCTGCTTCTAAATTTGGTGTGTGTGTCGTGTTTTTCACGTTTGTCACAGATAGGCCTTTTCCACCAAATTAGCTCTGGTTCTTGAGCACTGATTCTGTTGGAGATTGTTAGAACTTTGGTGTCATCTCTCGAACCAGCAGAGTTTCCACCAGTTTAGAGCAGAACTGTCCTAATTAAGATCATAATATGGTAACATATTACCCAGTCTAGCTCCTCTTTTCACTTTTTTTTTTCTCTCTCTGTAATCCTTCTTAAAGCTGCTGTGCTGAATCAGCTGGGCAAAATGTTCCTTTCAGCATATTGTAATTCAAGTGGTCTGACAGGAAGCAAGAATTCCACCCCCTTCTCTGGACTCTGTTTTCCAGGCTGTAGAAAATCTACCCTGTGATGGGAGGTTTTGACAGCTTATAGGTGTTTTCAGACTGGTAGAGGAGTTAAATGCATGATTGACATCTGCAATTACAGAGAGAGCTGCCGAAGGAAGGTATGTGTTTTCAAATTCTGATTTCGGCTCCTGCAGCTTTATTTTTTTTTTAGTTTATTATTTGTTCTTTTGGGTGAAACCACCTTTGTCCAACTCTTTGCAGTTTGTTCTCTTTTGTGCTATTTTCTATCTTTTCCTTAAACTCAGGAGATGATCAAATCGCCACCAACCACTGGGTTTCATCAGCAGACCACTGCACATTCTTCTTTTTCTGCCAGTTTCTCAGACATCTCCATCCTCTCTGTCCAACCTGTAGAATATTACACACCCCAATGGTTCACTTTTCAGGTCAAGAGAAGCAGCTGGGAACCAACTTTGCAGGTTATGAACCAATTTATCTCCGGTTGAAATGCTCCAAATGGTTCAAAATTAGGTGCGTGAACTGGAACAGCACCTATTTCATGTTTGTGGTAAGAGTGACCCTCATCCTCCTAGCTCCCAATGAAGGCTATAACTCTCTACAGACAACCTCAGTGGGAGTGTATTGAGCAGTCTCTAATTTATCAGTTCTGTGGATGAACACACAGTGAAAACAACCACACAACAGCATAGCCTCCATTGCATTCATTAGCTTTTGCCTATTTGTTCGGTGATGAAAAGCCAATGAATGCAATGATTTGTTTACGTATTGCGGCAGGCCTCTTCCACATTGTGAACGACCAACTGATATGGGCCTCATGTCTGTTCATTCTTTTGAACGCAGTGTCTCAGGAACGCATTGAGGGTTCTCTTAGTGTCGAGGATGAACTGATTAGACTTTAGCGACCAAACGTCAAAGGTCGAGGCCGTTGTAACCTCACAAAACACATTTTTGTCCATAACTGATAGTAATTGAGAGAACTGCACAGGCAGTTTATGATACAAGGCTTGTGATCGAACTTATTCTTCTTGCTTTTCATTTTATTGTAGTACTAAAGAGTGTTTCAAACTTTTTCATTTTTACATTAACTGCATGAGTTTTCTTTGACTGGCCCTGCATATCATCATGACCTTGAGGACAGAACAACCAAATTAGTTCACCTTTTGCTGTTAATTTGGTTGTGATGTACCTTTCATTGCTGGGTGAATCTATTTTGTAGTGCGTGTTTCTAATTTGCATTCCATTAGACTTAAAGAGCAAAGTCTTTTTTTCACGAGCTTTAAAGTTCAAAGATGGTTTGTACGGTGAACAAAAGATCCAAGCCTTGTTTTTTCCCCACAGTCTTGTCCCAGGGGGGACCGGTTTTGTTTTTTGGATGTATTAAATATTGAGATTTTCATTTTGAAGCACTGACTTGGTGATGGAGCAGCTATTAATCACCGGCAAAGTATACTGACATATGCAACTAATAAGAGCTTTTGGTAACACTGAACGATGGAGTCTTTTAATAAGGAAAATCAAAGGATGCGGTAGATGAGTGATTGTGCTGAGGGAGCAGAAGATCAACCACCATTTCATTAAAAAACACACACGCACACACACTCTTGAGTGGAAACTGTCCAGCAGTTCTTCTTTTGCTTTCTTAATGATTTTGCACATATTCAACTATGTTCACAACTGTCCATGACAGCTTTGAAAAGATGAAATATGATTCTATGCAGTAACAACAGTGGATCTCAACCTCAGGGGATTTATCGAAGCCAGTTTTCAGCTATTTTAATCACTTCCAAGTCACTCTGTTTTGAAGATGCGTTTTTTCCCTTGTCACTGTTGTTTGACCAACTACTCTTACTGTAAGTATAAAATCTTATCAGAATAAACAGAGCAAAGTTTGGTTAGACCTAACTTTACAGATTGTGCAAGGAGTGAAGTTTGTTATAAGGCATAATAATAACAGTTAGAATAGAATAGTTAGAATAGTTAATAATAGTCCGAATTTTGTTCGGATTTTGGTTTTTGGTGGGAGCAGTGGACGTTAGGGGGCGCTACCGAGTGAGTTTTGGTTGTCCATGTACCACGCCCTAACCCAAAACAAAAAAAGAATAAGGATTACTAATGGATGACAGAAGTTAAAATGAGGTGAATCAACAGCACGCCGACATCAGACGCACGACTGTCTGTAAAGGGAGACGCAGCAGATGTAGATGATGACGGCAGGGTGTATTAATACGCTACCAAAATTGCAGAGTGAAAACAAAACTAATCGGACCAAACGTAAACAATGTAACAAAAAACTTGAACCTGGGTTCAAACGTTCAGGTGTGAAAACATAACACAAACGCAACACAAAACTTTCTTCTTTTCTGTGGTTTCCCTGCCCACAGCTTAGGTTACCACTTACCACTTTAATCAGCCTTGATTTCAGGTGCAGCAGTTATTTTTAGTTAATTAACAGGAGCTCTTTGTCTTTTGCTGCTCCTCTACAACACGTAACGAAGAGCAGCGTTTCCAGTGTTTGTTTATTCCAGGTCAGGTATTATTTATTCTGCCCCCAAAACATCTCCATTTAAAAAAACAAAAGCAAACATACAACAGACTTTCACTTTAAATGCACCAGATCCACTCTCATACAAAAAAACACAGATTCTATCAAAGGCTGGTAGCGGGGGTCCGAGACAGGCTTCCAGAGTAGCTGACAAGCCCTCCTGTACAGGTTTTGAAGGGACATTGGAAAGTGCAGGGAGAGAGGAGAGGGTGACAAACAGGCACAGATTTTCAAAGAAAAAGAACTCCTTAAGGAGAGAGGAAGAGAGAGGGAAGAGAAGATATGGAAAGATGAAAGTAGAGAGGAAGACATTTTACATGAGGACAAAACACACAGCTTCGTATCTGACAATACCTCCTGCTGAGGCCCAGAGGGGAAGACAAGATGTTTGGGGAATAGATTAGAACAGAGGAGTGAAGAGGAAAAAGTGACAAATACCGGTATGCATTAGTGGCCTGCTGCTCAGCCCTGGAGAGAAAAAGAAAAGATACAACCTAGAAATGAAAAAGAGAGGAGAAAAAAAAGTAGTCAGGCCACAAGGGCAATCTGATTTAATGCAGACTGTAAAATTCAGGCACTTAAAGCAGGTAACTACCAGTTTTAGGAGTCTATTGGATTCCTGTTGGTGCCACATAATTAACAGATCAAATTTTAATCAGTCAGAAATGTAAAACTAAAGCAACAATAGAAAACATATAAAATATTACCAAGTTCAATGAAACAGCAGCAAAAGAATTTAATTACCAGTTACTTTCACAGGTCTCTGGAAGAGTATCCAGTTCTTTTTAAACGTGTACGCCACAGACTGTATAAAAAGTGGCCACTCTGACATTAACCACTGGTTTGTGGACAGCCATTTTGAAGCCACGAGTTTAGCATTTCGCCGTCCTGGAATTTTCAAGTCAGAAGTGCTCATATTTGTACATGAGGGTGGAAATGGGCCTCTGTTGGAAATCACTGTCAACACTGTTGTGTTAAAAGCCACCAAGTAATTTCAGCTGCTTGTTAACACACAGAGTTGTGTTTTATAACAGTAATGTCAACTTGACACAATGTTGAAACATGCTAATTGGCGCTAGCTGGCCTATGCTAACAGACTATATAATGCAGTAGCACATAAGTGCAAAATTAGCTAAGTTAGTAGCTAAGTTACGGTAAGAGGCCAGGTGTTGTAATGAAGTATGGCTAAACATCATGAAACATTTGCATGACAAATCCTCTTACGTTGCAGTGTACTTCAATAATGTCCATCCTCATGAAACAGCTGGTGGAGTTGCCATATTTATGTGTTTCCTGTAAAAACAGGGATCTAGGGAGGCCACCCGCCTCCCAAAAAAGTCTCATAGGTCAATTCCACCTGAGGAGCAACAACCTATAATGACCCAGTAACAACCCAGAACTGCTAGCTTGTAGGTCTTCTGCAGGGGACGTACTAATTCAAGAAGTAGTATACACCCCTGAGTGCAGGATGTCATCAATGTTTTTCATTGTTTTCCAGGAAATGAGAAACTCTAAAATACTGTTAAGAAAACAAAACAACTTAGAGTAGAGCTGCGTACCAGAAAAACAATCTCTTTTATTCAATAAAAAGAAGCTCTAAAAATTCTCACAGACACTCTAAAAAAAGCAGCAAACTATCAAAGTCTGCCACGTGGACACAGTTTTAATTATGCATATAATTAAAACAATTTTTTTTTTAATGAAAGTTCACCCTCCATATTCATCATGAACAGGGAAATTAGCTATAGAGACCAAAACTGTTGTTGCACCAGTCTGTAAACATGTTTATTTCTGGTATAAAAAATGAGTCTATGGGGATTGATTCGCTTTTGGATCCAGCCTCAAGGGGCCATTCGAGGAACTGCCCTTCTGTGTTGGCTTCATTTCTCAGCGCCGCTTGGTGTGTACACTCACAATTCATTCTTTTTTTTTTTTTTTTCTCATCCACACACCTTCTTTTCATCATCTCTGCCTGTCCTCTTACTCTTTCTTCCATTTAGGAGTCTCAGCAAAAACATCCTGCAGTGCATAAACCGCCAGTTGAGAGTTTACGGACTGTAAATCTGTCTCAAAGCCAGTTTCCTACTCTCACTCTCTGTGCAAGTGTGTGTGTGCGTTGATATTGAAAGGTCAGTTGCAGAAGGACTGAGTAAGTAAAATTGTGCATTAACTGAATTTACTGAGCTAGCACCTTGGTAAACAAATAACACTGCTGCAGATGAATTAGAGTAAACACATAGCGGTGCATACAAACACAGAGGAGCATGTACACACTTTAATTGGGTTGATTGTGCACACACTGAAATTCGTGAGTGGGTGTCCATTTGGATTCCAAGAGTTGAAAAGGAAATGAAGCTGAAATGAAAAGACGGGTCATATATTTAAAAGAGTTTGATTTAGAGTCACCAGCAGACGATTTAGTCTTTCTATTGTTGACTCCTGATCACTCCACTCTTGAAAATGGATTACAAAAGAGATTTGGCTTTGGGCAGTGAATTGCTTCAATGTTCAAACAATGACAGAGCTCAGTATCCTAATCTGTATGCTAATGAGTGTGTTTGATATTTCATCTTGAGTCTGCTTCCATGGTGCCTGCACTGCTCTCTGATGCCAAAAGAAGCCATAGGGCTGTGATAGAGACAACCCGGGCTGTAGGAATTAAAGCAGAAAGTCTCTATTGTAAAAAGACAGAATGTACAGTGTGTGGCCATAAAAACTGCTTTCCTGAACAAAAACTCCGTTACATCACTGCAGGCATTGTATTAACAATGGAGGTTGATGAGACACGGAGGCCGACTTAATGGAAACTAATGGATGGGAAAAGAAAAGGAGGAACAATGAGGCAAAGTGATACAGTGTCATTACTATTACTCATCAACATCCATAGATATGTATATGCCATGTGTGCATAATTTATATCTACAATGTTAGTACAAATATATTGACATTTTATTACATTTACAGGACTAGGCTTTGGAGGCGCAGATATGTCTGCACGTTCACACTCAGTTATGTACATTGTTTTATATTTGGGTGTATATGCTGAACTTTTTGCAGCCTTTCAAAGGGTGTTCCAGATATACACGTACTGTAATGCCCAAACTCCAAAAGATAGGCCAGACAAAATGCAGAGACTGAAATATCCCTGACTTTTTATGTTGTATAAAAGTCAAACTCATAAAATGCATTCGTCAGACCTTCCGTGTTTACTGAAGAGCGTGTCTCGTCCGGTCATTTTATTTTTTAACACAGGATTTCTTGTCTGAAGTTGCAGTTTGCAAGCCCAAGTTGCGACGACCCTGATGACACTGTGAAGCTTTGGTTTCTTTAACTTCAAGAATCCCCCTTAAGGCCGCAGAAGACACATCATGTACAAAACTTGTGCAATATCATTCTTCAGGGGTACAACAAAACGCAGCTTTAATAATCCCCTGTGACCACAGGGGATCCGAGTTTGTTACAGCAGCAAAGACACAAAAACATAAATAATACAACAAACAGGGTCATCCTAAAATGCCTCAGTGTCAAAAATGCCCGGCGTTCTTATTTCTGTGAAAACTATAACAAGTTCCATTCCCATGTGTTTTCATATTTAGTGATAAGGTCAGTCTTTCATTTCCAGCTACATCTGTGTTTTTACAGTGAGTATTAACATCAAAAATGACAAAACACAGAGAAAGCTGTACAGAGTATAGTATACAAATGATGCATTTACCTAAGCAGATATGCGTATATAGTGCGTGGGTGTGTTCTATATGTGCTATGTGACTGTATGTGCCAAACAAAATGTGTCCCCCCCCCCGTCATTACAGCAGTATTCAGTCTGTCAACAGAGCATGGATGAAAAAGATCGTCTTGATTACTATATGAATGGGTCAGCGTTTTACCTTTTCATCATGGGACCAAATAACAGCTAATGTCTTCCATCTAATATAAAAAATTATACAGTACATGCATTTTGCTACCACTTTGACGCTAAAGTATTGGATATGCTATCACCGAGGTGGGTCATCTACAGTGATTGTGTCCAGAAATATTGCACAAAGTGCCAATGTTTTGCAGAATTTCATTCCAGCCAAACACTACAGCAGCTGATTACACTGATTAGCACCTTCAACCAGAGAGGGTATAATCACACAAATCACCTGCTACTGTGATTGGTTGGAATGAAATCCTGCAGGCTCCTGGGCCTCTCTGGCATATGGCTGGTAACCACTGGGCTACGACGATGGAAATCCATTCCGACTGAGGGTACGGTCAGCTTTCCAAAATTCTAACTAACTTCACTACTGGAGGCAATGCATTGTTGTACATGTTTTAATAGATGATTTGCTGTCACAAAACCAGTTGGCAGTTTGGACACATTTGTATACTCTCAACAGAAAGTGCCATTATGAGGTGCATCCAATCATGGTATTTTGTGGAGATGCCTCAGTATTTTTCATGTCTGTTACCAATTATAATACCACAAACTTAAATATTGATGGATACTATAATATACTGATATTTACCTTTTTGACTATGAGTGCTGGGTTTCAACACGTGTACTGACATGGGAGTTTCCATGTGTCTGCGTGGGTTACCTCTGGATATTCTTCCTTCCTCACACATTTGAAACGCATGCAGGTTATTTGATAACTCTAAACAGCCCCTAAGTGAATGGCCATGCGTTGAATGGGTGACCACTGGGATTGGCTCCAGCTCCCCTGCGACGCTGCCAAGGATAGGAGTTACAGAAAATGGACTGATGGACGGATACCAATACTTACCGTCCAATATGCATGAAAAATGAAGAGCACTCTAAAGAAATTACCATAGTATATGTACATGTGTATAGTGCTTTCGAGAGCAAAGTATGCAAAGGACAAAAATAATGGGATTTTAGCAGCATTTTTAAAAGCGAGCTGCATCAAACATAATCACAGAATCCAAACAAAAAGGGATTTGATTGCAAATAGATGAGTGATAATCATCGTGTTTTAAAGATTCGATGTTTAAGATGTTTTGTGTGTGCTTGTGTGTTTGTTTTGTTTTGGAGTATGTCTTTTGCCAATAATTTGTTGACCTTAACTACTAAGCTAACGGCTGTCTCAGTTGCCATCCCTGTACGTTTATTTCTACGTAGAGGCCTAGGGTCAGTTTTTGCACAAAAATTCCTACGGTTCTGATTAGGTTCTTCAGTGCCTCCCTTCTGTTCTTCTACATCAGCAACAATGTACAACTCTAGCTACTGTTAACTTAGAAATGGATGTTCTCTAACGTCAACAAATGACCAGAACCTACAAACTTTACACGAGCACACAAGTACACACCAATCTTCCTGAACCTATAAAGTTCCGCTGTTTTTTTAAATTCCATCATACTTTAACTTTTAAACTGTAATGGGATTCAAATTATGTACAGCGTTAACAATAAAATAAATAACACCCTCAGTATAAAACAAAACAAGTTTCTGAGTTGTCAACTTTCTTTGTCGCTGTCTGGGGGAAGTTGCTAAAGGCCTCTAACAAAGTCTGTGTCTCATTTTTCTTCTTGGCTCCTGCTGCCTGTTTAAATTCATCATATTCCTCCATGCGATGCTTCCGCAAATGTTTTATGAGGTTTGTTGTGTTGAAGCTTCTGGTGTTCTGCTCGCCCTGAAACACTGACATTGCATATTGCATTCCACTGTTTTGTTTTTTGGGTCAGTCAGCCTGGAAAAACCTCCACGCCGCTGACACACGGCAAACAGCCCTAACTAACTTTCGGGACCAGTTAACGCGTGACTGCTGCTGCTGCTGCTCCACTTTTTATGGCATGTCAGTCAAGGAGCATGTGAGGATTTCAGGCTAGATTGTCCTGCGTATCATATCGGATTATAATCAATCATTTTTCCAAACCTCATCTCGGTTTGTGGTCAATATTGGGCCGATACTGAACGTTGGATCGACGCGTCTGTTAAGTAATTTTCTGTTCTCTAATGCTTTCGTATTGGGTTTGCACCAAGTGAAAGTGAGAAGGAAAAAAAAAAAAAGAAGAACATACTTTGTCGCACATATTTATTGTTTCCCAGAAGCTTGATATATGCAGGGAATATCACGTAATAAAGGAGCATCTGCTCATGCTGGAAGGTGGCACATCTCACATTTACTTATTTATTGTGTCCTCCTTAATACAGAAAGCCCTCCACACACACACAGGAAGCGGGGTGTGACTTCATGCAGAGTGACACTCCTTCGTGAAGTGCTCGTGGGGAGGGACCAGTTTGGCAGAACTCCATATTGTATCCGCAAGGAGCAGAGATGAGTTTGTGCCCTTGTGACTTGTGGTGGAAAAGGAGTACAGCATAATGGATTTAATGAGGCTAGAGGATAGTGTGTGAAATAAATACCATCCCCAGGAAGGAACTGAGGCAAACAGACTGTGGAGAAGTGTGACATTCTCCAGAGCTAGCGCTGTGTATTTGTAAGACTTATTATATTTTAAGTTGTCCAAGAGAGATGAGGCAATAGCTTCTCTCAGACAATATAAACTGGGACAAGAGCGCATTCTGAAGCGTAAAGTCCAATTATTCTAAAAATAAATAGGTTCTCTGCGCAGTGAAGTAATTTATTATCCCGTTATGACTGTGAATTCGTCTGAAATGTTTAGGTTATGTGTCTGTCAAGGTGTACCAACCACTAGTTCACTTGATTGACCTCTTAGAATGAAGACTATTAAAGAAAACCTACTTAAAACAGTCTCATGTTGATAGAGGAATGTTTATGTAGCTGTCAACCGGTCTCCAAGTGCTGAAGTTAAAGAGGCAAAGATAGCATGGGTTAAATTTGATTATAATGCGATAAAGTCAGTAATAAAATAAGGAATAAGAAATTGCAGTAAACGTCCAAATAAAATAAAAACACACTATATAAAAGCCAGGCTAAAGTTTTCTTTTAAAGATGTTCACACGCTGCTCAGTCATGCATCTTCAGTGACTTGTGATTGAATCTAACTTCCCTGCTCTATTGCAAATAAACAAGCTCAACCATTGTCATGATTTAGTCAGTCCTTTTCTGTTTTGTTTTGTTTTTTTTCCCCTTGATCCAGCTTTTCTGTCTGTTTTTTTTTTTTCCCTTCCTAGTTTCTTTGTCCTTAGACTATACGTACAACTCACCTTCCCTTTGTTCCCGTCGGTTCATCAACATCAATCTCCATGTTTGTGATCTCTTGCCCTTGTCTGTTCCCCCCCGTCGTGCCTCGTGTTTCCTTTGTGTTCTCTTTGTGATGCTGGACTCTCTTTTTTTTTTTTTGGACCTTTCGGTATCACTGGTTTCATCTAGTCAGCCTGCGTTTCCATTGGTTTTGAGTGGATAATTACTCCATCTAGATCCGCTTTTTTTTTTTTTTGTCTCAGTAATGATTATGGTTGTTTTTTTTTTTTAGTTGTGTCCTTGCGTTCAACTGAAACCAGTCTGCTTACACTTTTCTGTGCTTTTCCTTAAACTCAGTAGATTTAATCACGGCCAAGCACTGGGTTTTGTCAGAACTTATTGTACATTCTTTTAACCACCGGTTTCTCGTTGTTGTCGTCTCCATCCTCTCTTTCTAACCTGTAGAATAGAGCACGCCCACAACAGTTCACGCTTCGGTTCAAGGGAAAACCTACTATTTGTTGGTTTGAGGTAGGAACTGAGGTTCCGGGTTCCAAACCAATTTATTTTTGATTGAAAGGGGTGATGAAACAGGTTCCATGTTGGTGTAAAAGGCCTATCTGATATTAAATCTTTCAAACATATTAAGTAACACATTTTTAGATAAACTCTTTATAATTGGAAGCAGTAGTGTTAGTGTGTTCGGTTTGCAGTTCATCTTCCTTGCAATTCTCTCACATCCCCTTCTGCTGTTCATAAAGAAATGGCTAAGTCTCCTTCAGTTTTCCCAGGCCTATGGTGGTCTGGTTCATTATCTAACTCCTTATTGTACAGTCCAGCCAGTTAATTTAACTCCAGCAGTTGAGTCCACGCAGCGAGGTTGGTCTAATTGTTGGTTTGTCTCAGTCGGCACCACGGGCTCTCAGCGTGAAGAGAAGATGGGCCAAAAGCTCCCCGCAGAGATCCCTGCTGGTGTCGTCAGCTGGGACAAAGCAACAATTAGCAACAATTAGCAATTTGTCTCAGCTGCTAAAGTGAAACGAACAGCTCCAGCTACTTGACTACATGGATTAAGTCCATTGTTTGATTTCCCAGTGCAAGAACTATATAGTTCGGAATAGATTTTAGCTCATTACAGGAGAACACAATGCTTTATCCAGATTTTCTGTCTCCGAACTGAACACAATCAGCCACGTGTCACTCCTATCTTGTGTGGTATAATGACACATTCAGCCTCCCTGTTTTACCGCTGCTCTCCATCTGTCACTGTCTTTCCGTGCTGCTCATCAGCCGTCCACTGGATGCCTTCAAACTCTGCTGCCTCTTCAGTCAACTCCCCACCAGTCATCACAGATCAGCACACCTGCCCCTTATTTTCAGACCAAAACACACCCGCGCCTTATATATACCTGCAGAAAGCACGTCTATACATTTTAGCTCTTCAACCCGACGCCTGCTTCTTCATAACCCACTCGGATTTATGCCTCTTTCTAAGTCAGCTCAACTATACACCGTTACATTTAAACTCTGTATCACAAAGCAAGTTCAGGATCTCCTTCCGTTGCCTGATTTGACAAAACCAAACATTCGCTATCACGCTAAGTGGTGTCACAAAGGTGGTTATTAACTCGCGCTGTCGGCCCAGGGCGCCTGGCTCTGGTTATGAGAGCGTTCGCGTGAAAGTGGCAGAGTTGGAACCAGGCGACCAATCACAAACGTGGACAGGTCGAGATCAGCTGCGTATTTCTCACAAGAAGGGTCTAAAAATATAGAGAATTTAAAAACATAATACAGGCAGAAATCAACACAGCTACTACAGCCAAAGCCAGGAGGGAAACTGACAAACTGTCCGCTGTGGGAATAGGTTAATATTTTCATCAGTATCAGTGGTCTAGATGTATTCTTATGGCGTATACGACAATTTGAGCCTCATTCTTTCCAGAATTCGTACTGGAAAGTACTGTAGGCTTTCTGTCAAATGTTAGAAGGTCAACAACTCCACAGCTTTAGTGCTTTAATCAGCCTGTGTTTTAAGACTATAGATCACTATACAAAGGAAAGCCAAAGGGTTCAGATGGTGTGCATAACTCTTTCCTTCCTCACTGTGTTTTTTTTCTTTCTCCTTTTTTTTAATCTCACACAGACGTCCTTGGGATCTTCTAGGAGAATTGATTGGGCAGTAGACGGTGCTTTTAAACATTTCAATACGCTAACATAACCTCCTCGAACATGACGAGCATAACCTCGAACATGACGTCACCCGGGAACAGGTTAGGTTACCATGGCGATTTACCCCGGTAAGAAGTAAGGCACCTTTTGTGATGCTAAAAACCCAGGGTTAAACCAGAAGTTACCTCACTAACCCCTTAATCCTGCTTCACGTACATACATGTCCCTATACAGGAACAATGACACGTCTGTCACGGTGTTTTCCGTATTTTGTGATGACTGGGGTTGAAAGAAAAAAAAAAAAAAGTTGTGTGGGGATCAGAAGAAGGAGAATGTCTAGCACCAGCATTTGTCGACTACTGTCTGACAAGTGAAATCATTAATAGGCAATATTAAACATTTCTAAAAGAAGTAAATTCAATATTTAATTCTGCAGTAATATCAGCAAAGTCCATGACAATGCATCCATTAATATTCACTAGTATAATGACTCAGCTGAGGTTGTCAAATCCTAAGGAGGGTTGGGGTTAGACTTATTTAAATTGACATCTCTCGGGTCAGTCGATAAATGCTATGTGAAGCTGAATTTTTCGTTAACATCTGTTCTTGCCTGGGTTCTCAGCGGAGACACTTTCACCTGTTTCATAATATTTCTTACATTAACGTAGAAGGGAATCTTATTCATCATAGTGTACTCTGAATAGCTGCTTTCTTCTCTCTGCCTTCTCTCCTCCCTCTTCTCTCCTCCTCACAAAGCCTTCCTCTGTCAATTTTCTTTGCTTCCCTTTCTTTCTCTTTCCCTGTCTTTACCATCTTCATACTTTCATCCTCCCCATCATCTTTTCGTTTCACACTTTCTCCTCCAAACAACCCCCTTTTCATCCGTCTGTGCCATATTATCTCCGTTCCACACATACCTCCCCCTTCTTCCTCTCAAAATTTTTTTTTTTTTTTATATTTTTTTTTTCCTCGCTGCCGGACCCTGTCAGCCTCCCTCTGTTTATCCCTCCCATTCTTTCTCATACTGTTTTCACAGCTCATATTATCTCTTGTGGTTGACAACTCCTCAGAGCAAGTGGTATAATTGGACAGCGGAAGGCGTTCGCTCTCTATGAGTCCCAGAAAACCTTGGGCTCTCAGTGCTGAAAGTCACAATCAATGAAAAATCCTTTTCCCTTGCTAGCTGTCGTATTATATTCATCTTTCCCATTTCGTTCACTCACCTGCGTAACTCACACTGTTTCTAATTAGGGTACTGCTGACACTTGCAGGGGTTGGTATTTTATTCGCATGCTTTGACATCCACTTTGCGTGCATAGCTCCAATATCGACGAGGGAGTGTTTTGTTAAAGGAGCGCAAAAACCGTAGTATTGATGAGCCAGACAATTACCTGCTTGACTAACGAACGTGTTGTTAACAAGGCTGTTGTAGTGGAAGGCTTCTAAGCACTGCAACCTGGACTACCATTCAGAATATGGGCAGACATAAGAAGCAGATTTAGTCCGAAAAGACAGAGGATAACTTTCTAAGTGCAACAGGTTCAAGAGAGGTTTATGAAAAGGCTGTGCTAAAAACATAAACATATTTTCTTAGCTCTCCATCCAGAGCTACAGAAAACATTTCACAAGTACTGATTCCCAATGACTACTGCATTGACTATTGTCTTAAATGTGCATTGTAAATTACTTTGGGAGTCATACTACACAAATATGGGAAGAAAAAATCAGGGATGACACAAATACATTAGATGTTTTCAATATTAAAGACTGAAGTTTCATTAAAATGTGGGGTTTTTTTTGTTTTTTTTTAAACAAGCCATTAACTAAATCATATCAGCCCTTATGTATTAACACTGCAATCCATTACTTATGATGCGCACACGCGCACAAGTAATAAATGTAAAACCCTTTTCTTTTGTTAGATGATTTTTAGTGAATCGCTGCTTTAAAATTGCCTTTTCATTTATGATTTTCACTCTATATTATGTTTAATTGACACTATTAATGTGACAATTACAGTAGTTTCCCTTGCAATGAAAGGCTGACAATAACATGACCTCAACAAGCCATTTCCATCTATTTGTGATGTGCAAAGGTGAGCCAACAGTTAATTACAGGCCGCATGCTCGTACTGCAGAGCGAGAAATATCCGTCGCTGAGCGCACACAAGCCAGGAGATTTTTCAGAAAAAAATTCCATTCAAATAATTAGTCAAGTGACTTAAATGTCATTTCAACCATGTACGACTACATGATGTTCCTCCAGGACTGTGGTGGTACATAAAAACACAAAAAAAAAACCCCAGATGCATCAAAATAATAAAATAATCCTAGGTAGAAAGAAGTAATGTTCTTGTTTTCCATTCAGAGTCAATCAAGGAACTGCCTCAGGATTTTCTGAGGTCTTGTTAAAACAAACTTTTAACAAGATTTCTTCCAGACCTGAGCAGGAGGGAATGAAGGTCTGTCTACTGAATTAAGTTTTTATACTCAACAGAATTTTAGCTTTAGTCTTGTTTTGTAAAAGTTACTGTCAATCTGTAAACTTTTGAAATTTTCTGTAATTTTTAAAGGAGGGCCCACTTTTGACAGATGGTTTTGAAAACTAAGTATCAGCACTTACAATTTGACCAAGACAAGCAGGTATGAGCATAGGGAAGGGTTGGGTGGGAATTGAGAAAGTGTGCAGAGCTGAATAAGATCGGCAGTAACCGTATGAAGGCATCTAATGTTATTTGGGAAAATTCAGTATATACTTTATATTTGTACAGTTTGGTTTCCTCCTGTTCAACATCTTCATGGACAGATCAAACGTCAGGTCATCTAAAGCCCAGTTCAGATCAAACCGTTTTATAACTTTGCAGAACATAGTATTTATGTATGTTTATGTCAGCTGTGGACTGTAGCTCACCTGTTACCACACAGTGCAGCATTATTACAACCTGTTCCCCTGGTAAAATCATGTCTCCAAAGAACTCTTGGAATAGACCATAAGAAATTCTCAACCCTCTCTTTTTCTTTTTTCTTTTTTGCCATTTCATCAATACCAGAAAGGCAGCTGCAGTAAGTAACTCAGTATCAATAACCTCGTTCATATTTTAAGACGATGCAAATTATATCTAGTTACAAAAAAGCCTGAAAATCTGGCAGTTAAAACAGAAGTGCTGAGAGTCGTTGCTAATTGAAGCGATACCCCGTCTCATCTCGTTGCGCTGGTGTGAACTAGCGGGAGTGTTGCTGCAGGGGGGGGGGGGGGGGTGCTTTGCGAGAAGTAGCCAGTTTTAAGCTCGGCAACTT
>JAPQRN010000005.1:34014834-34036731 GCA_037367275.1 Coranthus polyacanthus
CAGAGACACACACAAAGACACACATAGACACACACACAGACACACACACACAGACACACACATAGACACACATACACGAGAATCTTGGGTTTGAACTGGGCTTAACTCAAGTTGCAACAGCAACAAAACAGAACTCATGGTCGCGGCTTCTAAAGTGCAGCTGCAGAAGGCTGGTGATCTCTCTCTCAGTTGATAGCAATACCATCTGCTTCTCCGCAACGGTCCACGAGCCGGGTGTCATCCTGGACTCTATTGTTTGAGCAGCACATCAAATCTGTCACCACATCTGCCGAATCCCACTTTCACAATATCTCTCGACTCTGTTGCTGAAACACTTATTTACACATTTGTCACCTCTCGCCTGAACTGCTATAATAGAGTCCTGTGTGGAGTCTCCAGTAAAAATGTGCTTCCTGGGTTGTCACCCACACTAAATCCTGGCAACACACCACCCCCACCCTTATCCACCGACACTGCCTTCCAATAAAGTCCGATATTAAATACAAGCCTCTGCTCCTCTCCTACAGGCCCCTCAGTATCTCACTGACCTCCTTCACCTCTACACCCCCTCCCAGAATCTTCACTCCTCTAACACTGGCCAATTGTTCATTCTTCTCTCCAGATTGTGGACCCTGGGGAAAAGAGCCTTCTGAGTCCAGGCTCCAGCACTCTCTCCCTCTTTATATTTGAAATGTCAAAACCCTAGAACAATTTACGTCATTACTTTAAACCCACCTTTTCAGGCTACATCCACATTAATCTCAGTCCGCACAATCGTTGCTGCAAAATTTCAGAATTAATCTCCAATCGCCTAAAACATACATCGCATGACCAAGGGAGCCGATGATGCCAGTGAAGATGAAAACTACTGTCACTAATGCCTGCTGTGAATGTAGTGTGTAGTATGATTAAAAAAAAGTATTTAAGTTCACCACAGCTGCAAGCAGAGAGTATTGAGAGTATTGCATTACAGTGATGTGACGAATCAGGGGCAACGAATGCAGGTCATCATCTCCAGAAGTCTCTGGGGTTGCAATGTAATGTGGACGGACAAAAGTTCAATTAAAAAAACAGGGTCAGCAGCATTTCCAAAAGTCTCCATTTTCAAGTGGTTAAACGGCAAAGTAGTGTGCACGCCAGGTATAAACGTAGCAAAAGCTGTGTGTTTTAAAACCAAAATGTCTTAGTGTCAAAATAGCATTCATCATTCAATCTCACCCATTAAATATGTTTATTGTTCCCTCGATTTTTTTTTTTTGTGGTGTTACTTCTGCCGAGGAGGATATGTGATCATTCCCGATGCAAAAACTACCGATGAAAAAAGATTGTTGGCCTTGGAGGACATCTGTACTCTGAGTGCACTAGTTTTCTGTACTTTGCTTTTTAATCTATGTCCATGTCTTCAGACCTTGGGTACCTTGAAAGGCACTGTTATAAATTTAAGTTATTTTTACTCCATGTCATTACATACATGTGGTACTTGCATTGTAAAACACTTTGTAACTGCGCCACAATGTAGGTATACAGAAAAGGAGAAAGAACAGAACAGTATTTCATTTTAGGAGTACGGGGGAAGACACAAGAGATTAGTTTGGTGAGCTGGTCTTCAGCCCATATCAGTGCATGGACATGGCACGCACTGCAGCCGGCTGAGCCGTGGGCCGTCCCAGGAGCTGCCCTGGAAAGAACAGGAGTCGTGACATGCACACAGAAACGCACTCAAATACACAAGGAAGAGCATGTACGTGCATACATACACACACCACACCTCTAGAAAAGCACAGTTTGCATCCTATACTTCCTCTTCAGGACCTGTCTTATTTTGACCGGAGCTCATTTACCACAGCCTGAGGCTATCAACACCACCACCAGCCCCCCACACAGCACTTCTTATCAGCTCCTCTTCCACACCTTCCTCTTTTCCTCTCTCACCTAGACTCTCCTGTTTACCTCTCCATGTCTGTTTTTTCACCTTTGTCTCTCACTTGTACAGCTCCTCTCCATCATGCAAACACGCTCCGGTCCATTACAAGAGAAATCCTGCCAATACTCTTCGGCCGTTATGAAATACATTTTCCTTCCTCTTGATTTAATTACAAAATGTTGTGTGCTGAATCGGTTTGTGAATACGTAACATTTTTTTTCTAAGACAGAACAAACGTAGAAATGGACGGCCATGACAGCTTCTGGCTTCATCCCCTGTCTCTGTCACTCATACATGTACTTTGTATGACTGAAGCTATTTGCACTGAACTAATATTACGAGGACGCATCATGCAATGTCTGTGTTTTGTGTAGCAGATTTGTATGGGATAAGCAAATTCTGTGTTCTACTTGAATTTAGTGTCATTATTCCTCCATTATTATTATGATGATGTAAAGGCTACCACATAATAACTGTTGGGACTGTGGAAAGCTAGAAAATTGTTCCTTACTGCATGCCGCTACTGTATATAGGCCGCCCATCTCATCATCTTTTCACTCTTCTGATAGATTTGAGCTTGATCTTTCTGTGAATGACATGAGCCCAAAATGGTAAATAGACTCGCATTTATAAAACTCTTTTCTACCTATGGTACCCAAAGCGGTTTACGGTGTATCACATTTACCCATTCACACACCAGTGGCACAGCCTCTGTGGGCAACTTAGGTTTCAGTGTCTTGCCCAAGGACACTTTGACATTTGGACAGGAGCCAGGGAGCAAACCACCAAACTTCCGGTTTGTGGATGACCTGCTTTACCCCCTGAGCTACAGCCACCCCTGTCAAAACTTTCCTTTGAGAATTATGAAGGCTGTGTTGGCAACTACAGTCAAGAGAGACACAGAATAAAGACAGAGCGAACTTTGTTTGATGAAATATATGTCATTTGTAGTGGTATTTTTACTTTATAAATGAACGACATGACAGATCCACACATAATTATAATCACAGATGATCTCTGCAGTTATTACAATTGTAGGTCGTCCAGTAATGCTGGTCCGGTGTGTATAGGGCTAAAATTTAACAGCAGAATTCTAATGGCATGTTCTTTTTCATTACCTCTGCCAAGGGGGGCGGAGGTTATGTGATCACTCACGTTAGCCTGTCAGCAGGATTATATAAAAACCACTGCTACTATGATTTTCACAAAACTTGGTCCAAAGGTAGAGCATGGACCAAGGACAAACCCATTAAACTTTGGAGCAGATCCATTAAAAAAAGTGGAAACTCATATGGGTTTTCATATGGGGTTTGGGAGAATTAGCAGACTTGGCAGACGTATGCACTCTCTGAGTGCTCTGGTTATGACAGTCCCAGTGAAAAATCATCTTCTGTTTATAAAAACATCTACCTGTACTCATAATGACATACTACACAGGACCAGCGAGACTGAGGCATACACACAATGCCCTTCAACAGAAGCCATATTTGAACTCCCATGAGGGCAGAATGCCTGATGAAATATCCAGGAGCATGACGGTGTTTTCCTGACTGCTCCTCTACTTCCCCCTTCTCACTTGCTGGGAGTCTGAACTGAAAAGCTGATTGCAGGGCATTCTCCCTGTACAATACTACCACCTTGTTGCCCCATTTACTGTGTCCTCCATCTTACACCTCCATGCTTTGCTGCTGTAATGACTCAATTTCCCCTCTGGCATGCCTGCCCCTCAGGGATCAATAAAGTTAATCTTATGTTGCCTTACCTTATCTCGCCTTGGATCCTAGCCTCATTAAGTCATGCTGGAACTTCTGCCATATGGGGTTGTATGAAAGTAGGCCCATGGCCCGAAAATGTGTCTGAGGCTTAGTTCTGGTGGCAGAAGTGGCAACATGTTTTAATAAATCTCAATCTCAGACTCCTTGGGAGTGCATTTCTCATTTGTGTCCCAGACTGAAAGCGCTTTAGTATCTCTGGGATTATGGGTTTGTGGCAGCCACAGGGCTTTCAGTCCATCTGTCAGACAACTGTTCATGTTACAAAACTTTGCTTTTCCCAGTTACATACTAGCTGGTAGCAGCTGAAGATAAGACCAAGGAATTTACGCAGAATTCATTCATGATCTGTTTGAGAAATGTATGTCTTTTGTAATTAACATTAATTATGTCTCACTAGTGTTCTGACAAGTAGCAGCAACTTTTCATAATCTTTAATGTGTATGAGTCCAAAATATGCAGTCAGAACAGAAACTGAAAATACTCCCAGCTACACCACATCACTTGCAGTTATCACTTTGAAAGCAGCAAATACTGTATATTACATTTGACTTGAAATATATTCTTGTGCTATATCAGTACAAGCACTCCCGAGTATAATGACCCTGGCATGTGGATCAACATCCCCAATTTGGAATTGTGTTGCCATGTCCTCATCTTGGGATCACATTTAGAAACAAGTAAAGGAAAGCTAATCAAAACATTTAGCTGCAGCAGCTGCACTTTTGTGTAATGAAAGGAAACTATACCTTAAGGCACAGTTCTTGAGTCCTGATCCACTTCTGTTTAACCCTCACCTGTAGTAATAACAATACTCACGAGAGGTTTTCACTCAAGTATCTGCTTTTGCTCTGTGTGGCAGAATGAGTTCAGCAATCAGAGAGGGTGATGGAGCCGAGTCTCTGTTCCCTAGAGGGGTGACAGCTCAACCACTTCAGGAACCTCAAAAGAATCCCCTTGAAGATGTTAGTGGGCATGACCCAGATCATTGGAAAAAATCTTGCATAGAATTACTAAAACATTATTAAGCCAAGTTTTTTAATATTGATATTAAGTAAAGTTTAATACAGTGTCCACTGGACACTTGGGGTGCTTTTCCACCTCGTGATAACTGGTCAACTCGACACGACTCTACTCGCCAAGTTTGCATTTCCTTCAGGCAAAAGTTATAGATATTTCCTTTTTTGGAAACCCCTGTAAAGCGAACTGAGGCAATGGAGGGTTGTGTCCCATGGGACCTCATTACAGGAAAAAAAACTGTATAATGGCGTGAGACAATTATTTTTTAAATTCTGTTTGACGAACGTCATAAGTGTAAATGATGGCATTATTCAGTTTAAAAGATAATTTAAGAGTCAAGAAAGTCACAGTGTAAAACAATTCACTTGGTACCAAAAGCCGGTAGAGTTGAAAACAACTGAGTTGAGCGCATTTTACCATGTGGTGGAAAAGGGCCGTCACAAGAGAGACTTGGATATTCTAGTACCCCTCGGACAAATAACAAATGCAATTCTCAAACTAAAAACTGGCCCCTTAAATCCTGGCAATAAAGCACATTTACTGCTGAATAGTTTTGATGAACAGTATTCCATGATTCAACAAAAGAGCATGACCTAAAATTAAATATGGCTCCTTCTCTTTTGTTCATTCATTAGAGATCATTGCTTGCAGGGTTTAAAAAAAAAAAAAAAAAAAAGCACGAGAGAAAGAGAAAATGTATATTTATTCCATTTCTTTCATTCTATTTGACCTTGTTTCTTTTTGGCTGCTCTTTGCTGTCACCGTAATAAGTCATGGAAGCTAATTAACCTTCTTCGAACGCACAACTACACACAAACACACACGGATGCATGCATGAGTCATTCTGTCAGCATGATTGGTGTCTTTAGAGTGCTAACGCCGGGCAGCACTCCTCTCGGGTCAGGTGAACCTTGCCCTGCTGTCTTGGTACAGAGTCAAATAGGCTAATCTCCCACCTCCAGCCTCCCAAACAAAGTCAACACTGGCTGCCTCCTTCATTTACCTTGTTAGCTAACTGACAGGGGGTTGTCTGGCCTGCAGCTTAAAGCCTTAATGAGCAGAGCGCCTTGTTAGAGCTGTGTGGATGGCGAGAGACAAATGAGCTTGTTAAGTCCAAGCTATGCATATTCTTAATTAGCCTTTTGTAGTGTGTTTGATAGCGCAATCATTCTGTATGTGAGAGTGGAGCGACTGTGTGCACATGCAACATTAAAAGAATTTAAAAACTCATGATTAATACCCTGTGTGTTTGTATTTACTTCAGGCATCCTCAGGGCAGACACTTAGCCCCATTAAATGTTTGATGTCGGCCTTGTGTCAAGTTCATGTTTGATACAAAACTGAGTTTTGTTAGAAAATTCCTAGACAACACAAGTATAATTCAGGAGGAGCATGAGAATTAAGTTCCTCTATTTAAAAAAAAAAAAGAGAGAGAGTGAGAGCTTGAAGGAAAACTGGATGTTTTTCAGGTTTGCCTTACACTGTTTCACGTCCTCTAACATACTTTAATGTAGACTGTTAGGATCTTAATTCTATGTAAGAACCATGTCCATATCTATGACACAGTGTTATTGAAAGGTGTCACTAAGATTGTGACCTGATCGCGCTCAAAACCGTTTTGCGTTCACTTTTTCATAGCCGTTGTTGATTGTCTAGATTTTAATCACCACAAGCTATGTGCCTGAAATCAACATAACCTTAACCACTCTATTATTAATTCAAACCAAGCATAGCTCCAGCCAGACATAAGTAGTAGTCCAGCTCAGGCTGTCGTTTTTTAAAGTTCACATTTCTAGACCAAAAATGTCAGAATCTGCCCATAAGGTTGTTCCATTCCAAAGTGGCCTGAAATTCAACTGTCTTGACATTTTACTGACTCAATGTGGTATCATACAACACCTCTACTTTCTCCTGTGGATACATTTTTATATTTGGATTGTATAACGCTCAACTCACCTTGAAACCCCGATTGAAATCAAAATACTGCAGATGCTCAAACCTCACCTGATCCTGCTGCTGGGGGACAAACAGTGTAAACTCAGTGTCTCTCTCATCACTAACATAGGATGATAATGATTACATTCTAAATAGCAGACAAGATGACCTTTGAATAAAGATGTGACTGGCATTGGTGAATCAATCAGAGACCAGAGACCATTCCCTTTGCATTATTGCTGTGTGGAGAGGAAACGTTTTTGATTTGTTATGTTAGATTAATCTGCTTTTATACTGTACCTGAGGCCATTTTTTCGATGGTGAATGTGACTGAAATAAGCTTGCTAAGAGGGCTTTTTACATGTTTACATATAAATATTCAGTTATTCTTCCACTATATTGAGTAACAGAGCAAGAAAGAGGTATTAGCATTTTTTTCCAGGCTGACTGCCCGACATGGCTTTACGATTGTTTTTTCCACCACCTGTTGGTTTGGCATGTACTTCAGTGCTTCACTTGTGTTATTGCATTTTCATGTGGACAGAGGTTTTTTTAAATAGCGGTTATGCGGATGGTATATTTTTGAGATTGCTGGAGGAAAACCTCCCGTATACGTGTGAACCAAGCCTGAGATGAAGGGGAAAAAAATGAAGAACAGATACGGACCAAAGCGTTACATGTAAACACTCACAGCCCAATGTTTAGAACATCCTCATCTATTTTAGCATTGCATCTCTGGGTTTTATATTTGAGGATCTTCTGAAAACACTTTTGATGTGCTCAACAAGCACTGAAATAGATTTCAAATAATTGAAACGAGACAGTGCTGCATCTCGAAACCCACTGGCATTTGGATTCTTACATGAACAGTAAATGTCATTTGTAATAGGGTGAGTAATCAAACAAACTCTTCTTTGGTGGCAAAAAAGTTGGAAGAGTTTGGCTGAACTTTGGAGTAAAAGCATCAGCCTTTGGCTACATGAGGAGGCTCTTTTAAATTAGCTCCACTGGTAGTGCAGTCACTTCTCCAGCTGGTAGCTGCAGAACTCGTGGGATTGAGACCTTTAGCACGCTCGCTGTAATTGGATGAGGCAATCTTTGTAGTCCTTGCAGCCTGAAAGATGAACACTCATTTGTTCGGCAAATAATGAGTGTACACATAACACACAGACAACCAGCAGTCTATTCATATCATTGTCTATCACTCATACGGTATGATCAGTATTTTGTTTACAATATTTTCTAATGGTACATCTCTCCCCTCCAGCTATGGGCCTCTGCCCCCCCGAGGGTAGTTCACTAGATGAAATGTTCTACACTCAACTTGATCAATAAGTCAACATGTTTGCTTGATTTCCTTAACAGATCAGCAACTGGGGAAAACTGAATGACTGACATGCATGTTAGCAGGGAACATTAAGTCAACTTTAAAGCCATGGTGGATCACATACATTTTGTGAAGAATGGAATTTCAGTTGAATTGCAGGTGTTTTTTCTGTGTTTCTAGTTATATTTTTTTATTAGAATTTGAAAGACTGAGGTTGAGAAAAGAAAATTGACTATTTATCGTCCACAAAAGCCTCCAGCTATCTATTATTTCATCAAAAAAAGGCAATCCCGAGACAGCAAAAATAATAATAAAATGAAATTAAAATTTAAAAAATCAATTTGCCATTTAAGTGATTTTATCCTGACAAAACGCTCTATTTTTTATGACAGCCCTGGTGTTGATGAAAACCAGAAGCTTCGGAAACCCGGTTGTGCCCTCTTTATTCACTCTCGTTCTCGTCTCCCAAGGACACACAGATAAAAGTATGTAAATTTTACGGCCTCTGATAGCGTGGGACATCACCCTCATTAACATGTATGACATCATTTCAGTGAGATGGTGATAAATCACAGTGTAAGCAAAGCCTGTAATGGGCTCCCTATGGTAATTATGGAGTGGACCTTTGAAGCAAATAATAGTATAAATCCCCCATATTTTGGAGAGATAATGCTCAAAAACAGTCTGTTCCCTCCCCACCATCTGAGCAAATTGACTGTTTATTTTACTTTGCAGAAGAAACACAATGATTTCCCCCAGCAACGCAATGTCTTATTTGAGATTCAAATCAGCAGATCAGAATGTTTTCGTATGGACGATGATACCTGTTTTAGTCTGTTCTGTTCGACGGCGTACGGCGTTTAAAGGTGACGATAAGCGCCTCGCCTGCAACTAGCTTTTATTGTCTCTCAGAGGCAGCTTGCGTTTGCTAGCATCTGCTCTTCTGAAGCTTCCCTTCCAGCGCCAAAAGATGAGGTGACATGTACATGCATTATATCAGGAGTGATATAAAGGAAAACACTAAACTCGATATAATTTCCTTTTGAATAACAATAGACTCAATCTCAAAGCAATCAACACAGGAGCGTCTTAAATCCATTACCAACGAGTAAGTCTTCAGTTGCGTTCAAAAAGACAAAAAAAACAGACAAAAGTCCTACCTACTTTTCCTTGACCTCGATGGAAAAAAATATCTGACTGCACTTGCACTACACTAGGCAGATATTATGTGGGTCTGCTGTGGTGAAACTACAATGTCCTGAAGCATTCCCCTGTGCATTCTTACCATGTTGTTTAAGGCAGGCTATAAATGTGAACAAACTGGTGAAAAACAACACTTAATTAGGTTGAAATAGAAATAAATAAAGGAATATATGCTACGAGTCACTCCTGCTCACCCTCCAGTCCACTCATATTTGTTGATATGAATCCCAATTAGTGTGATTGTATGAAAATAAATCTACGTAGGATCTAAAAATCTCCCACTGTACATGTAATCATTCTCACGTTTACGCTGTTGCATTAAAAACATTATCTGCCTAAATTTCTAATGACATTTGAACCCACAAATATACTTACTCCAGCCTGATTTAGCTACATGTCTCTTTCTGCTGAAGATCCAGTTTACAGTTCACTGTTTACAGTTTCATTTTATTAAGGCAACTGTGACTGGGGGAGCCACAAATTAATTAACAATATTCCTAAAGGCTGCGATACAACCACGCTCAAAATGAGGATATAACTAATGCAAACTAAGCAGGTTCTGCTGCAACATTAACTTGACATTTTACACCAACAGTAGCATCATATCCATATTCACCTCCTGTTTAAAGTTCAGAAAATATCCGCATATTAGTAAGTTTTGGTATTAGAGGGGTGGGCCGATGTTGCCGCCACAGTGAATTGTGGGACGGCATTCTCTCCTCTCCTTTTGTAAAGTATGGTCCAGTGTATCCATTGCTAAAGGAGAAACTAAAGGAAGCATGGAAGCTCCCTTACTTTGCATTTTAAGAACAGCTCTTATTGTGGCTGAGATACTTACTGGTCATTTGACTCAGTTAGGAACCTTCCTAACCATAAAGGACGATTCAAACCCAACCCTTGGTATTTCAAAAGGGAAGCTTACTGCCTCTCTCCATGGTGCTGAAGATGTAGTCTTGAGTAAACCACATGTTGTACATTGTTAACTATGTGTTGAACAACGATTTGTAAGGATGGAGAGGCCCTAAGCTTAAGATCTAAATGGTTAAAAGATGAATGCCCTACTTTGATTGCCAGTGGAGTTTGGCATTCTATATGAAATAGTCAGCTTAAAGAGTTCATCTTAAAGCCAATTCAGACTGAGTATTTGATATCTATGAAATGATTTACCTTTAACCAAGATTTGCTGCAACTCATCTATAATATATATTTTTTTGTAATGTATACATTTTGACTTGAATGGTGGTATACTATATAAATGAAACTTAATTTAAACTTTAATTTGTGAAAGGTTTCTGGCACAGTAAGCACTGACATCCACTGAGCTGAAGATACTAGGCCTGAGGCAACACACACAACCCACTGGGATTGTTCTCTCCCCACCACTGAGTTTTTACAGAATGCTGCACATTGTAGTGAATAAGATGTAATATGACCCCTGTTGTTTTATGCTAATGTTCATTGTATTTAATAAGGGAAAATGGTTATTAATTAGCGCAATGGGTCCATCATGTAAATGTTTAGACATTCAGGCTAATTTTCATCTGCAGTCCTGCAGGTTGATGGCATAAAAATATCAATAGATGACATACAAGAGCACAGACTGTTATTAAAACAATAGAAAATTCTACCACAGCCCTGCATTAAAAACAAGTGTCTAGATACAGGAGCTTATAACTTTTCTGCTTTTGGGCCTCATAACAGGCTGCAGTGTTTAACTAGAATTGGCACCCTGCGGCCAAATGCATCCATGTTTGTTCAGACACATGTAATATTTATAGTGAAATCTTTTGAAGGAATAAACAATGGCATTTTTTCAGCGAAACTGAAGTTTTCACTGTATTGACAAAATGTGTTTTGTTTGACCTTTCACCTCCAAAATCTAATCTTCAGTAAAAGTGAATGTTTTTGCAAAAATTTGTGAAAAATGTCTCTCCAGGCATTACTGAGATGCTGCGCTCACAAGAGTAAAGCTGACCTTTGACCTTTTGAATAGAAAATGGCATCACATCATCACTTGATTGTGTTTGTGTGAAATGTCTTCAGTATTTGGTGAATGATTTCTTATAGTATTAACAAAAACTTGTTTTGTGAGGTCACAGTGACCTTGACCTTTCACCTCCAAATTCCTATCAATTGATTCAAAGTGAGAGTTTTCCCAAATTTGAAGAAATCTCCTCAAGGTATTCATGAGAAGTCACCATCCTAACAATGGACAGACGTGAGGTCACAGTGACCTGGATCTCCAATCTATTGCCACCAAAATCAAATCAGTTTATCATCGATTACGTTGGCGCTGAATTTGAAGAAATACTGTCAACCTGATACTGAGATATCACATTCACAACAAGTGGACAAACAGATGGATGTACAACCTGAAAACATAATACCTACAATCTGGGCTATCGCTGGCACAGGCGCATAAAAATAATTCTTTTGAGACAAAGACAGTAGTTGAAAAAAAGAATTACATCAAAAGACCTTTTTCACAACAGAGATTTTGACTTCTCACAGTAGAAACCACACAGGTGTTATTTGCACAATGATTAAAATGGCTGCATCCCATTTGGGTGTGTCAGTTTCAGGCCTTGGAACTGTGCATGCTGGTTCACAGGAATGGCCTCCTGGGGAAACTAAATGGAACACAGCCATCGTTAATGTGATCAGTAACACCTGTGCTTTGCCTGCTTTTACAGGCCAAAATGTCTGCTGTGATAAAGGTTTATTGAAAGGTAATAAAACGTAATTGAAAAGCAGTTGCACAATTTGACAGTAAGAAAAATATACCATGTACTTACAGTGAAGCAGAATGAGATTTGGAATTAAGATGTTGCAGGAGCACCGTTTACCTTTGAGATGTTTTCCAGGAGTTTAAAGCAGAAGATCCAAACTGTCTCACTCACACGTAAACTAAATACAAACTGTTAAAAATGAATTTTAAAGCCAGAGGCTTAATTAGATAACTTCTACACTCATACAAGATGGGATTTAACTTAATAAAACTGGGATTTCCAGCAACATCTAGACTTTAAGTAAAATCATCTTAATCACCTAAGCACCTTTTAAACTGCACATGCCCTCGTCTCCGTGGTATCTCAGTTTGATTAATAAGTTATATATCAAATTAAATAATTGATAATGAGACTCCATTAACATTTTCATGGTTAATTGATAAAGCAATTAGCCATCTGTTATGAAGCAGATCTTTTAGCACATGCTGACTGGTGTAATCCATAGACACACACTGACAAAGATCAGAGGATACACACTCACAGATGTCACCACAAGACAAGGTTTATTTTATACAAAGTGCATTAGTGTGGCTGTGTGTGTGTGTTCACACCTCAAAATGAATCTTCACCATGTGTTGACCCAGCAAGGTGTGTGTGTGTGTGTGTGTCTGTGTGTGTGTCAGGTAGTACCATCTGCTTCCCACTTTTAGGGCACACAGTCAGTGTTTTAACAAAGATGATCCTGAATCAACAGAGCAGTTCACTCACCTGTGACCAAGCCATCTGACTACAGTATTTAACACTGACAACAGTAAATGTCATTGAATTGCTCCCACCTGTGCCATTTTTGTGTTGCTGTGTTCCTTAATAGGACTATATTAAAGATCATTATATTTTTCCTGTTGTTTAAAGAGTCTGACGGGGAACTTAAGAGGCACAGTAATTGATCATGAGCTGCATTTATCACTGTCGGTAGTAAGTGGGCTAAGATTTTCAAGTAAGTATAAAACCTGATTCATGACTTCTCAAGCTCACGGCAACTTTAAAGCTGACTTTTTACAGAGTGATTTCATCAAGAAGTTAACAATGCATGCACACTCTTACACAAAAGGTTTTGCTCTTTTGAACAAGTACGCAGGCACAATTCAATCTGAATCTGTCAGGGGTCATTTACATTTCCTGTCAAGATTTCATGGTGATTTCATGGATGCAGAAGTTTAGCCTGAAATCCACGAGAGTCCTTTTCAAATCTCCAGTCTTACGCTGACAATACTGTGAGTTTACAGTTTTTTTTGCAAGTGCGAAATAACAATTTCCTTCTTGTCAAAACTCTACTCACAAAAAAAAGCTAAATACACCATATCTTACATCTCTTGCAGAAGCCAGCGCTTTTTTCAAAACTGTATAAACTATAAAAATGCTGTGTTGCGTCAAAACTTTCCACACAAACACCAATTACCACACGCTAATGCACACTGATGTGCAAAGTATAGAACAGTATTATCTCGAGTCCTTCGCATTTTCATTTGTATCATGCTGTAATTATAGACTATGAACTCAAATACAATGGGGAAACAGACAAATTTCTTTATTCTCCATAAACCTCTTCCTCTCTCTCTCCAAAAAAAGGCTTCCATTGTTGTGCACCCCTGAGTCCTATTTACAGTGTTCAAGCTCTGATTTCGAAATATTCTCTGTGGTTACAGATGTTGTTCACCTTAAGTCTGCGTGAAGGTGATTGATACTTGCGTGTACTGTTTCGCAAACAACACACACAGGCTTTACGTTTTGAATGATGTCTCTTGTGTAAATAACTGCCTGCAAAAAGTGTGTTTTAAAATTTCAAACTTTGTGTTTGTGGTTTAGTGTATGGTCTGCCAATTTCAATAATTGTACGGTAAATACTAGTTTTTGTGGCAATTGGAAAAAAAACAACAAAAAAGGGTTTTTGAAAATGCAGTATTTGACATACACTTAGGTGAACATTTTTGAATATTTGTAGAGTTTAACTGAAGTTTTCTTGAAAAACAATGTTGCTCATTAAAATTGTGTATTGTGCATTATGAGTTCATATATCCTTGAGGAGAATAAACGCATTGAATTCCTCATAAAACATTCACAATTTTTTTTATTTTTTTTTTTAAATCTATGGGCCATGCCATACGTCCATGTTAACTCATCTTCTTTTCTTTGTATTTTGTTCATTGACTGAAAAGACCCAAAATCATTCCACATTACATTACCTTCCTATCTTATTTATGATACTGCTATTAAGAACACATGGACGGCTTTCATCAAGCTACATACAGTAGGTAATTAGTCAACTTACCTGTAAATGATCACATGGATCGGTCTAAATGCTAACAGTGTCTCTCCTTCACTTTTTTTGTGTTTAATTTTACAAAGCATGGCACACCCACCCAGGAAAAGAAGGATTTCTGATGATATTATTTATTTGAAAGCCAATTTTTTTTCCCCTTCAAAATAAAAGCTTATCCATGTTTTGTCAATATTATTGTCAATCTTGATACTTCTGATTTCGGTCTTTAAACGTTGTCGGCGGTTTGAGGTAGAGAAAGAAGTTATCAAAATGTACAGTACATGTAAAACCACAAGAAACACTTTCTGTAAAAGAATGCGGCATCTTAACATTGTAATACGAGTAAATTCTTGTATTTGAATCATTAATTTTGTATTGCACAACTGCTTTGTTGAGGACAAAGCTCTTTGAACCTGCACCGCCTCTTTCAGTGGCTGCAAAAACAAGTGGATCTGTGGATCTGTGGATATGCGAGATACAGTTCCTTTTCGCTCTCCAAAATCACTTCAGAATATAAAATTGCATCCTACGGAATGAAAAACAGCCACTTGAAACAACATAGGTACTCAGCAACCCTTGATATTTTTAATGAAAGCTGCCATCCAACGGTCTCTATCACCAGCAACTACTGCACCCCTTAACTTGAGTACTCATAAACTGCAAGCACACTTGTTAGTATGTAAGAGGACCCCCCACCACCACCACCCTCATCTTAAACCAAATTGGGGCTTATTCACTATGTGTTAGCAGGGAGGTAGGTGCAATGATAAAAGACCCTCAACCTCTATTTCTTTCTGGAGTTATTTATAAAGTCTCATCTGACAGGACATGTCTGTAAGGAAACTTTTGAATTACTTATAATTACTTTTTTCTATTCTACTTTCAGCCTACTTTACTAGGCTGATGAATGACCAGCTGGTGAACATAAAGATGTTCTAATCCATCTTTAATGATAATTTGGACATTTTGTTATTAATTTTCCATTGGGTTTCCTTGGAGTGACCCGTAATCTATTGTCTCACCATGCACTTTGCTCCCAACTTTTCTCTTGTCTTGTTTTACGCTCTCTTCACACTTTTCCTGACTAATGTTTGTTCGCCAACTGTTTTAACCTTGTTTAACCTGTTCTAATCTTTGTCATCTCTCAGCCGGTCTTTTTCTTCTTCTTTATTTCTTTATTCTTTAGCCTCCTCATCTCTCCTCATTTCTCCCCCCCTCCCTCGTGACGAGGACGTTAGGCTGATGCTCACTGGACTGCTGGCAGCTCGGATTAGGGTAGAATTTGAGTTTTATAAATTAACCAGGAAGATGGGGGTTTTTGAAAATATGTTCATGATGTTCTGTGTGCAGTCAGTGAAAGCTCCTTGGTCCTGAATTTTTGATGTAGCAGTTTTTGTGTTTTGTTTGTATTGCTGATGTTTGCACATCAGAAATTTTCACCTTGGTTTCTGTAAATAGGGTTAAATAAAATAAGGGTCTGGTTAAAATTCAAAAATCTCCTCGTTTCTCCTCTCCTTGTTTCTCCTCCCCTCGTTTCTCCTCCCCTCGTTTCTCCTCTCCTCGTTTCTCCTCCCCTCGTTTCTCCTCTCTTCATTTCTCCTCTCCTCATTTCTCCTCTCCAGGCAGCCAATTAATCTTGCCCTGTGCTAATTCCTCATGAGTGCCATTTAGTGGCAGCTCAGTGGGAGGATCCATAAGGATTTAATGTGTTTATTAAAAGTTTGACTGCTGGTCGATGGAGACTTCTATTCTCCCAGCAGCCTCCTCTCTGTCACTGCCAACAGGACAATGCTCAGTATGTGTGTGTGTGTGTGTAAATTCCTCAAGGCTGCTGCTTAGTAAATGATTTTCAATATCTGTGACACGTTTGGTGGCTGAAATGAAGCAGACAGAGATGGAACATTTCAGCCGTCACCGGTTGACGGATGGGTTACAGAAAACTCTTTCTTAAATTATTGCTCTGCTATTATCTTTGTCAGTTGACAGTCATTTGTAGAACCCCAACATTAATTTATGTAATGCTACAAGAACAGTGGAAAAGGCTGAAAATGGTACAAGAGGAACAGCCGCTATGTATTTTTTTCCATCATGTAAAACGGATCATGATATAATGTTGAATTGCCTTGTGTTGCTTTGTATGTGTTCCCTGTTTATCTGAAATGGCATCAACATTCACAAGATGGACTTGTTCGAAGGATTTGGAAAGACAAATTAATCTCTTTTACATTTGTATGCATGCAGTATTTGGGCTTTTGGCCGTGATTCAGTGAAGGTCTTATGTGACTTAAGCTTTTAACATTCACCTTTGATACCTTATAACACGACAAGGTTGTTGCCAGAAACAAATCAATTAACAGGATATGACTTTGTCAGTAGTTTGTTTGGTTTGTTAATCATTAATTTAAGTAGATGTATTGGCTTTAGCATTTGCAAATTTGTTGGATGCTGACAGACATTTTAATGCTGGCAAGGCCTGGGTTTTTGACTACAGCATGTGGTGGACGGTACATACATCACAGCCTTACAGCTCCTGATTCTAAAATGACCAACAGAGGTGTATAGACAATTGTTTTACTCAAGTAAAAGTACTATCAGCAGCTATCACCACATTTTTAGCCAAACAAAGCTTAAACTGCAATATGAAGCTGTTTTTTTTATTGGTCTTGAATCTGAGTTGTTCCCATAGTCTTTATGTTCAACTTCAACCTCGGTTGAATGAGGGATTCAGATTAATTTACATCTGCATTCATGTCTTGTGTGTCCCTTTTTTTCTATTCCACTTTACTTCTATGTCATTTCATCGTGACTGACTGGCATGCATTCAGCAGCTGACTTGCTCTCTTTGTGCAAGAGATTGAGTCATTTCCTGGCATGTATTTCATGGAGAAGTCCTCCAGCAATTTAAATTGTAGCAGTAAAGCACCTCAAACTAAGCAAAAATAAAAGTACAATAACAGTAATTGTAAATCTTTTCTCCCATCCTATAGCATTGTACTCCTCCTCCTCTTAGTAGAAGAGTTACAGTTTAGTTTGAACTGGAAAGTGACCCTTTTCTTGTTAGCAGAGTTAGCTGACGCATTTTGTTCTCAACATTGATGCCAGGTTCAGAAATAACAGAACTTGTTAATTAGAAATCTCAACACACATAGAACCATTATTGAAGCTTTTGACCTTGTATCTCATTTGACATTTAAGTTTTCTTTTCTTTTTTTTAAACACGGTACAGTATGTTGTTATTAAGGGCTATTCAATTAATTCTCTGCTTTCCCTCCACCCAATTATATGTGCTATGGAATCAATATCTCCTTTATATTCCAGAATGATAGAAATAAAGAACTACTTGGTGACCAACAACGTTCGTTGGTCATGAGCCATTAGTCCTGTGCTGTTTTTGGAGGCTGTGATCTCATATTTTATTTCAGTACTGTATCAGTGCCAGAGCTAAAGTTGGCAGCAGGGAATAGGAGTGGAAACAAATCTTTTAGTGTTGTGTATTTCTCAGCTCAGGGTGTTTTTCTTAGCAGCAGGGTTGATTTTATGTCATCTTGTTTTGTTTGTTTGCCACTAGATGAGAAAAGTAGACAGCATTTTTAATACTGTCAGTATATGAGTGGATAGTGGAGTAAATATTAGGTGGAAATTTATATTTGCTTTGCAAATGTAATGACATCAGTTTTAAATTTAAATCTGCACTAATCAATATTATTATATCCACAGTGGATTAACTGACTTCATATGAAACCAGTCCACAGGAAGTAACTGCTGTCTCTTAAATGAAAAAACTAAATTCGGGAGGGGTTAAAATGTCAGTGAATGAGTTCATATCGTGCCATGTTGAATTCATTGCTGGTTGTGCTGCCCCAAAGCATTGTTTGCCTCCAAATACAAACTGTGTGAACGCCTATTAAGTAAAAGCAACATTGAATGACAGTGTTGCTTTTACTTCAGCACCATGGCTAGCTCCACTCACTTTCAAACTAATGACCTTGGCCTTGGTGACAGGGCCTTGTTGAGAGATATTATCTGCCAGGGGACAATCTGTCAAAGCCTGGACAGAAAGTTGGCAGAGGGGAACCGCAGGACAATCCCAGATATCAGTGAGGCATGCTTCCAAGAAGAGAAGAGGGATGGGCCGGAGATGGGCAGCGAGACAAGCCAGAGAGAAAGAAAAAGTGAAGACAAGGCTTGCAGGGTGCATGACAGAGAGAAAGACGAGAGGTGAGAGAAGGTCAAATTAGACAGAGCAGATAGTCAGGGTAAATGAAGGAAAAAGTGAAGGAAAATAGCATGTGAAATAAAACTTATCATACAGTTTAAACAGTGCTTCATAACCTGGGGTTCGGTAAGTGCCTGAGGGTTGCAACATGAATCTGACTGGTGGGTCAGATGATTACATATACAGGGCCGCTTCCATTACGCGCATCGCACACTGTGCGTAGGGCACCAAGTGCTGGAGGGGGCACCAAAATAACCTAAGGATCATCATCTTAATCATAATCATATTGCTTAAATTAAAGATGAAGTACAACCACAAGGGGCACCATTAACATTATATTTATATTTATAGGCAGATCGGGTTTTGATTCCTGTTGTATATTCACGTTTTTCTTACATGTAATATTAATAATAATAAAAAAAAGTCTTTGCTTTGCACTTCCAAATATGTTTTTTGTTTGTTTTTTTGAGGGAGGGCACCACAAAGCAAAGGGCTTAGAGCACGGTGCCCTAAGCACAAGGAAAACGTGAAAAAGGAGGGTAATCTTTAATCCTGCTACTGTGTTTGGGTTCAAGTGAAAGTTTCAATATGGAAGATTTGAGTGTGCTAATGTGAAGTTTGTGTTGAGTGCTGTTGTGCTGTGAGCTGGTTGTTTTAGCTGACTGAAGTTCTAAACTAGCTGATAGTAGCAAGTGTTGCACACTGTTGCAGTGAAGAACTTGGGAGCGAAGATAAGGATTTTTGTAAGGAAAATCTGACCCAAGTCCTCGACTTAGAAATCAGTGTATTATGACTCTATGACAACCAAAACTGTTTTTTTGTTTGTTTGTTTGTTTTTTTATTGGAGCAAGACTATAGCAAAAACTGCTATATAAACACAACAAACCCATTTGGCATCAAGCACCCAACAGAAACTAACCACACACGTTCCACTCCAACAGAATAAATTCATTCACACCCAGAAATAATTCAACTTTTTGTGCAGCCTTATAATGATGAAATCCAAGGCTGGCATCATGAAGTGAATTAAACACATGGCTTTACCTTCAGAAGAGTTGCATGTGATGAGTGTTGGTGATGAAGCTCATATCTGATCCATTTCTTTTATCCAAGTGCAGGAGTCTGATAGTGTCTTGCTCTCACTAAAACATATTATCGTCAGCTGTCTGACTTGGTCACATGTATTGCATGCTTATTTTTGAAGGAATGACAACAAATCAAACCAACAGGGATTAGTTCAAGTCCACTTGGCATACTACTTGTCCAAATGTGACAAGTATGACCGAAATCATATGTTTTTCTTCTTCTTTTTTAAAAAAATTTAATTTCATTCAGTGAAAAGGTTTTCACCTTTAATATGACAAACATAAATTAATGAATAAAACACAGTGACTTGACAAAAATGTTCCTGTCCACTCACCTGTGGTTGAAGGGGGCACAATAACTCATTTGGACACGCAAGGTCTGCAAATGCCCTCCCGTACGATGCCGACCCCGCCTCTGCTTGTTCTGGGAAGGTGAAGAACATTGTGTTCACGGGTTCCTCTTAGGGTATGATTCCAGACTTTCCTTGACAGGCATAAGCCAATGGTGACCAGGGAGCAGTCACAGGTGCAGCCCGTCATCACATCAAACCCACCACTTATCAGATAAAGGGATCTCACATGTGACAGGCCACTCTAGTCCGAGTGGAAATCAGTTTGTATGGGAGACGTGCCAGACTGATCTACCAGAGCAAATTCATTCGCTCTCAGGCAGATGCGTCTGGTTCCCAGGCTCGTGTTCTTGTATTATTTGATTTCAAAGGTATCTATGGAAAATTGCTGTATATGTGGTGTTTCAGGTCAAATCTGACATGACATAGAAGATTCTGTGGATAAAATTTTACTTAGACTTGAGTCTTTTTTTGGGGTTTTTTGGGTGAGTTTGATCCATAAAATTAATTATGATTATGGTAAAACACTGTACTGGATAAAAATAACTGGAGTGATTTGTCATGAATTTAAATGATGAACTCAACAGATGTGTGACCCTTTCTAGCATAATACAACTATTAATGTCAACCAACTCACAATGACAGTGCTACTAACACGCCGAAACTTAATATTCAGGAAATACTTTTCCAGTACTTGTTTTCCCTTTTGGACTTTTCAGTGGTAAAATTTAGCACTGAGCTACAGATTTATTTTATGTACAGCTGTTAATAATTCAACAGGAGCTTTTTGTTCTGTATAACAATAGTGCTGTTTTTGTATCCTGCAGTGCATAGCTTTCAGAATGTGCTGAATGTTTAAATGGTAGCCTCTCTTGGCACAGAAAAACAGTCAGCTCCGTGTTTACGGTCTTGGAGGTCTTCAACAGTTAGATTTTGGAAAGCAAATGGTCTTTATTGTAGCCACTAGTTTAGAACAGGTGTACCATAAAAATAGATGTATATATGCATAAACTGCAGAATGACAAAACTATTGGAGCCTGTTTATGCCATGACTGAAGGTGCCAACATGCGTTTAAACCTGCTGTTAACCAAATTAGCAGTTGTTTACTTATACAGCAGCTTTTTATGGTTCCAGGAACATCAAAAGTAAATAAAAGATATCTGAAACTTTAGTTTATACCAGGCAGTCAGGCCTCTATGTTGCATAGTGTTACTTTTTTTATAGGCTAAGCTCCTTGGTGAAACTGAAAAGTTCTGAAACTTTAATTCCACTCTGTCTGCATTCATGTATCAAAGTTTTCACTTGAGTTATTGTCTTGTCTTTGGAATGTCTCAACCTTGATTTGTCTTTGAGTCTAACAACCTGCAGTTAATGCTCTTCGGGGGAAAGCTACACACAACAAGCCAACACACACACACACACACACACACACACACACACACACACACTCACACACATACTCCCAAATTTACAGCCCTTCTGACCACACCTGTGGTAAATGAGGCAGCAAATGGAATACTACCCACATGCACACGTAGCTGCACACACGCATTGTCAGTGCACATACCGGAAAGCCAATGCAAACTGTTCTTATAGATGCATTCGGAAACGTGAAATCGCTCCGTTCGAGTTGACAGTAGTGAGTCCCAAAGTAGGCTGTTACACAATTCAACACCCAAACACTCTCTCTCTCTGTCACACACACACACACACACACACACACACACACACATAGAAATTCACCCTGCACACTCCTAAAAAGGTTTAAATCCAGCTGCATATTCGAGACAGCTGGAGAGTCATCAGATTTTGAGAAACTATTTCACGGTCTGTTTATTCAAAAAATCTAATTTACCTGCCATCTTGCTTTTATCTGCACACACACTCCCCTACATATCTACATACCCAACATGCTCAAACATAGATAGATAGATAGATAGATAGACAGATAGACAGATAGACAGATAGATAGATAGATAGATAGATAGATAGATAGATAGATAGATAGATAGATA
>JAPQRN010000005.1:34051736-34064347 GCA_037367275.1 Coranthus polyacanthus
AGTTACATTATCTATTAGTAACTTGCTGAAGAGTACAATGGCAATATTTTATTCTGGCTGTTGGGTTCTTTGTCCACTTCGTTAAGCAGGCGACCACAAAATAAAACACAAACAAGTGACAAGAACGCTCTTTGCTTCATGCATTTTCAGCAGAAAGACGACAAAAAACGATGTTCTTTTCCACCGTTAGATAAGATAGAAGAAGTAACTTGAGGTGTTTTCAGTCTGCAGTACTTAAAAAGTGATCATTATCTCTGTCAATATTCCCGTGTATTTTCTGTCCTCTCAGTGGCTTACCATTGATTCAGTTGATTCAGCTGTCACTTGTCAACAATCTGACTAAGCACTTACTGAACTATGCCCTTGTGTGTGGGTAAACTATCTTTATTGTACATGTAGGGGATATAGTATAATAGACTTTTCACAGGGATTCTACTATTGCATAGCTTTCACAAGCTGGGTTGTAATACCAAATGGGTTCCAAGTACAATAACAAAAATAAGCAAGAGAAAAGCATATCAAGACGTAAATCCCAGCTTGCAAATTTAGTAACATAGGTCCTACCGCAGTGGAGACACTATTGTCCCTTTTCTAAAAGTTTTCAACAATAAATATCAAAAGGAGCAAAAGGAGTGGGATCACCAACATGGGAACATCTTCAGTACAGTGTGAAATTTAATATACATTAATTGGATCAACTGTTTAAAAAAGTAAGTGGGTCCGTTTATACAGGGAGCACGATACAGCAGAGCGTGAATTTAGATTCCAGGGCAAAAACAATAAAATGAACAATAACATGGACATTGACAATGAGATAAGAAAACAATCAAGATAGAGAAATGCGATGAGGCAGAAAGATGGGGCTTAATCCAGATAAACCAGCGGCCGCATCTGCTGCAGCTACAGCACAAACCGTGTGGCGGCCAGCCCGAAGCACCGGATGATGACGCTCAGACTGCCAGACTCCTAACCTTGTCTGCTGTCAGGTAAAATCTCTCTGTGACTAAGGATGAACATACTCATGTACATAATAAGTCAGGTGTGCACTCGAGAAGGGATCCAACAGACTGTCATATGAGTCCGCCCAGAAACAGTGGGCTTCCTATGCACTTAATCCATTTTCATCCACATGGAAACACATAATAGAGAGTTTTTTTTTTTTTTTAAATCTGCACTTTTGAAGAGTGACCAAAAACTCTTGTTTGCGTGTGACTGAAAGGCTAACAGGAAAGCGTTTCGGTAAATATCCGTATTAGCGCGGAGAAGGCTTTCATCTCTACTGTCTTAAATTAGGATTCTAGAAATTTCGTACAGTGCATCCATAAAGTTGGTAGACTTCAGACGGAGAGTTTGGAAAACAATGTTGTTGCATATTTACACATGCCCACTGCTGCTTTGTGTAATGAGCATGTGCCTGAAATAACAGCAATAGCATACATTTGGTAAGAGCTATCCTTTTAAAGTTTACACATTAACTTTGCATCGCTGCGCCACTTCACCAACAGCCTCTGCATCTGCTGTATTTATTTTCCTGCCAGGAAAAGTTCACGGTCACCTACTGGCCTTTTTTTTTTAGATGTGTCCACGGTGCGTCTCTAATAGAAGGTGTGTCGTTAGGTCCCCGTGACATTTAAAATATGATATCTCAGGAATGTTTTAACGGAAAAATGCAAAATTTGAACTGATTAGACTTTGGTCGAGGTTGTTGTGGCCTCACAAAGCTAAATTGTTAGCCATAAATACTAGTAATGGAGAGAACTGCATGAACAATTTAACTTACAGTATGGTTCCTGTGTTTTTAATGGAGGGGAAAACGTTTATTTTGATAAGGCTGCAATCAAGAATGAAGAAACACTGAGGAGAGGAGCAGTATATCCTAATCTTTGTTTTCAAGAAAGTTTGAAGCTGTTAAAAATCACTTTTATATTAGACACTTATATACATATAATGTATATATTTAGTGAGTAATATGCCCCTAAGTGTTTCCTTTTTCTAAACTCTAACCTTGCTCTTTCATCTGTTTTTTCTTGATGTTGACAGATGTGGATTTTTCAGAATCATCCATAACAATGTCCTCGTATCTTTTATTCTATCCTCACACTCAATGCTATTTTTGACAGCCCGACTTTGTCCCAGTTTGACCTTTTTTTTTTCTTTTTTTTTTGTCATCCGTCATCTGTCTTGCTTTCTACTGTCAGCTATGTTTATTAAAAAGAAAAATGCCATAAAAAGTCATCTGCGAGATAATGGTTTCCGTGTCTGATCTATGACAAATCTTTCTCCGTATTATTGTTGAATGTTTGTGCAAAATTGAAAAAGGCGTGTCTTATTTGATTCTCGCAGACTGACACCAAACCCTGACATTTACAGCTGCCGTTGTTCAAAGCAGAAAGATGTCCTGCTATCAAAATCAATTGTGACTTCACCATAAAACCTCAGGACATAATGTCACACTGTCTGCGCTTGCTTGTTATCCAATGGGATATGGAAATATCGGCAATAGAAATGTCCTAAGGTGAATCTGTCTCCCTGAAGATCTTTCCGTTACCTCTGGAGGGAAGAGATCTTTCGCAAAACTGATGAGATAATGAAGAATAATACAGTCCTTGATATCAACAGTAGGAGGCTGAAGGTCACCTGATGCACAGGTGTGGCTGCTAAGTCTCTGTATCACCTTGGACAGCTCTGGTTGTGTGAAAAATGCAGAGAAGAAAACTCAAACAGTGTGTTTGGCACGCTGTCACGGCAGTGGAGTATATAATAGACTTTCTGGCCTTGACCAGGCTAAGAAGGCTAATGCATTTCCAAAGGCTGCTCTCCACTTTTCTGCTGCATTAAGATCAATAAACAGTTTCCTTGCTTCAACTCCGCACATTCCTCACTGTGTTAATTACAGTCATTTTATTTATTCATTTATATATCGGGTTTAAAAGGATTTTTGACAGATTTATAGGCAACAAAGTCTGAGCATCTAAAGGGAAAGCTCGGTCTGTACTTGGTGACATTTTGGCGACATTAACGTGATCAATTGCAACTTTCAATGTGATGAGAAAAACAAAGAACAGAAGCCAACACTTTATATTTACATTAAGGAAACAACAAAACGTCTTCCCTTTAGTTTATGTGCTTTATTTGGTTTTGTTTGTGTCTGTGTTTAGGCTGATAATATCACTGACAAGACACATACACGTCAAAGAACTACGTTAATTAAATTAATCAAAAAAGATAGTCGACATAACACAAAGTGCAACGTATATATTTAGACAAACGGCATCCAATAGATCCATAGACACAGCAGACAAATGCAGCTTATTGTTGTTCATTTTATTTTGAATGTTTTCTTTATTTTTGTTTCATGATGGTGTCTCCTTGGGACTCACATCTTCAAAAATATGTCATGCATTGCCATAGATCTATATTTTTACTGGCTCTTACTGTCAGAAAACTGTCTCTCAAAGTCACTTTTTTTTGGATTCTTGCGTCTTTTACATGATTTCTTTGTCTCGTGTCTTTTACGTCATTTCCATCTCGTTACATCATTTTTGTCTTGATGCATTTTTTATGCCATTTTAATCATTTTATATTCTCTACATTGTTTTCATCTTGTTACATCATGTTTGTCTTCTTGTGTCTTAAGCATCATTTTAATCTTCACCTTTTACAATTGCTGTCTCTCCTCATTTCACATTGCTTTGTTGAGGTCAACATTTACAAACACGCTTCTTCTGTTTTAATTAGGAAAATTAATTCACGTGTCATATTATTGCCAATAATATGACTCGGCCAATTGTCTTGTCTCATAGAAAAAAAAAAAAATCCTAGACTTGAAGACAAACAATGATGTGTAAAATATTTCATAATGGATAAAACATTTTTTTTTCAATATGCAAAATAGTTTTTGCTTTCCGCTTTTTAGCGTATGTTTCCGTGCGTCTGTTTTCATCTGTTCTACACACATATATGTTTAAATCGATCTTTTCTCCAACCCTGTGTCACAGAAATTGGGTTCACGTGTTACAAACGTAATGTAGACAATGTTTTCCTTTCTGCCTAAAGACCGGAGCAACTTGGAACAATGTCGGCTGGTTTTGACGACAGCATTATTCCTTTTTATGGTTAGATTTAGGCCAAGGGACGAACACTTCAGGTCCAAACTGAAGCCGAATCAGAAGTATCTTTAAGTGTAATACCGCTGACGATCGCTTGGTGTTGACTCCAAAAAGCCCTGGTTCCCATAGACCTAGAGTGAACTTTTCTCTAAAAATACCAAGTCAATAACTTTCTTTTCCAGGAGTCATTCCGGTCTCATTCGTTTTATTTGGACCGTCTAATAAGTTCTGGTGGGCCATCTTTAAATTATGAATAAGGTATCAATAATTAATAAGATGTTAATAAGATCTTAGGTCGAATAGAAGGCTTTGATGTCTTAGATGACAGGCCTGTTTCAGATTTTCAGAGCTTCTGTTTATTTAAGAAAACTCATTTATTTTTTTCCTGACAGACAGCTCCGCTGTAGTTGTGGTTAATAGGTTACTCTAACACTATAAAATGGCTTTTGTTGCTTGATGAAGTTTACCATTTTTCCGAGTCAGTAGGCTAGCGTTTAGCATTAGCCAGTGGCAGTCGGTGCTAAACAAGACTGAAGGGAATAGAATATGAACAATATGAATATGAAGAGAATATGAACACAGTGAACACAGCAGTTACTTGTGTGCAGAGCCGGGTTGTTGATGTGTCAGTCAGCTGATAATGTGTGTGTGTTTTGTCATAAGGCTTTTTAATGTTTGCGTTTTTTGGAGGAAAAAAAAAAAAAAATCAGAAACGTTTATGTAACTCGTGATAACCAAACCTCAGTCTTCCAGGTGAAAAACCCACAACCTATTTGCTTGTGCCTCATATTACATTAAACTACAGTCCCGTGTGAAACAGAGGTGTAGGCGACTGAACGGAGGTGTAAAAGACAGGATGAAACTTTGTTACTTGTGACATTTGGAGCAGGTTATTCGTCTGCTTCACGTCGGTTCATTCTGGAGTCGTGAAAGCGTCTGGGTCTCACTCAAAGCGACATGGCAATCCACTGCAAATTATCCCATCAGGCAAGGACAAGAAAATGAAAAACAGTTCTGATTGGCTACAGGGCGCAAAAAGTGCACCCTGAGCTGATTCTGTAATCCTCCAATGAGAGCACAGCCTCAGGTCACTTGGTCGCCAAATGTTTTAGGAGCCGCCTACACGTCATTTGACCGGCGCCCCGCAACCAGGAAGTGAATATATTAACACGGAAATGAAGTAAATACAGTTAAAAACAACTTCAATAAATGTCGATATGAAGTACAGGGCACGGGACGAGTATTATATTATAATAATTTAAACATTTATTTATTTCAGAGATGTTTTTGCTATAATTAATGTGTTTAATGTTATGTTTTGATAGCCCTTCTTCTCTCAGTAGTTTTAAGTGAGGGAAGCTCCCGTGCGCCCCCTAGGGACCAGCTCATGGCATTAGCTCACCCATGACCCCACACCCGTTTTGCCCAGAAATGATCACTTTGCTCCAAAAAGCCAAAGGCCAAAATGAAACGATTGGCTTCACAACGGATGTTCAGAAACCACAGAGTAACATCACGGTTCCTCCATTCACTAATTATATACAGTCAGCACTTGGCTAGATTTAGATACCAGGGCTTGGTTTAATACAGAAAAAGTCAGCAAAAAAATGACTCACCATGCATTATTAATATGTCAAACCACTAAACTTAATCAAAGCATTTTTGTTGCCTAAATTGAAACACATATGGATGCCGGGATACGTTCTTGGCAGATACACATTCTGTCAACTCATTACATACTGCCCCTAAAGCGGCATTTTTCGACTTGCAAGGTTGGCGTCATTTGTCAATGCTGGGGTTAGCCCGAAACATGTCTACTCAACGCCATGGTTGCGGTTTAGTTGAGTTCAAGCGTAAATATAACTCAGGGTTAGAGGTTTTTGGCACTTAACTACGTCACCTGACCCGTGTCGTCACCTTCTGACGTCTAAGGACTTCCGCTGACTTCTTTCAGGTACCCTGCACGTCGAAAATTGACGCTATAGGAGTACCCATGACCAAGCCTGGTGACAAAGTCCAGGAGTTTGTATTTCTGCCATCCACCCCAACCACCTCCTGACCATTGAGGAAACACACAAGAAGTCGGAGATCTCAAGATGAAAAAATACTTCTCCTTGCCACAAAAGCTAGGCACAGATTGCATGCAACTGGTTGCAACATAATTGTTATATATATATATAATAACATAATTTGTTTCAGGGCTGTACCTACTTGTGTCTTGCTCACAACATGGCAAGTTGGAACATGGAACTTTTTTTGTTTTTTCTGTTTTTACGCATAAATAAATCGTGGAGGAGCACACAGCAAGTAGACATATACGAGACAGAAAGGTCAAAGCCTTTAAAAGTGATAACACTCCATACTCTGTACTCGCTGCATTGTACAACAGTAATAAAACAAATTCTGCGAGACCAGAAATGGCACAATAAATACCCTAAAGCAGGCAAGGAGATAACGTTCACATAACAGGAGTGGACAGCACAGGTTAACAAGTGTTTGTTTATGCTTTGGAAAACAGGATAAAAGACTGTTGTTTTTTTTCTTGTAGCCCAGAGCAGATTCAAGAGGTTCTGCTGTGTTCAATCTTTGCTATCTTGATTTGACCAGAGTTGAGGTTATCACTTGCAGGCCCTCCATGTGTGTAAGGGTTTTATATGAGTGTGTGTGTGTGTGTCTTGTATTATCTACCGAAGCAGCATTTGTGTCATTTCTCCTAAATATCAGATTGTGAAGGAGGATGCATCTGTATCCTACCATTGCCTTTCCATTTTTCTTCTTCTCCAGCGAGAGTGTAGAGATTTTGGGAGATCACCGCACGCTTATCCTGTTTATCTTGCAAACACTAATAAATATTATAATCCTACAGGCCTCTCTAAGGTTTTATGAAGAGGAGTTAAGGGAGTCTGGGTATGTTCTGGGCTAGAAACAGCTAATATTCAGCTTCTGTAATCCATCTGCTTGCTAATTCTCGCGGTAGCTATGAAACTCCTACATGGCCCTGTGGGGTTATCGATTGTATCTGTTTCTCGTGTCAATGGAAAAAAAACACTAACAGCTGCTTAGTCAGCTTTTATACAAATAAAATATTCTCAGGGCAGAAAAGGAGGAGGGGAAGAAGGAGATAATGAAAAGATGGATGGAGAGGATTTGGGAGAGAATGGAATAAATAAGATGAAGGTAAATAGATGGAAAGGGGAAAGTAAGAAAGTTGGTTAAAAAAAGGGACGAAGAAGGAACAAAGAACGCGAGCATAATGAAGGAACAGTGCAAATATAAAAAGGTCAAAGTGAGGAGGAGGAGAACATTAGATAACAGAACAGATTTACATAAGAACTTTGTTTCGTCTGATTTTGCAAAAAACACCATATTGCTAAATTTATAGGGTTTCATAAATTATGCTAAATCTGGAGGAGATGTCATGTAAGGCCACGTAACTTCTACAAGATCAAGTCAATAAAAATTTTATGGTTTTGTCAATAGGGATACTTTGTATTCATCAGGTCGAGCTCCAGCAAACATGGAACCTACACCTCCTGCAATGCAACTCATTTTATTAGTGTCTCCAAGTCGCACAAACCTATGTCAACTCCAGTGGTGGAAGAAGTATTTAAAGTAAAAGAACTAACGCCACACTGTGAAAATACTCCGCTACATTATGCATTTAAAACCTCACTTTAAGTATGCAAGTACTGTCGGCAAAATATAGGTATGAGATGTGAAAGTAGTAATTGTGCAGTAAAATTTTTAGATTCATTTTACTGCTGCAGATGTTTAAGGTTGAGGTTATTTTAACTACTTCATATACTGCTGGGTGGTTTAATCCACCGCAATGCATCATATTTTATAAGATCATCATAGCGTCGCTGTCCTGTGAAACCCAGGAATAAACAAAAAGGCGACTTTTAACAAGCTCAGAAAAACAGGCCCCTTTCAGCTTTGTGACAGTGTGTTTTCCAGTGAATCCAAGAGGTTTTTAAAAAACGTCTCAGCGCTTCATCTCAAGCATTCCCAATCAACGCGTTAGGACATACAGGGTTTTCGACGGACAGGATGGGGATGAAAAGCTACCTGTCTAAAACCGCAAGTAAAGTTGTGTAAAATGGGTATATTGAAGTACAGTACTGGAGTAAAAGTAGTTCCACCACTGTTGAAAATCATAAGAAGCACATATCGCACGTAGCATTCATAACAAGTAAACTGCTATTTTTAATTAAAGTTATTAATTAAATCCAGTATGTGCCATGCCCAGGTCTGCCACCTATATGTAACGTTTATGTTCTCCTTGTGTTCATGTTGTATTTCCTGTGTTATTTTGAAATGACTTACGCTCTGTTTGGTTTCCAGATGTACTTCCTGTGTTTCCAGATGTACTTCCTGCGTTGAGTACGTGCCCCGCCCTCGATGTGCTGCACCTGTGTTTGATTGACTTCCCGCCCCTCAGACTGTTTAAGTCTGCTCGCGCCCTGTTGTCTCAGCCAGTTCGTCTTTGTGGTCTTGACTCGAGCGCTCCAGGCATGTTTTTGTCCTCGTGCAAGCGACTGAGCGATTTGACCTTTTTTCTTTAACCCGGCGTTTTTGACACCCAATGCGTTTCCTGTTTGTGCCACACTTAATAGTACGAAGTGAGCTTGGCTTTAAAACCAGTGGATTGCGCCTTTTATTTGCATCAAGTTCTTTTCATCATAATTATTAAAAATATGATTTAATACCTTTTTAAAGGTGGTTATTATCATATAGTCACCCCGCCAACCTGTTGCTCCTCCAGCAATTAAGCAAGTGTGTTTTATTCGTGCCACTAAGTTTAACAAATGGAAAATGACAAAATACAAAAGGATTATTTTGTCTCCCAAGAAAAGTGGTTCGGTTTCTAATCATTCACTACCATCTGCCTTTGTATCATCACAGCAGCGCACCTTTATTACTTTAATCTCACCTGTAATCTGTCTGGTGGATTTAAAAGCCTCTGAACAAAATCTGTCGATCATTTATATATCAAGCCATGGAGACATCAGTGTAAAAAATGTAATAGGCCTACACAATAGATTTTTTCATAATGTGATAACAATGCCTCTGGGGTTTGTCTTGTTTTCAAAGTGTTTCTTTCTTCTTTACCACACTAGACTGTCTCCCCATGCAATGAAAACCATCATTCTTGGTTCATTTTCATTACACCGGCACCGCACGGCTCCAGGACCCAACTGTGAAAGTTTTCAGCATCGTTTGAAGTCTGCTGCTGGTCTTATTTAAAATGGAGCTCCGAGGCAGAGAGATGTTACAGTTGGTCTGAAAAACTCTGACAAAAAAGATTGATGCATGCGAGAAAAGTTTATTTTTTAACAACTTAGATAGAAGATATCATTAGTGCCCTGGCTTGGTTCGCCATTGTTTGTTTTTTTTTGAAAAGGGTGAATAATACGACGATAAGGTAATAAGAGCAGTGTTGAGATGGTGTTAATGATCAAGTTTTGACTGCATCGTTTCTGACCATAAGAGAGATCCCTACATTATGTCGATAAAAAACAATTCTCTGTACTTCAGTATCAGCACAGTGTGATTACAGGAGCCAACAGTGAGAGTTGGCGGCTTTGTTTGAACTCTGCTGCGGATCTGATATGAAATGGAGCTCAAAGGCAGAGACAACTCATGGTTTATCACAGAGGGAAAAAAAAATAAATAAAGATGCACACAAGGGAAATTTGGATTTTGAGTTTATAACCGTTAACTCGTCTTTTCAGAAAGACAGATAAATCCCTTGTAGCATCTGTGCCGATGGGAATAAAAGTATGATTTTCTTTTCTTTTAATGTGAAGTGAATATGATCTCTCGGCATATGTCCTCTGTGTGAGCTTTAACCCTTATTTAGCTTCACAATTCTTAGAGATTCAATTCTGCAGCACCGTCAGTGTTTAAGCTCTCTCAAGTGGAAACTAGCAATATTATGAAAGAATATATTCCCTTACACGGTATAGAAACTGTTGAACTACATCCAAAAAAATCCAGATTTTGACATCTTTCAATTATTAGGTTTTGTCCAAGAGTAGCTGCATCGTCCTTGGATCCCTTTTTAGTCGTTTTACAAAGCTTCTCATAAGCATTTCTCTTTAGCTCCCTCAGATATAGCACAAGCCTAGCATTAGTCTTGCATAGCCAGACCTATCGCCACACTTCGTTAGCTCAATGCCAGTGCTGTACAGGGGTAAAAGGTATCGGGGTTGTTTGGCGTGCTCTTGTGCGGCGCTGAGCACAGGATGCTGCGACATTGCATTTGCAAAAAAATGTCAGGAGAAAAGTTGTTTTGGTGGAACGTGTGCACATGAGGCAGCACGTCGTGGTAATAAAATGATTACATCCCTACAAAAGAAAACCACCCATTAAAAAGACATGTCTTTTTAAAAAATTTGCCATTTTCAGGACGTAGTTGAAGGGGTTGTTGTTCTTTCACGTAACCAGGGGGACTTTCAAGGCGATATCGCACACATAGCGGAGGGAATGAGAATGACAATCCTGCCACTACGCGATCTAAACGTTCACCCTTATTCCGACAGAAAACATCCAGTGAGCCAGACTGCACTTTTATTACTTCGATTCACAGTCATTTCTCTCAGTCAAAACAATAATAAAAAAGGCATAGTATTAGAGGACATCGTGAAGTAGAGTGGGATCACGAGGCATAAATCATATTTACAAACTACATAATGGTGAGGTATTAACGTTTTATTCACATGAAATAGGCCCAGCTGTTTTAATATTATTATTATTTTAATGTGGAAATCTTAAGTATTAGAACTTTCAGTGCAAAAAAAAAAAAAATCACTTTCTGACATCTGTCTTTGATTTGCACTGTCAATCTGAAATGTCACAACCCCAGGCAATGACACAGACAAGCAGAACATACAGTAGGAAGAAGCAATATGTCACTACTGAAATGTCAGAGTTTTTACTCAGTCCTGTTCAAAGCACATGCCTATTTGAAATGTAAAATGGGTTTGCTCGTAGTGATAAATTTAAAAAAGAAAACATACAGAGAGCTCTGTCGGCAGCTCTGTAGAGATTTTTCTATGCTGTAAAAGATCATCAATTTGTTGTTGTTTGAGCCAAGTCGGAAAGAAGAAAAGATGACCAACTAGCAAACTGAATAGCCTAAATAGCTATTGACCTCCAGAATAATAAGTGCAAAGTGAGCACAGTGAATCCAGCTAAGATGCACAGATGGAGTGGGCGTCAGTGCCTCATAAAAAAAAAAAATTTTAAAAAAGAAAGACATTTCATTCACGAAGCAGAACAAATTTCAGACACATCCTTTAATAGAATGCAATCCCACGCAACAGTCCTGAGATAAACAGTCTTAAATACCGTGACATTACATTTTCTCTGAGATTGCGTTAAAACGGCAATCATTCAATTGTGCTAATTTTTGAGGCTGTAGTCTATACAGGGCGGATGTTTCAAATAATTATCTTTTAAATTTTAATTAAGCCACTCGGCGGTGTTCTCAAATCGTTCTCTACCCCCCTGTTTTTCCCTACATCCCCTGCTCCTTTTGTCTCTGTGTCTTCGCTCTGCACTTCACTCTCTCATCTTTGGATCCACAACACCCAGCGAGGTGACAGATTAGCTCGCGCCTCCCTCTAATTGGAGTCTAACCGAGCTATTTTCTCTGCCTGCATCTGTCTCGCTGTCTTTGGTCGGACAGGAGAGGAGAAGAGAGGAGACCTTTAATTGGTCCAAATTTTCATTGAAAGCCATGAGAAAGTTAAAAACAAAACACAAATACGTACCCACCACCCATGTACATATTTACATACTTTTTTGTTTTAGCGTTTTCGGAAAGTGACTCTCCATCCACGCCACGCAAGACATCCCAAACCAAAACGAACTCTTCTGCTCCTTACATTTTATAGTATGTGAACTCTCTTCTAAGACGTGCCGCCACCAGACCTCTAAACATAAATTCAGACAGATCCTGTCCCCTTCATTTTGTTTCTCCTAGTGAGCCAGATGCTCATCAACGCCTGGGCCTATCAAAAAAATTAACCAAACGGATACATCTGCACTGTGCTGCAGAGTATTTAGGACCAAAAATAAAAAGTCTGTCCTCTAAGACGTGTCCTAGAGAGAAGAGAGACGAGTGAAGCTAGACTGGCACAGCTGTGCAGAGATGTTGAAAGGTCTCAGCTTGACGGAACAACACACATGACTCCCTGCTCTTGGATTTATATGTGCCACATGGCCTGTTTGTTGAGACCCTGCATTTCTCTATGAAAGGTTTGTACAGGGACCTCCAGCTGCCTCTGGGAGATGAACCTGGCTGCAACAAGCCGAGCCACATCGACTCATGAACACCAACTAATGATGGTCTGTTAAGAAGCTTCACAACTACAGCATACAGGCCCTTCTTTGACACACTGGAGAGGTCAGTCGGTTCCCGTGTCTGAAAGAGCCCTGTTTTCTTCCTCCTGCTCCTCCACAGCAGCACAGACGTATGAGTGACTGATCTTCCCC
>JAPQRN010000005.1:34067298-34080337 GCA_037367275.1 Coranthus polyacanthus
CCGTGTCTGAAAGAGCCCTGTTTTCTTCCTCCTGCTCCTCCACAGCAGCACAGACGTATGAGTGACTGATCTTCCCCAGACTCCTTCCCTAGAGCCTCCCTAAAGAGACCAGGAAGACCACTTATCTCTTCTTTCAGCAGTTTTTCTAAAGAAGAGAATTGATCCCCGTTTCCTGACTCAGTGTGGCAGCAGTTTTCCACTGTCCTGCAGACCTTAGATGTACCACCTTTGTCAGCCCAGCTTTTAGTAGGGTCTTGCGCACACCGATGGAGTTGAGCATTCTGCTTTGTATGAGTGGGTTGTAAAACAGAGGTTCAGAGGTAAAACAGAGCAAAGTCTCTTTACCTTTGAGACAGATCTCCAGGCATTGAGGACTGCTTGTTAAAATAGGTCATCTGTGAAAAGTCCATACCATCTGAATCCAGTGGAAACAGGTGCTTGTCATAGGCTTCTTCACTCTACGAAGCAAAACAGATGCAGTTTCAGGCCAGAGAGCTGTTACACGGTTATGGAGGTCAATCAGTCCATGCCCCCCCCCCCCCCTTCTGACACAGGTAAATACAGCACACCCAGTGTCCCAGCAGAGAACCATCACACGTTGACCAATTAACCCCTTGCAGAGGAGGCTTGTTGATATAAGGCCAGTTTCTTTCATTTTTTCCAGTAATGGAGGCTGTTACATCATCCACATATGCTGATTCCCTGGAGGGGTTAATCCTGTGGGATTCTGCTGGAGTTGATTTAACAGAGGCTCAATGACTAGAGCATAAAGCGTCCCAGACAAGGGACATCCTTGTCTGATGCCTCTCCTGGGACTGGTCGGCTAAGTCCTCCCCCAACTTTTAACAAGACAGTAACTCATGAATACAGTAACTTAACCCATGAAATTAACTTTTTACCAAGATGAAAAGCTTCAAGAGATTTAAACAATTAACAGTGATTGACCCTGTCAAATGTTTTTTCCTGGTCAATGGAAAAAAAAGTCCGACATCCAAGTCCTGGAGCTCGGACAAATCAATAACGTCACGAATGAAAAACAAATGATCCATTATTGTTTGTCCAGGAACACAGTAAGTCTGAGTTTCCATGCACACTTTCAGTCTGTTTGCAATACATTATGCAAATATTTTATAATCAGTACGAGCTGTGAAACCGGTCTCCAGTTCTTCAGCAAGCCCAAATCCCCTTTCTTAGGTAATAATATAAAGCCTGCTCTTGTACAGCTCAGTGGCAGAGTCCCAGAGTTCAAACATCCTTGGAAGACCTCAAACAAGTCTTTTCCCAGCAGAGTCCAGAATCTTTTATAGAACTCTGAAGGAAGTCTGTCAAGTCCAGAGGATTGACCACATCTGAGCTGCTGGACCGCTGTAGTCATCTCATCAAAAGAGATGGCGGACTCCAGTGAAGCTGATTGTGCTTCACCCAGTTCAGGCAGTCCCTCCAGTATTTCCATCACACATTCAGGATCACAGCTGTCAGCACTAAACAGGATAAATATCTGTAGCTGGCCTCCTCATCTCTGATGGGTCATCCGTTACAGATTCATTTGGAAGCTCCTTAACCCTTCGCTCCAGGTTAAAGAAAAAATGAGTTGAAGCATCAGTATCTTTAATGGTTGAGATTCTAGTTTTTATTAGACCACCCTTTGCTTTTTTTCATGTAAAAAAAAAAAGCAAAAATGCTTTCTTTATACTCTCCCAGGTCCTCTTATTACTATCCATCCCATTAATTATTTCGTCCTCAAGTATCCCAATCTCCCTCTCCAGCTCTACAAAGTAATTCTTTTCCGTAGCTGTCGTATGTGGTTTATACAGCTGACAAAAAAAAAATCTTATTTGTATTGCCTACTTCCCACCATACAGTAGAGAAAACTTGTCAAAATCTGCTTTTCTCACTCTCCAATGACTCCAAAAGTCAGAGAAGCACCGACAGGTCTTATCGTCAATCATTCGGACATTAAAGTGCCAATAGGGAGCGTACCACTAAAGAAAAATCTAAGGTCACTAGATGGTATAGTACCTGTTGTTGCTTTGATTCATCTATTACTGTAAGTTTGATTAATATTATATCTAATATATCTGATCTGGCTGCTCTCACACTGCCCTCAGTGACTTTCACCCGTGAGTACTGTTTAACTGCTAGATGAAATTTTCTCCAGACTCCTGTGAGGTCTTTTTCTATAACCACACCGGACAAAAGGGAGGCTGGTGGTGGATGAGGTTCTCCTGCATTTCTGTCAGATGTTTCACTGTTAGAGGAGAGGAGGAACGAGGAGAGACAAAGAGAAACGAGGAGGAGGAGGAACGAGGAGAGACAAAGAGAAACGAGGAGGAGGAGGAACGAGGAGAGGAGAGGTTATACCCTCTTCAATAAAACCTTTAAACCAGTGTCAAACTGTCACAATTTCAGTGAACCAAAAAGGTCAGGATCTCAGAGGTACAAATGTGATTGACAGGATTATTCCAGTAGAATAGATGCGTTGATATTTAGTTCAACACCTTGCAAAGACGGATGATGACAGAAGGGGAATGTTTATCTTTAATCAACTCCCATGTGACAAAAGCTGCAGTGCTATAGGAAGGTATAGGAAAACAAATCTTATTTTTTAATTTCAATTTGTAGATTCCCAGTGGCTGATGCATTGCCCCTATGGTTTATCTGTAACACTTTATATTAAGGTACACAAATTCACCACAGATAGTACTGTACAGTCACTCTCAACCAGAGGGCAGTGACTCAGAAGATGGTGCCCTGACGCCCACTAGTGATACTGCCAAGCGTTTTAACTTTGCAAATTACGCACTAAATGTTTTAATTTACAATCCAGTTACTGTTGTAACTAAATGTGTTCAAGAATTCAAATAGGTACAAAGATAAGTAATTTGTTTTGCCACTGTTAGCTAGCTAACATCCCCACAGAAGCAGTAATAGAAAATAATAGAAAATGCATTGTTTTTTGAAGTGAAAAAGTGATGTGGGAGACAAACCTGCGCCGGTAAAAACTCCAAAGCATATGGTGAGGAAATAAGAATGTAACAGTTTGAAATGTCCCACCTGCCGATCAGATTTACATCATCTTTCACTTCATCTCCCAGAAGCCTTGTTCATTTTTTTCTCTTTTTTGTTTTTTTTTTTTTTGTCCTCTTATGTTTTGTTTTTTTTCCTGGTCTTTGGAAATCTTTTAACAATCAGAAGTGGGCCTTACGTTACAAAAGGTTGAGAACTGATATGCTACTGACACAAGGCTTTATACAGCGTGGCTGTAAACAACACAACATGCTGGTCTTCTACTTCTTCTTCTTTGGGGTTAAGCACATGATACTGGCATAGTGCTGCCCTCTACTAGTCTGTGACGTGGGCGTGTTTGTCGCTTCCAGATCCTATCCAAGCAGCAAAATTATATCAGGCATTTATAGAATATTTGATGGAAAATTAAATATTGCATGCGGACAGTTGTAGTTTTTCTACATAAGAGGAGACCATATTTATGAAGGTCTATTATCGTAATTCATGTACAGTAACTTCCATACTTACTATCAGTAACAATTAATTAGGTTATCGAGGTGAAATTGTTAATGGCCTAGTAGTTGTAGAATCATGCAGAATTAGGCATTAGTAAGTGCTTTATGATGACTAATAATAAGGTAACATGCTACAAAGATGTATTTTCAGTGTTTCATTTATGCAAATTGCGACGTGCAAGCTCCTGACCGGGATTGATGGCCGTACTTGTCCCCCTCCTCCTCCATCCCGCCTACCGTCATGATGTATTGGTCTTGTGCCGGAGTCCCCTGCTCCAGTCAAGACTGTAGTCGTCTCTGCTCTTTTTGTAAAAGTGCTGTCAAACTGTCAGTCGGTGCAGCTGTGATTTAACGTGGGCAGCTCCCCACCGAGTCTTTCGATTCTCTATTCACTCGTTAGTGATTACTTGTAGCTTTGTGTTTCTGTTCATCGGTTGTTACTGAGGCTGTAGATTGTACATCACACTACACCTTTTAGTATCACTATCTTATTAGTGACATTAGGAAAAGAAGGGCTCCCAGTTGTCTTGTGGTTTGGATGGGCATGTGCGGGGCAGGGAAGTTGGGAGTTTTTCCCGTTTGTTCGTTTCATTATTTTAGAATAGATTGAGCAATGCTGGATTAACGCTCTGGTTTTGTTTTTCTTGAGTACCATCTGTTGGCCCTTTTTGTTCTCCCTTATTGTCTGTCTCTGCTGATCTTCTGTCACTGGCTAAATTAGTTTGATATAACTTTGTTGTCACCCTTCTCATCTGGTTGTTTATGTTGCTCTCCTTTCCCCGTAACGAAAACTTTGCTATCCCACATGAAAGACATGTGCTTTCATTCTTGTGTTTCCCAGTGGTGTGATGTGAGCAACGATGAGGTGGAGAAAAGAGATGTCATGCGCTTTTGTGCACCGATCAGAGTTTAGCTACATTTGAAATATCTGGTGACATTTTCCTCGCGTTGTCACTCGTCAACGTCAATCACATTTACCAAGACGGCTCATTAAGCGGCACAATCTTTTGTATCAAACATACAGTTAACTAAAGACTGTTTTCATGAATATTTAATGTGCTAACTCAAAGTTAATTTCACCTAATGGCTTTTCCATATGTTTCAACTGTATCTAACAATGTGCATTTGTGGATACAGTTTGCTCTGTTGTCATGGCGACGGCTCAACGTGTCTCGGTAAAGTTTGCGAACAAAGAGTCATCAGTGAACCAAAAAAAAGGAGGAAAAATGACAAAGCATTCATTTTCTGTTTGTGTTTATGATATTGTGTTGTGTCTTTGCTGATAATGTCTTCTGTAGCTTTTTTCTGCTGCACAGCACGTTTCGGCATTAGAGCAAGCAAATCCTAATCTGATATCATGATCTGCACTCGGAGAACAATTCTCCACCAGAACAGACCTGAAAAAGACAAGCAGCAAGAATTCGGAAAAGGAGCCAAACCATCGTCTTCCTTCTGCCAGCGAGTACGTACACAGGGGTAACGCACAAACACACACATATATATCTCAATCTCCACACAGTCAGTGAGAAATATATCTTGAATTTACACACACTTTCACACAGACAGTCTCGACGGAGTGATGAAATGGATGAGAGGAGGACCCACATTGAGCCTGGAGGACTGGATAAATATTGACCTGAATGAATGAGGTCTGTCACAGTACATAAAAAGGCATACGCACACAGACGCGCACGCCGTCTTAACCAACATCCAAACCCTCGAAGAACCTCTCCATCTATAAACCATATCTGCACACCTTCGCCGTTCAACTCCATCTTTTTAACGAAACCTGGAATCAATATTAATATTTATGAAGACTTTGAAATCGAGCTTCAGTAAAAGTACTATAAATAATGAAAGTGCTGAGTGTGTGCGGCTGCATGCACCGTTGCAAGTGCATATATACCCACTTGTTTTTCATAGTCACACAGCTTTTATGATTGTTTCAGGTAGAGTCACAGTTAGAGCTTTGACATTTCCATTAGTTTATTCTAGTCTCTTTGTTTTTTAATTCATTTCAGTTTTAGCTAGTTTGCATAAGTAGTAGTAGTGATGAATTGACTAGTTTTAGTGTCATTTTTATTTATTTTATTGTTTTAGCTTTTTCAGTTGTGAGGAAAGCCTTGATTTATAGAGGCTATGAATCGAGCGGCCATGAACCGAGCGATGCACAGCATAATTCTGCACAGCGTCTCCGCTCTTGGGTCAGGCTCTGGAGTTTAAAAGAAAGAAGGAAAGTTAGACAAAACCCTGGTTATTTGTAAGCGCAGTGGTTGCACGCTCACCTGGTAAGACAGCATGATGAAACTTCAGTCTGCAACGGAGACACTGTCGATGCTACAATTAGCACAAGCGAGAACGCACATATTAAAAGACTCTTTCCAGCCAAAACTCTGTCACAACAATAATCATGGCATCTAAAGCCTGTTTTATTTACTCAGATTCATAAGGACTTACGACCTCACAGTGGAGTAGAGGGTGAGGTGTTTTGTGACGTGTTAAATACTTCAGAACCCAGGTACAAGATGCCAGGTAGAGAGCATTTCTCTGACCAAAGCCTGGACGTTATGTGGAACCGATTTCTATGTTGAGTTGCGTTGAGTCACAGTGCACTGTATCTGGGAGTCCCTGGTCTTTTATGAAATGTACCTTTTTGAAGTAAAGGAATGCCACTTTCTGTAGGATTGGCTCATTTTAATGTAGAGTGTGAAATTAACATCTATATTAAGCAAATGTTAGTAAGAACTGTAGCAGATTGCAGCACTAGTAACTCCAAATTGAATCGCACCGAATCGTGTCGTAGCCCGCGTATCGTGAGGGTAGTTTTTCATTTTCTTTTGTTTTATTTCTGTCACTGAATAAAATTATTTTTTCCACAGCTAATTTAGTTTGTGTTAATTTTTAGTTGACTAAAACCGTTGTGGTGTGTTGTGGTTCCCTGTTTTCTCATGTGTCTTCGCGTTGACTTCCTGTCTTTGTGTCTTTTCTCTCCACTCTGTCTCACCTGTGTCTTGTTTATGAGTATCCCTGTCATCTGTCTTGCCCTTGTTCTATCTTCTCTGCCCATTTCCCCCTCAGTAGTTTTCCATCTTCCTAGCCACCCCTCCTCCCATCTGCAGTTTCCCTCCTTTAGCTCCACCCATACTCACCTGATTCCTATTCAGTCATCACACAGTCTACATCACCTTCCCGTCGTTCCTTGTCTGTCGGCTGCATGTCAACCACGCGGCAGTCTCCATGCTTCATGTTTATGCTCATCTTGCTTGTAACCCTCGTGCGCCTTTCATGGTTTTGGATTTTGCCTCTGTTAGATTCTTATTTCCTCAGATTTGTACGTTTGGTTTTGTTTAATAAATTCCCTATTTTTTTTGCCCTGGAAGTCTGTCTGGGTCCTTCCCGTCTCCACTGCGATTGTGACAAAAACAACCCCTGGTAGAATAAATTTGAATTAATAAAAAGACAATCCAATAAAATTGGATAGAAATAGTTAAATAAACATAGTTGAGCCTGCTTTTGTTTAGTTTTTTTTGCTTCTTTAAATACGTCACTGCTGCCAACCAAGACTGTCCGTTTCCTCAGTTTTGTGCATTGAGGTTGTGTTTTTTTTGTTCTACTTGTCATGTTGCCGAGGTAAACTTGCTCATTAAGTGATAGTGATAACAGGTGTGCTTCATTAGACCCTCTAATTAGTGTCACTTGTCAGGTGGGGGGAAAAGATTAAAACACTTCTGCAGTAAATTACATTTTATTAAACATGGTTGCCATAAGTAAATCTGAATGTCAGCAGTAGCGGTTTAATGATTTCCTTGCTTGTTACTGAGTGTGTATGTATTTTTGCCTGCTTTATTAAAGGCCTGGTTCACCCCCGCATGGGCCTGCAGGTGGTAGTTTCTAGTTAGATGGAGCTATGAGATAAAAAGGCCAGTCCATCATAGGAGGCTGCAGTGTTTTTGCACTTCTCGCTTTATTAGTTATGGCCATTGCATTTGAAAACAGGCAGGATTATTTTAAACCGAATGTGCAGCTGTGTAAGAATGAGTTAGCTTTGACAGAAGGAAAGCAGACATGAATGGTTTCTGTCTCCAGGTTGAGAAAGGAGTGAGTGAGGGGGGGGGGATTCAGTGATTGGATGGACCATAAAGCCATTTTTCCACTGTCATTGGGTAATCTAGTGCAGTGTAGAGTTCAACTGAGCTTGATTTTTACATTCGGCTAAATCTCGCTTATGTAATGACGGACTGAAAACATAATCATAGGTGTGTACTGCTACTAGAATGTGGACGCACAACTGTCAGAATCTCAGCCTGACCATGACTACCCTTTTCTAAGCTGTGACTGATATAGAACACCCAAGTCAACCCGCAATGTCAATATTTGTCTAGTTTAACAGATGAAAACATGTATTTTATTTGTTGTAAAAGCAGATTAAACTAAATGGATCGCTGACTCCCCATGCTTGCTGACTCTATCGTGATGGAAAACAAGCATGCCGGCTGCGAGATTACAGTTTGCTTAATTTCTTTTTTTATTCACTGCAAAGCATGCAGCTGTGTGAGTGCTCTAATTTATTAGTTAATTATTTGTCTGCGTTGATGTTAAGCGACATCTATTATCGCTACAAAAAGCCAGTGATGTTCAAGAGAGCTCGAGGCACATCTTGATGCCAGAAAAAAGCTGTGCCTTTCTGAAGATGTTTAACATTTTTTGGGTGAGAGTTCATTTTGAGGGTTTAATAAAAGTTGAAGCAGTGTAAATCAGGTCATCTTGACTTTTTAAGCAACACTACCATCTACTGTTGTCAAAGTGAGAGTACAATGAAACAAGGCAAGGGTTAACTTTGCATTTTTATTTGGATTAAAATTCACTTGACAACCCATCTGAATGGACGCTGTTTAAGTATCTCCATGTGAATCCTCTTGCTTCCTGGGTCTTTCTCCTGCTTCTTCTATTCCTTTTTATAGTTTTTCACAATTGCTAAGACACATTTTTTGAATCCTTCTTTGAAACAGGGAACCCAATTTTCAAGCTACATTCACAAAACATGGCACTCTTGTCACAAAATGAAACACTTGCCAAACAAGGTTTTCAGATCTCACACAAAGCAAGTCACATTAAAAACACTACTGAGCATTCATTACACAATACATCAAAAAATGGTTGTTCAGGGCATGTAACTCCAGAAAGTGAATGCAGTTTGTTTTCCCCCAAAACCCACTGAGAGTTTAGATTTTTGCAGTTAATACAGTATTGAATATCTGTGGATTCGACACCTGCATACACACATTGAAAATACAGGCCTACAAAAGGTCAAAAGATAAAAATAAGAGTAAAAAGGACACTAGAGTAGAATTGCAAAATCAAAGTCAACAAGTGATTCTTTCAGCCTCACATCTTGTTGAGTGAGGCCAGAGGATTTCATCTACATCAAAAGGTTTTCCCACCCAAGCAACAGAGGAATAAAAAACCCCACTGGTGTGCCAAATCCAGCCTTGGAAAAACTCCACAATAGTGTCACCACAGGCCAATTCATGGCTTGTAGGAGATTTTCCATTTTATAGGGTTTTCAGTTCCACTCCCATTCAGAGAAACTCTTCTATTGGACTGAGAGGGGGAGTGGAAGGCAAATATTTATCAAATCACTGGCTGATGTTGAACCACTCACAAACTATGACACAGATAGGATCTCATGATCCTGTTGCTCACCCCAAACTCCCCGTCCATGCTGCCTGTGCACTCTGAGCTGGCTTATATCAGTTTCATCCATAGACTGTATATGCAAGTGGATGGAGGAACCGTGACATCACCCACTGGCTTTTGGACAGCTGTTTTGAAGCCAGCAGTTTGCGTGTTGACTTTTTGGACCTGGAAGTGACCATATGTGGACAGAAGGGGCAGAGCTGCAGGAGCATGAGGAGTCAGAGCCGTCTGCGAGAGGTCATGGGTGAGCTAATGCTAAACGTCAGCTAAATGACTATGTAAAATGGTACATTTCGATCATTTGATGGTCTTGTTAGTGTAACCTATTAACCACACCTGCAGTCGAGCTGTCATCCAAAAATCCATGTTATTCAATAAGCAGAAGCTCTGAAAGTCCACATATTAGAGGGTACAAATAAAATGAATGTGACCAGAATGACTCCTGGGGAAAAAATGACTGACTTAGTATTTTCAGAGGTAAGTTCAATGTAAGTGAGCCGGGGCTTTTGGAACCAGCACCCAGTGGCCATCAGCAGTATTATACTTTCACATATTTCCGTATTGGCTTAATTTTGGAGCCGCAGTCCCCGCCCACTGGTTTCATCATATCACTGGCAACACGTGTGAACAATTGTGCGTTACGTTCCAAATCACATGATTTCTCTTTACTTTTAGTACATGCTGCAGTTACCGTTACAAAGTACATATTGTTACATGCAGTATGCATAGAACTAGGACGTACTACTTCATAACTTTGCTCCTTGAACTTTGACCCTGCAAAATGTGACCAGATGCAGTAGGACTTTTACATTAAATGTATTGATCCCCTAAGGGACAGTCAGTTGTCCTTTTTAGTTCAAATATTAAATAATAAATGAAAAAACAAGTGATTAGTACATTATTTGCAGAATAGTCACAGTCTAAGTAGAAGTATACATAGTAGGGTCATAGCAGTTGTTCAGTCAGCCGTCGACTAAGATGTTGTACAGTCTGGTCGCAGTGTGGACAAAGGACCTTCTATAATATTCAGTAATGCAGTGAGGTGAGTCGTCCACTGCAGCTGCTTTTCTGGTTGGTTACAATTTGATGAAGAGTGACCCACATTTTCCATAATGTCCTCAGCCTTATTCAGAGTCATCTCTTCATTACAGTCCCCAGTGAGTCCAGCTTCCTTCCAATCACTGAATGGCTTTTCCAACAGTTTTTCCAGCCGCCTTGGGTCCTTGTGTTTCACCCTGCCTCCCCAGCAGACCGCAGCATAGAACAGCACACCATCGACTGGTAAAACATGTGCAGCATCTTAGTGAAGACATTTCAGGACCCGAGCCTCTGTCTCTTACGATAGAGTGCATCTGTGTTCAGGGACCAGTCCGTCTTGTTATTCAGATGCACCTACTTTGTATGCCCACCCCATCTGGTTGAAAAAGGGAAAAGCCACTACCATTTCTTTTGTCATGGAGGCGTTCGATATGAGGCAGTTTTGGTCACATATTGGGACATACTGAATCTTTTTCTGGCATACTATTTAGTATGGCAGTATGAGTGTTGGAACGCAGGGTTAGTGTGTAAGCCATGGCATCTGTGGTGTAATTGCATTTAACTTTTGCCACCTGTGTTCAGTATTATGTGTTGCAAGTGCAGCACAGTCTAAAATGGGTTTTAGTGAGTGAGAATGTTGATCAGTTGAAGAAATGGGTTCAGGCCATTGAGCGTTTGATTCAGAGAATGGGTTTTAGTGTCTGAGTAATACAGAGAAGATTCACAAACCCAGCTGCTAGTGTCTCTGTCCATGGTACTGAAATCTCTACTCATATTGCTCTCTAAATCAGCCCATATGGGTTTTGAAACAAAGACTCCTTATTTGCTCTTTGTCACTTCTCATTTTCAGTGCAAATTGTCATAATGAGTGGAAGTATAATAAAATCTAAATATCTGGCTTTAATTCTATATTCATTCCCTAAATTTTCAGAAGATTAATTTCAATATTCAGCATCAATTTAAAACCGTGACTGGCATTTGTAAGTCAACTTCATGTTCATTCTAGAAAACAATGAGTATGTTAAAGAGACTTGGTAACTGGAAGTTGTCCAACAGCTGACTGACCGAAGAATTATTTTCCATGTATAAACATTTAGAGGGAACAAAAGCATTAATTTGCATGACAAGTAACTCATTGTGCTGCTGGAAGAAAATGCCTTGTGGTTGAAAGCCTTCCAATATAACCAAACAACAAAGTTGGTTAAATTCACCAGAAGGGACAGCGTGAAATAAAAGAATAATGTTCTTTCATTATCATCTTTAAACAAGGGAGGGAGTTCATACATTTTGCTTCATGCCCATTTCATAATTACAGTAAGGACCCCCATACTAGCTTTTATATTGAGAAATGTATGAAATATGCACATACATATTGTGCAAGTTAAAAAGAACTTTAAACCCGTGTGAGCAAAGCACTTTAATGTGAAGTATGTTGTAGCTGTCGACTGCAACCTTAATGTTTTGTCTGCGAATAAAATAAGAAAATTATAAGAATGCAAAATGTATTTTATTTTCACAGCATTTTCAAAAAACCAAAATACACTCTACTTTGAATGCAACTGCTCATCACACAGGTTGATTTTAACTTTTGCTTTTTCTCCTCATTTCTCTTTGTTTTCTCTGTTTTTGTAGTGTTCTTCTGGTAGGTTCCTTAACTTCTCTGCAGCCTACGAATACAAGAGCACAAGTAACTTTAATACAGCCCCAAATCAGAAAAAGATGGCACAGTAAGTTCAATTAAAACTTAAAACAGTTATTCATAATTGATGTTTTACCTGTATTATACTGAAAACTATACAATGGAATGTATTTGACATTTCACCTCATGAAATGTAATGTTTTTTTCCAAATAGACACTTTATTTCAATTTTGATTCTTGCAACACATTCCAAAAACAGTGAAGCATTTAACCACTTTGTAATGTTGCCATTTCTTTTCACAACACTTAAAAGATGTTCAGGGACTAAAGACACCAAGTGACATTTTGTAGACAGTACGGGGTCTAGAGAGTTCTTCCTGGATGTTGCTTTTGTACCAAATCATGATTACAATCAGCTGTTTCAAATGACATTGTTATTCATTTGAACTCATTACTAGACCTAAGTTGCGTTACAGCCTGAATGTCAAGAACAGATGAATATTTACAAATGAAATGAAGTTGACGAGACAAACATGACATATGTTGTGTTCATATTTTCTATGAAATTCTAAGTAAATTTTAATATCATCATTTTCCGTCTCCCAACTTTTTCCGATTTGGAGGTGTACACATTTTGGAATAGTGCATCCACTTCAACAACGATTGTGCCTTTTTCCTAATCAGTGAAATGGGGGGGAAAAAATCAGCTGATAACAGGCTCTTTATAGCCTCTCCGTTGTAAGAAATGCACTAGCCCCATGTCCCAAATCACACTTTAATAAAACCCAGAATCGCAAAACGCTCCAAATAAAAATGGAACTGTATTTCAAAAGGCTGAATACAGAATAGTAAGGTCAGAGTATGAAAACATTTTGCTCATATAGTTTAGTACAAGTGTGTGTTTTAAACTCTTTACCTGTTCAGGGGTGAGATCTCGTTGCTCCAGGGCGAGCATCTCATAACCCACCATAAACTTCTTAACTGCAGCTGAGCGGAGCAGAGGAGGGTAGTAATGAGCGTGCAGTTGCCAATGGGAGTTGTCTTCGTTTAAATGGGGGCCTGTTGGGGCTCCTAGAGAGAAAGAGGCGTGATTGGTCCAGAGCATGACTTCCACAGACAGAGCAGAGACAGATGTGGTTTAAAG
>JAPQRN010000005.1:34082114-34094345 GCA_037367275.1 Coranthus polyacanthus
GGGGGTCGGAAGCTTTCTTCAGTGGTTGGTTGATAATATAAAATGCGAAGTGATCTGAGGTGCTCTACCATGATAAGAAAAATGTTTGAAACTTTGAATTTAACACTTATGTTGTGTAGAAATCCATTTGAAATGCCTTTTTTGTGGGTTTTTTTTTTGTCAAGCTGGTAGCCCGAAGGTTTGAAAGACAGTCACAGCAGCAAAGGAAAGGTGAGGGGAAAAACAAAATCGAACTGGGTTGGAAAATCATATGACTCATAGGATTTTCACAGACACAGCAAAACAAGGTTGACTTTCTCTGTCTCAACGTGATACTTCAAAAGTCTGCAAATCACTGCCAGACCTTTTTCCCAGTGATATGTGACAGTATTTAACATTTAAACATCTTTCTACTGAGATTCTTTTTGATCCTAGTAGAAAGTAATGAGGTGATTAGGGAAGTAGCGACTGCTGTTACATTTCTCTTAAAAAAAACACAAAGGGGAAAAAAAAAAGCATCCCTTGAGACATTTTATTCACAATAGGAGCTTTTCTTTAGAATCAGTTTCTTGACAAAAGAGGCTGATGAGACACTGATAGAGACGGTGGTAGGTCGACAGAAAGAAAACTAATGGATGGCAGAAGAAAAGGGGGACAACAAAGAGGAGACTGAAGAGTCCAGATAAGGAATGGATAGAGACAAATCCTCCTATTAGCAGACAATTACCACTTTAAAAATCATCTTGTGAGTCTTTCCACATAGTCTACAGTCAAATGGAAAGGAACAGATATTACAGATAAAATGCAAGCATCATATTTTGACACATTTAACCCGTGTTTTAATGTGTTTTTCCTCCTGTGATCGGAGCCTGGACGGCTGTCCTCACATTCCTCTCCCACCACGTCCTTCTTTGTGTCCCAGTGCTACATTTAGCCTGTTAATACTCCCTGTATGTTTCCCTCTTGAAGTTATTCAGGTAGCTTTATCTAATCCGTGATTTCCCAGGTGACTCCGACACCATCCAACCACTTCTCGCTCTCTCTCTCTCTCTCTCGCTCTCTCCTCCACTGCAACTAATAAGCCTAGCGCTAAATATGAGCTGGCTGCTTTTTAAATGAGCTACAGTCGAGCCCAAACACAGATGGTGAGATAACACAACTCATAATGCGAGCCAGGTCTGTGTGTGAGTAAGACTGTATGTGTGTCCCCAAATTAGTTCCCCTCAGAAGCTTGCATAACAGCAACACCAGAAATAAAGTGTATTAATGGGGGTCCTGGCATTGCCCCATGCCAAACAAACTTTAATAATTGTTTTGTACTTTTGGTTAAGTTGTAAATGAACTGATACCACGGTTAAAGTTAACATTCAGGCAGTTTAATTAACTTCACGGCTTTACCTCTTTTTGTTTGTCCTTTTCCGTAAAACACTTGGTCTCACTCTCTAAACTGCTTTTAACAACTGAAAAATATAAAGGCGCTAATAAACCAAACTGTAATATTTCACAGATAGATGTGTTTTGAAAACTGAAAAGGATGAGGGCTCGGTGTGAATTGTACACAAACATAATAACACCTAATCTGGCTTTGAGTCGTGGTTATGAGTCGTGTACTGATTATACTATATCTGTGTATTAAAACACGTTTGGGTAATACCTTCAGTTTTCTGGAAATATATATTTTTTGCAATTTCTTACACACTCGCAACAGAATTGGGTTCATCAAAGCTCTACACGCAAGCCAAATGAAATGCAACACTTGCTGATAAACGTCTCACGTCTATGTCAAAAATGAAACTAGACTCAGTTTGTCACTCTGCACTCATTCATTACTGGTGGCAAGTATTCTACTTATTGCATTTGACATGAAAATGTTGAATGGACACCTTAAACAGTAAGACGTGACAGGCATTGGTTTTTCCAATGTAATTATAACGCCTTAAATGCCAACATGCCGCCATATATCACTTCTTTATTAAACTGGTCACATAGGTCACATTCAGAGTGCAGGCAAAAAATGGCCCCAATCTCATCCTTTCGGTCTTGTGTGACTCCGTCGTCATCGTTGTAATCTACGCCGTGGTGGTTTGAAAGTTTGAGCTGTTGATTGAGGAGCTGACAAGACGTGAGGTCCATGTGCTTTCAGGCAGATGTTGCCCCCGAATTAAACCGCTGGCAAATTAAAAATGCAAATAAAAACAGCTGGATGGAAACTGGTATCTGGAATCTGATCTTCAGTTGTAATCTGGGCCAAAAACAGTCCAATCACATCCAAAAACATCATAATAGTAAAACACTGACAGGAACCATGACTGCTTCTTAATACATACTACTTATTAAAAAGTAAGGTTTGGAATATACAACTTTTACTTGTAGTGGGGGTATTTTCACAGCGTGTATTAGTTATTTACTAATGGAAATGATCTGAACACTTCTAACTCATTCAGGACCATGACCAGTTCACACTGGACACATTTTAAAAGATAATGTGAAGAGACTAACAACAAAATCTGATCTGAGTAATATATCTGAATTGAGCTGCAGTGTGAACGAGGCCATAATCATTAATCAACACATTAAAACTAATGCTCAAGGTTCAATAAAGGTTGAATCAAATAATTAGTCTGAATGACTCTTTCAAAGTATGTGTTACATTTTTAATAGAATTGTTTCCCAGTGACTGCAGATGTGTGTGTTTACATCGTGCATTTTTTTTTTGTATTTGTTTAAAGGAAAGTAGACTTGACTGCACTTACTTTGAAAGAGATTTGTCACAGAAAATAAGGTAAATCTACCTGCTAACCTTCAACGCATCTCTGTAACATGACCTATGAGCTTTAATCTCCATCTAAAGGAATAAAACAGTCTAGAAGATTAAAGGCAAAGTATAATACAAGAGCTGTAGGAGCCTTTCACCACAGGCAACTTGAAACTGAGATTTGACTTCAAAGATCTAAAATTTGATCAAATACAAAAAAAAAGAAAGAAAGTGAGTCTGATTGTGTCCTCTCATGCCCTCTGTCCTTTTTCACCACAGTCTGGGTGGGAGTGTATCATCTCTCCTTTTTTAGAACATACCTGTGATGTCGACTGTCTTGCTTTTACCTCCCTGCCTTTCAAAAACAGAAAGAAATTGCAAGGCTTGACAAACACGCTCACGTGTCAGTGACAAATGTGATAAGGCTGCACAAAAGTTTGTAAAATAGATGACTTTGTAAAACACTAGTGTTATAGTCATATAGTCATTTTAGAAATCTGAGTTCAATTAAAACTAGTGTGTGTATATATATATATTTTCCAGCATTAAGTTATCTTAATCAGTGATGCCAAGAATCACAACTGTGGCTTGTCTTATGCATAATGCAGCGTTATTACATAATGTGTTCTTACAAGGCCCACAAACCTGATTCAGTTGCATGAGTTCTGCACGAGGAATGGGACACAATCGCTGCGAGTGTTGTGTGAGGCTTGTGGAAGGCTGATCAAAGAGTTTCACTGAAGTAACGCAATTTAAAGGTAATGCCACCTTCTGAGAATGTGATAAAATAAACAAAAGCTCAAATGAACGATTCTCTTGTGTTCTGAAATGTCACACCATCAAAGTAAAGTAGTTGGACGAACTGAACTTAAAGAGAGTTTACATATTGACATGAAATGTTGAGTAAAAAACCTAGGTTTGAAGGTGTATGTAAACTTCTGACCTCAACTATAGATCACATATCATGTTGCGGCCAGTGAGCTGCAATGATAAATCGATTAGTTATCGACTATTAAATAAATCGACAACAACAGTTTGAGACTTTTTTTAAAGAATTAAGTCAAAATTCTCCAATTCCAGCTTCTTAAATATGAATCTTTCCTTGTTTCTTTCCTCCTCTATGACAGCAAACTGAATATCTTCGGGGTGTGAATCAAACGAGACATTTGAGGACGTCATCTTGGGTTTTGGGAAACACTTTCACAATCGATCGATGAATTGAGAAAATAACCAAGTAAAGTTAGTTGCAGCCCTGCTTTATTTCAAATGCATTTTTCATACACGGCGGCAATTTAAGGTGCTTTACAAAGATTAGAAGATGAGAAATAACATAAGAATAACAAATGGTGGTGTAGAGGGGAAAAAAACGAAATTTAAGAGTTAAAATGTTTAGAGAACTACATGAACAGCGTGGGCCTGAGTCCTGCATCAAAAGGTCTGAGGATTAGGCAACGTGTAAAAGTCGACACTGAGCGCAAAGGCCGCTTCGCGAAGTTTAGGCCTGGCACTGGGCTCCACTCGCACTCCCATTCCTGCTTGAGCTGAGGGGACCCGATCAGGACTGTACTCCTTAAAACATGCCTGTGACGTGTTTGATCCCATTCCACGTATCGATTTAGAAACAAGCGGCATTGCCTTATACTCAGTTCTGTGGCTGACAGGAAACCAGTGTAGGGACTTAAGAATCAGGTTGATGTGGTCTGACCTTTTGGTCCCTGGAAGAATTCTAGCAGCTACTTTTTTTTTTCTTTTTTGAGAGTCCAGTCAAAAACCCATGACAGCGATCAACGAGATACTGTAAGTGTGAATGAGTTTTTCCAGGTTGGCTTTTTGTTGTGATTCTGGATATACTGGTGAAATAAATATGATTGATGATATGTTTAGACTAAGATCAGGGTCTTGTAACACTGGTCTTATTTAATATTTTTGGACGTTTTCCTTAGCTCGTTTAAAAAAAACTAAACGTACAAATGAAGACGTCCATTTTGGTTGGTTATTAAATAATGCACCAATATTCCCTCTGCCGGGGAGGTTATGTTTTCTTCAGCGTTTGTTTGTTTGTTTGTCTGTCTCTGAAATTTTCAGGAAATGTTGATAATGGGACAAAGAAGAGATGATTACATTTTGGTGGTGTTCTGCATTACCATCTGCATCCAATGATTTTTTTGAAGCATTCTTTATCATTGCGAGATTTCAGCATATGTGTATGTAACCCCACAATAAATGGTCAGATTGTTTGGCAAAAAAAAATAAAAAAATACAGGATAAATTGGCTATAGGTTCTTAAAGTTTGAATCAGGATCCTGGCAAAATTCTGCTATGATCCAGAACAGGAAAAGTGATGGTGCTTGCAGATTTTCAGGCACTGTAAGGCAACGAATGAAGATAAAGACATGCAACGAGTACCAAAGTGTAGCTGAGAGTCTGTTGAATCAGTCGAGTGTGAACGGACTTGTTGTATCTTCAATAGTTATGGAGCTACATCCAGAAGAAAACGCCATTAGCGCCATCGCCATTAGCGAAATAGTGAATTTTGTCAATAACTATTAAACTAAACATGATACCAAGATTATTCCAAAGGCAAAATGAATGTTTTATGATCAGTGAATCCAATGAAGTAGATAACATGAATGTTGGAGGATTATTTCTGGGTGTAAGTCACAATACGTGGGGAAATGAGACGCTTGGCGGAGGTCTGCGCTTTGTAATAACATCACGATATGGAATCAAATAATTTGTTAGAAAATGTGGGAAAATGTGTTACACGTTGAGTTCAGACTGTTTATTACATAATTTAGTCTTACATAAAGTGTTGTTACAGGCTTCCTGCTCATTTGAGTTAGAGACGGGCTTTAATGTCGGTTCTTGTGTTTGTACTGGCTTTAAAACTCTTTTTGGTTTTCTCATACGATGGATAATTAGTACTCTGTGAAGTTTTTACTCTTTCCGCGACGCAGCAGGGCACAGCTGCTGCAGAGATTGAACCCGCCAGCCTTAGCTTACACACGGATCACTCTGCCCACTCAGCCGTCGTGACACCACTCCCCTTTGTGGGGAGTGGTGTCATCGCTTCACTGCCTCCAGCCAACCTTTGCTAAAGCTTGAATCTTTGGCAAGGTGTTACTCTTACATCGCTCACAAATGGCCCCACTGTCCCTTTCAGTCCAGACAAATATCGTCAAATACCTCCGCTGAGCTTAAAATCGACATGAGGAACAGTCTGAGGCTGGAGCGCAGACGGTCACAGTCTTCAGGAAGCCAATTAGATGCTTGTCTAGCCTTGGTAAAGAAGTTATTTTAGAGAGGATTTGGTTGTCTAAAATCTATGCAAATCATTCTGTCACTCTGCATGTCCCATCAAAATGGAGGATTAAGTCAAAAGGTCCAAAAGTATTTTTTGGAGGGTTTGTTTGCTCCTTTGAGTTTCTCCTTTTCACAGCATTAGTTCTTTTATTTCCTTCATTGTGGTGTTTTGCTGAGCTGCAAAGGCAGTGGAAACTACAGGAACACTGAGGCAAGATCCAGATAAACAACAGCGAAGACAAATTAGTTCAGCTGGACATTTTTAGGATGAGAGGCAGCAAACACTAAACGGTTTGTGGAGTGTTCAACTAATTCAATTTAAGACATTTTAAGCCTGTTATGAGTGACATTTAACACCTAATTCACATCACTTTGGACTTTGGTGATGTTCCAGATGTGAATATAGAACAATACTGAGTGATGTCAAGTTATTTATGGCAGCTTTAATGTTTTTTTCTGAGACACATCTCACGATGTGGATGTGTCTTTTACTACGCAACCAAAGCAGTTTAACCCCATTATATTCCATACATAACATCATTCTATCAAGCTTTGGATTAAATACTGAGGGTCAAACCCAAGACCACTAACACCACACATAATTTAACTCAGAAAAGTCAGACACTGGACACGGTGGCAAATTAAAATGTGAAAGTGTCTGACAACAATCTGCTGAAAACACAAACGACTGTTCATCTGACCTCAGTTCAGTTTCCCAGCTCTTGAGTTATATAAGATACATTTTCAATCTCTAATTACCTGGTGGCTGTTCGGTAAATGCAGGTTTTTAGAAATGCTTGACTCTGCTCTCTCATTAAAAATCAAAAATAAGTCATTTCTCTTTTTTATTTTCAGTTTTTTTTTTAGGCACAGAGGGTCCTGCCATCATGCTAATCAGACAAGAAAATACGGTATTTCTGTCTCCCCCGTGCAGCTTCAAGTGAAGATAAGTGCTTGGAAACACATCATGAGAGCTCTTTACCTGCGAGACTGATCTGATTTCCTTCCCGGTGATATAAGAGACATGCATTATTGTACATTAAATATGTGCTGAAGAGCCTGATATTGAGAGTGCACTAAGACTGTTATTTGTGCGTGATGCAGAAGCTCAGAGTTTGATAGCTGTCAACAATTTAAGGCAGATGTGGCTGAAATGAAGCAAGAAGCGAGAGACGTTACACTTATCAGCACTGACGATAACCTTTTAATGCGAGGAGGAAATAAAAGTAAGAGGGAAGCAAAACAGTGAAGGTGAGAGGAGGGAAAAAAAAAAAAAAGATAAGAATGGGAAGGAAAGTGGTTTGAGAAAAGAAATAAAAAGGATGAATCTTTTGTCTGTCTTGAATAAGCAACAGTTAATGATCAGTAAAACACTTGCAGGGTTTCTAAAAGAACTGGTGACTTTTGGAGATTATGTATTTTACATACATAAGCGAGAATTAGCCTATGGACAGTCTGAAACTTGAACATCAGCCGCTAGTTTGTCACAGTACGTTTGTGTTTCCATTCCACTAATCCTTCCTCAGATTGTCAAGTGTTTGGACTTAAATTATCTTTGATCTTGTCCCCCATCTGTCTCGTGCTTTTTCTGTCGCTCCACAGAGAACATTTCAAACTGCTTATCAACATTTATTCCAAAACTTTTTTTTTTTTTCCTTTTAAACCTCACACTTTTCTTTTTCTTTTTCTTTTTTTTTTGTCTTACCGTGCCAGCCCATGGAGTAGGGAAAGGAGACTTCAAACAGATTGTCATATTTGGTCAGCAGTCGCTTCATAATGTCAGCCAGATCTAATAGAGAGACAGACAAGAGAGGAAATTAAAGAGAGAAAACAGAAGGCAGGTGGGTACAGAAAGAAGACAACTGTGAGAGAGTACAGTACATTTTAAAAGACAGTAGGGATGAGGGAGGGGAGATGAGAGAATGTAAAAATAAGTTCAGAGTATTCTTAATCCTAAAACAAAACAAAATACCGCAAACATACGGGAGGAAAAAACAACTCAAAAGTGCTTCTTCTTTTCCTCCTGTCTCTGGATGATCAAATTCTTAAAAAAAAAAAAAAACAGCAGCTAGGCTCAAGTATAAACTCAAACTAAGGCAAAAAGTAATTAAATCCGTTTCTGAGTACTGTTGCTTGATTTTCATTTTTTAATGCAACTCCCATGCTCAGTGTGAATCAGAAGATATCCTTGGGCTTCATACTTGAACACGTTTTAAAGGGTTAGTTCAGATTTTTTGAAGTGGGGTTATGTGAAGTACTTATCCATACTATGCATTGTTATCTTGTTATCTTTTTCCACCAGCTGAGAGAGTATCCTGCCTAAAAGAGCCCTCAGCTGACCCTCAGATGCTTCAGTTTCTGCTTGAATGTGAATAGTATGTAAATCACCAAACCTTGAATCCAGCGGCGACTGGAAGTGAATATATTAACACAGAAATGAAGTAAAAACAACTTCAATAAACAGTATGTTGACATGAACTACAGGACGGGGCATAATAATACTAATCTAAGCATTTCAGAGACATTCTTGCTAAAATTTATGTTTAATATGTGTAAATAGCTCTTCTTCTCCACATAACTGACGTGGGGCGGCGGCGCCCCCCTTTAACTTCAATAAATCACCTTTTTTTTAATCAAAATGTGAACAGACAGAATAGAGGCTTAACATCATCCAGTATGATTATTTTGATTCTAGTCTAACACAACAGGGGAATTAGTGGAGGAAATCTATTTATTTAATAGAGATGTTTTTGGATATTTTTGGAATATTTTAAAGACCCCCTTCAGTCGTTTCAGGGATTTTCCTCCATAGAGAATTATGAGGCAGCCATCTCTGTCAAATCTTGTGCCAACTCCAGCTCTTGACAAAACTTTGATGGATGTATTCATGGAAAGCACTATTTTCTAACAAGATATGTTGCATTACTGGTTTCAGACCTCCAACAAGCAAATGAGGGAGATAACAAGATAGTCTATAAACCTGCAATCACAATAAAATGATCCTTGAATATCTATGGCTCTGACCCCCCACGGTTCCCAAACTCCACCCTTTTTGTCCGAATATGGCCTCTTCTGGCTCCAAAAAGCCAACATGGCGACGGCTGGTTTCAAAACAGTCACTCAAAAACCAATGGGAGACGTAATGGATCTCCCATCCACTTGTACAGTCTGTGTTCATAATGTTTGAAAGTAGGCGTGTTCGTACTTCTGACCAAAAATGTGGGCTTTTCTTTTAGCCACGCATCTCTAACCCAACATTACAAATGAATGGCTAGTTGGTTTGTTGACCATAAACAGGAAACAGTAAAAAGAGACATAAATATCCCGTATGTATTAATTGGAATTGGAAGAACATGCTATTTACGTGACCCGTATCAAATGCAGAATATTGTCATGTTTTGAATAACAGTGGAATATTAAGTGCACATGTAAACGCAGTGAATGAAAACTACTTGTTTTTGAGTTGAGGGGGATTTTAAAGAAGATATTCAGCAGTTCACGAAAAAGAGACTTCATAGTCTCCTCCTCTGAAAACCCTCACAGTGCAGTGAGTGAACGTGGAAGACACACACACACACACAGATGCACAGGAGAGGCTGTGGCCAAGAATCAAACTTGCAGGCTCACCGCTGAGCCGCTGAGCCACCTCAAACTAATCTTAATTGCCATATCGCACTCCCAGTCACTCGCTCTGTCAGTATCTTCACACAAACACTCACCCTCTCTTTCCTCTTTGGCCAGGTCACTGATTCTGAGGACATGTCGTCGTGGTAACAGCAAAGTCTGGTACGGCCAAGTTGCCCAATACGGTACCACCGCCAACCAATACGAACTCTCTGCCACCACGCGCTCCTGAGGGGGAAGACAAAAAAACGGTAGTTTATTCTTACGAAAATGATTCATTCAAAACCACACTGACCTTTTGTAACAATTCGAATTCTTAAGTGTCAAGTCAAGAATACGCTTTGTGGTTTATACTGCGGTTGTTTATTTGACATTTCTCTTTTTTAAGCAGCCTTTCATGGCCTCATTTCCCAAAAGACCAAAGCCAATGCAAGTCGAACAACACCAGTTAAACACACTGATGCGAGCTAAGTGGCAGAACTGATGGAAAAGGCTGAATGGTGTAGGCATTTTAAGAGTACATAGATTAACAGCTACAGAATACAAGCCATGACATTTGCAGAGAGCGTTGGTGGATATCTGAATATGTAAGAAACAGTTAACACTGACATTTGCATTTCACGGCAGCCTTGGTTAAGGGTTTCTATTTTAAAAGCAAATGCCGATGTATTATCTAGCACAAATGTCATTACCTGTCTCTATACGAAACACTGACAGTCAGAGGAAATTATTGTGTAGCCCACATCACTCAGAAGAACAGCAATTTCAGAGTGAATATAGATGTAATTATTCATCGTCTTTGATTTTTTCACACATTTCCATTTGAGTTTTATTAAACCTGCCTTCACAACTGTAACACTAAAGCATTTACGGTGAAAATCAAGTCAACTAATGGAGCGGCTTCAATTTCTTTGGGGAATTTTAAATGAGCTACCTTCACAGTCAGTTTAACAACTCAAGAAATAATGTGCCACATCAGAGTTGTTCCACTCTCTACATCTGCTACACTGTTATACACTAAAGGCGTTTGCACACATGAAAGTCCAAACCAAGGTTCATGGGTTTTTTGTTGTTTTTTTTTTACTTTTGTTCCGGTGAGTTTTGCTTTCAGTCTGCGATTTTGGTTGCGGACTAGTACGTGTGCTGCGTCTCCTTATGCTTGACATTAATTGGATCAGGGTTTCCCATTAATGATCTAGACTCTGGTGTTCCGCTATAGACCTTTTATAATGAGCCGAACATCTTGTGGTGACAAGAGTCTCACTTTGCAATGTAGCTGACGATGTAAATTCATTTTGGGCCACATTCGGAACGTGCTGGTAACGCTACAGTGCCACATCATTGCCGGTGTTTAGACACACGACAAAATACCGTATTCCTCAAATAGTGTCCGGGGCTTTTATTTCTCTCAGCGGCAGAAGGTACCAGGCCTTTATTTGAAGGAAGCTTGTATTAGAGTCAGGCCTTTATTTCTAATTTGCTCTGTTTAGTAAGGAGAAATGGTGGTAATTAGCTCGAAACCATGTTTTGATCCGTTCCCGTGTGCGATGTCAAAAGTGCGCAACATTTCCTTTACCTTTACAAAATAAAAGCTCTCTCCCATTTCAGCGGATAGAAACCATTCATTGCTTAACAGAGCTTTTATTTTAAAGGTTGTCTTCCTGCGGCGCGCGTAAGTTTCTACACTTTCAACAGTTTTGCTGAAAAAGTAAGACACACACCTGCAGTGACTGAAATCAGACAATAACGCTTCAGATGATGATCTAGAACAACAAAGAGATTAGATTTTTGAATGTATTCAATTAAAAAGTGAAAAGTCCGTAAGTCCAGACCAAACAAGGTAGGTGTAAAAACACCCTAAGTCTTTCATAAAAAATTCATACGTGTGTGTTTGTGTGTGTCCATTGGTGCGTATGCTGAAATTTTACCTCGTTTGTTTGTTCATGCACTTTTGTTCATGTCCCTCTTTTATGTGTGTGCAGCACGTTGTAACTGTGTGTTTTTAAAAGCGCTGTGCAAGTAACGTTTTACTTATTAAGTCGTCAGAATATCCCATCAACGTGTACTGGTGTTTGTAGCTGGTGTAAAGAGGAAATGTTTTGACGTGGAACATGATATTGAACAAGCCGAAGATGAACCTAAAGACCTACATGCATTCGAATGAACACTTTAGCGAGACATTAAGACACACTCGAACATCATTAGCGCATTAAACCACCTCGCTGCATGCACCGACAACAACATAACAAAAACCGGGGCATACTACAGGAAGTATAAATAAAATGCTGCGAAAAGGTTCAGCGAGCACTTTGGAAGAGTTCAAAATGGTTATAAATCATCTCAGTCAGGACAGTCGCTTTGCAGCAGGAAGCCTTATTATCATAAAGTGTTTTAAATGCAGAATGTGTTTGAAGCTGAGATTTAACAAGCTGATGAGTGGGCACAAACACGACCTGACCTTGGTATTACATTCATCAGAAACAGATTAGTTGTAGAGGTGTGTGTGTGTGTGTGTGTGTGTGTGTGTGTGTGTGTGTGTGTGTGTGTGTGTGTGTGTGTGTGTGTGTGTG
>JAPQRN010000005.1:34128742-34139192 GCA_037367275.1 Coranthus polyacanthus
TGTAACGTATATTTTCTGTAAATGAATCTTAGTCCCACATAACAAATCCATGCTCAACATCAATCCAAAACAATGTAAATGCATTCATTAAATAAATGCACAGTTGTTTACACAATACAGGATCCGAACGATAATCTAAATATTTTTTTGTTTTAGAAAGTGGTTTGACGGACTGATTAAAAAGTAGAATTTTAAAATACACTATGCAGAAAAAGGTGCGTGAAGCTGCAGCTCAGTCCACCTGTGTGTACGGCAAGCCCCGAGGGGAAAACCTCACGACCCCACACTGGCGCAGACTGACTTCAATGGAAACTTATGAACGCACCAGTTAAACTCGAACAACGGCAGGAAACTCACAGACGGACTCTGTCTCAGTAAAAAGTTAAAACCATGATGGAGCTTTCCTATCAGTCTATGAAAATCGCTCATCAAGCCAGGGAGGCGGTGAGTAGGAGTTTATGGGTCTTTTTTGTGGGGGGGAGACGGGGGGGGGGGGACGTTTTCTAGTAGACGTGATGGACAGTTTTGGTGAAGCTAACAACATTTAGCTAGCTCGCACTGTTGGCTGGATTTCGTTTCGTTGTGTAATTAACCGTCCCAGATGACAACCGCACAAAAGGAAACACGCAGCCCCATCCAGGGTCAAGGACAGTGTGTTTCGTAAAGGTTTACACCAAACAACGGCTGAAGTGTTACGCTGTAAAGGAGTACGTTAGCTAGCTGTTAGCCGTTGGATTGTGTGTTCCCATGGTAACAGTATGTCGGCGTCCACCGATTGCCTAAACCCCGTTCAGCTGGTTTTCAACATACTGTGGTGTTTTGTCGCCATCTTCTGGCACTTTCTCTAACAATTAAGAAACGGACGTGGCTTTGTTTCAAAACCACAAACGCAGGTGTATCTGTCTCTTTAATTATGGCTTCATTCATAGGGCTAGTCGTATCAGTTGAATTCACATCGTTACCATATATAACAACACTTCCTTCGCGTTGCAGTGATTCTTATTCAAATCAGTTTCCTGAAAAGGCCTTGAAAAAACAACCTGAAACCACCTCAGGGAGTACTGAAGTTTATGTACTGGTGGGTACTTTAATTTACAACAGTGAATCACAGACCTCGTGTCTCTTAAAAGTCAACTTTTTCATGAGCTCAGAAAAGCAGGTCTGTTTTCAGCTTTGAGACGGTGCATTTTAAAGCGAATCCAAGAGGGTTTTAAAGAGTTTAAAGACAGAATAGAATTTCCTCAGCCCACGAAGGAGCACCTAACATATCACAAACATCGAAATCAACACATTTGGAGATTTGGAAATGGGCAGGAAGGGGATAAAAAAAAATGCAATCTGAAAAGTAACTAAAGCTGACAGAAAACTTTAAAGGGTGCAATATTTGCCTCTGAAACGTAGTGCGGTACTTACATAAAATCGAAATACTCAGTCAAGTACAAGTACCTTAGTGCATTACAGTACACTATGTCCAGCTACTTTCTAAAGGAGTCCTTGTTGTTAATTTATCCTTCCATTTCTGTCTATAACACAGACCAAAGGCTTGTTATCATGTCTTGTAGCATTAAGGCAACAGAGGTGTTTTTGAACTGCTCATTATTTCTGTGTAAAGGATGAGCTGAGGACAGAAATGAGGAGGAAGAGCCTTCTCATCCTCATCTATCATCACCTGCTGGGCCAAGGGTGAGTGATGATGTGCTCTTGAGGCTTTATTTGAATGACATAAAACAAGAAAGCCGGGTGAGTTTGAGCTTTGTTTGATGAGATTTGAGTTTGGAAAGGAGAGCTGCAGATGCTCGGTCTTTGAAAGAGTAAAGTTTTGGGATGATGTACAAAGAAATTGGGTCCATAGGTGCGACTGTGTGCCGTTATTGGCTACAGAACATGCAATTCATCAGCAGAAATGCATTACAAGTAAATTACATTGTAATCTCCAGGCCTGAACTTTATGATCTTTCCCAGTTACAGTGTGGGTTTTATGTGTGTCTATCCACCAGCTACATGGCTGCAGCTGTAGCCTTGGACCAGGAGACTAATGGAGGTGTGAGGAAGTTCGAGGTTTGTGATAACATCGATCTGGAGATGGTGCTGATGGAGTATGAGAGCTATCACAACGTCAAGTTCCAGAAATATCCCAAACTCATCAAGAGAACAGCAGAACCAGGTTGTTGTTACTATGTCCCTAATAAAACAGAAATCCTTGTAATTGGACCAGATACCTTTATCGGTTGCGTTCACTCAAACATCACACCCTCCGCTTAAAACCTTGGTATCGTCTTTGACTGTCATTTGTCCTCTGATCTCCACATAAACAAGCTTGTCCAGTCCTGTTTCCTCCAGTTTAGAAATATCGCAAAAATCAAAATAATTTAGAATTCCATTCAAAATCCTATTAATTACATTTAAAGCCCTGCACGACCTCGCCCCGGAGTATATCTCCAACCTTCTGGCTCCTCACTCAACCTCAAATACTGGTGTCTTTTCCGTTCCCTGCTCTAATTACACTACAAACGGTGATCGTGTCTTTGCCCTCTGGAATCGTCTTCCTCAATCTGCCAGATGCGCTGAGAATCTGGAGAATCTGAGTTTTGAGCGGCTTTAAACTCACCTTTATCGTCAAGCTTTTTTGTACTCCAACAAGGGGTGTGAGTGTGTGTATATTCACTGGTGTGTATGTTATGTCCTTGTGTGTTGTCATTTTTATCATGTATGTATGTGTGTGTGCTGAAATTTTTGCCTGGTTGTCTATTTATACACTTGTTTTATCTCTCTCTTTTATGTGTGCACAGCACTTTGTAAGCGTGTGTTTTAAAAAGTGCTCCGTAAATAAAGTTTTACTTACTCTTTTGTTTCTAGGTGAGAGCCGACATGTAAGAAATGGTGGAATGAAGAGGTAAGATGTTTCTCTTGTCTGACTTGGATGTCTTTGTCTACTTGTTCAGTCACCTGCCTTTTTTCTGCCGTGTTCTTATCTCAGTACCATGGGAACACCATCCTTCTGTGCTCAGAATATCAACAAAGTGTAAAATAGTTAAAACAACATGGCAACAGTTGAAGACATGTATTTGGCAGGGATGTTGACTACTGTATTCTCGTGCATTTTGTAAGTAATGAAAGAAAATTAGCTCTACTGTAGCTTTCCTATCTTCTTCCAGTCACAGATGTCTTCTGTCTAATCTTGTCTTTCAGGAGTTCCTGTTCAGCTGCAAAACCTCTTCCTAAAATCAACACATCCCAAAGGCCAAATTCTGGTGGCAGTGCCAAGAAGGCGGCAGCCAGTGCACATTCAAATGTAACACGTTAAATACACAACAACACAACTCAGCCGGTTTATTCAAAAAGTGATTATTTTGACATACTGATGATTTATTTTCTTAGGAGAACGGCTCCTCTGTTCCTCCAGAGTCGTCAGAGTTTGGTCTTAATGTGTCCTCCATCCGAAACGGACCGTTAGGAGAGGCAAGCGTGAACAAAAAGGTAGAAAGAGGAGTTCTTCAAAGTACTGGGGATGGTGATGATTTGGAACCAAACTTAGCATTTATATGTAGAGTAGCTGCTTGGATGTGTCACCAAATTCATTTGTGAAAGTTTAAAATGAAATCTTTCATCTAACCATCACATATGTTTTAAGAGACATAAACAATGGATCATATTTGCATCGTCATATTCCCTACTTTTGCATAAATAACAATGCGCTGTTGTGTTGTTGTGCTAGGGCCAGCTGTCCGAAGGCCGTTCGATGCACGATGCTGTCAAAGGAGCCGGCAGTGACTCAGACCACATGGTAATCACAGAGGAGCCTCTTCCGAACGCTCAGGAAATATAAATCTCTCAAGATTACTAAATACCACCACTACAGCTACTAACAGTGATGACTTCTGTTGTGTTGCAGGAACGTTTGCTGAAACCCCTCAGTGGTTTTTCTGGAATGAGTGGTGAGATGAGAGAACTGGCATCTGTTATCAGCAGGGTATTGAATGCACACACACACACACACACCTGACAAACAACATCAACATCTGAAGAAGCTGATTTTGTCTAAATTTCTGATACAGGACATTCATTCATTCAACCTTTATTAAATCTTGGGATATATTGAATTAGAAGCCTCAAAAACTACAAGAATTTAGCCCAAAAACTACAAGAAACAGTGGTGGTAAAAACAATGAAAAGGTAACACAGCAACGAGGATTTGGATAAAACAATGTGATAAGAACAATACAGTGCAATTCAGTAAAATAAAAACAATATAAGCCAAACGAAACGGCTAAAACAGGAACATTTAAATATGTTTTAGCCGTCAAATACGGTAGTCAAAAATACAGTGTAGAATACATATTATGAGAAAATAGGTTTAGTTGATGTGATAATGGGCATGGGCACTAGAGAGCAGTAAAGAGCTTTATTGTGAATGAATTGATCTGCTGTATTAATGAAGGCCCAGGTTCTATCTATTTCCCTTATCGGCCGCTTCATTCTAAAGGACACCTATTTACGAAAGCCTCATCACACCAGGATGTGTGTCCTCGTCCGTTCCCCCACACGCACCCCCTAACTCTGTGAATGTGTGTTTGCTCCAAAAAGGACATCTATTTGCACAGCCCCAACGTGCGGTGGGAGGACATCATCGGGCTGGAAGACGCCAAGCGATTAGTCAAAGAGGCCGTCGTCTATCCCATTAAGGTACGGCCGCTGCCCGAGCACGCTGGTATTTCAGCACTGGTCGCCCGTCTTCGATTCTGAATACATCTCCTTTAAAGGGCCTAAAGAGAAGCAGGGCAGCGGGGTCAGGTCAGTATGTTAGGCTGACATTAAATCCATATCTGGGATAATATGGTAACGCACATACACAGATGGATAGATAGGCATGGAGACAGGAACACACACACACACAATGGCATCTTAAATTTATATATACAGCCAGACTCACCTTTTTTTTCCCCCTGCATACAGAAATGCCACACAAATAAGAGCTGGCACCCATGATTTGATTGCACGCACACACAGAAAATACATACACAGGCTTTTATCACCATCACCTAGACCTTTCTCATGGATATGATGACAACAAATCAGGTTGTCTGCATCCTCTTGACATTTACACACAGAGATGAGGACTGATGTGTCTATCTTCTACTCTGCTGGCCAGTTTTATTGAATAACACTGTTCCCACAATCCCTAACTTCTGCCTCCATTATTATTCATTCCAGTAGTATAAGGTCAGTTTGGTGATTTGCCTCTGTTTACCACCTAAAATTCATATCAATTTGTGGTATGTGATATTTGCAGCTTTAAGTCAGTTTAATTGGTCTGCAGAAAATGAAAACATATATATGTTGTTTGAGGTTGATAATGGTTTTGCAGCAATGAATTCTTCTTGTATTGAACTATGAGATGTTTTATCACAGTTTTGTCAGTGTGTCTGATTTAATTGCTCTAATTTTGTTCCTGGAGCCTTTTACGCATTTACCCAAGCCTCTCATTTCTGCTTCTCTTTTTTTTTTTTTTTTTTTTTTACCTCAATCCCTTTCCTTCCGATCAGTCTTTTTTAAATCCAGCTCCTTCCTTCTCTTTCTCCACAGTACCCCCAGCTGTTCACGGGGATCTTATCTCCGTGGAAGGGCTTGCTGCTCTACGGTCCGCCAGGTAACATCTCAGCTTTACTGATAAAATTCAAAGATATTTGTTTAAACTCATAAAGTGCATGACAATAAATCAGGGTTTCTTTAGTGCTGAAATATAAAAAACAGCCGTCAGAATTTTAGACCTTAAAAACTGATTGGATTTAGTGCTTCTTTGAAGCCTGTTGAAAATGCACTTTCTCAAAGTCCAGTGCACCTTCTGTAAAAAGCCTCCAGCAAACACCAGTATTGTTCTATATCCACATCAGCACTGGCACTAGTGCGTCTGGACTTGAAATAGGTCTTAAATTGCATTCATAATGGTCTTAAAATTGTAAAATGTAACTTGTTGGAACCCGCAGAAAGCGTGTAAAATGCTGTCTTCCATTTTTAAATTGTCCTGTACATGTAAACATCTCATTCACACACAGGTACAGGTAAGACCATGCTGGCCAAGGCTGTAGCTACAGAATGTAAGACGACCTTCTTCAACATCTCAGCCTCCAGCATCGTCAGCAAGTGGAGAGGAGACTCGGAAAAGCTTGTCAGGGTACGTTATTATTCAACACATACAACAGAAATGTTTTGATCAAAGCATTTATTTGGTGCCGTTTTAAATCAAACAGGAAAAAAGTCATATTCTGTGTTTTTGAGTTTGTAACATTTTACACCTGCAGGTGCTGTTTGAGCTGGCCAGGTACCACGCACCATCCACCATCTTCCTGGATGAACTGGAGTCAGTAATGAGCCAAAGAGGAACCAGCATGGGGTAAGATGAACCACTTAGTGCAGTCAACGCAGCTGAGAGTTCAAGGGTCAATGTAAGGCCTTGTCTTTGTAAAGTATCACTGACCAAAAGAGACCACTGTACGTGAGATGTCTGTTATCACATATATGTATATGTTATGCAGTGTTTCACCTCATGTCTGACTGTAAACAGGAAACCAGAAATCTAACGACTTAAAATTGCACTATGATCATTTTTACCATAGTCATTTTGTCTAGTGAGTAAGGATCGTATTATTGACATACTGTAATTGAATTTTTTTTTTTTTAGCCATTATCGTTAACACTCATGGCTCAATAAAAACAGAAGTCCATTAGTCCTGTATCATTCTTTGGACAGTAAACAGTAAAGGATAAATGGTTACTATGTCCTTGTGTTAATGGATAGAGCTTTGAATATCTGGATGCAAAGATCCATAAGAGAACAGTGGACTCGTTTGTTTTCAGAGGAGAGCATGAGGGCAGTCGTCGGATGAAGACAGAGCTGCTGGTTCAGATGGACGGACTGGCGAGATCAGAGGATCTGGTGTTTGTACTGGCTGCCTCCAATATGCCTTGGTAATATCTTTACATGAACACACACACCTCATAAATACAACAAACCAATGGCCATCACGATTTTTTTAAGTTAATGTTATCAATTCATTTATAAATACAGTGAAAGACACACATACAACATAATGCAAATCATCCACTGGGCTCAGATTATTTCCAAGAACAGAAGACGAAGTGATGGCAAAGTTTATTTATGGCTGCTGTGTATTGTTCCTCAGGGAACTGGACCACGCCATGCTGAGGAGACTAGAGAAGAGGATTCTGGTCGGTCTTCCCTCATCACCAGCTCGCCAAGCCATGATGTCCCATTGGCTGCCGCCTGCCAGCTCCAGTGGAGGGGTAGAGCTACGAACTCAACTGGATTATGACACTCTCGCAAAGGTGTGTTTATAATCTGTGTGAAGGCAGTTTAAAGGAGCTTTCATACCTTCAGCCTGTTTGAATTGTCCTGTAGTACATTTTCACCTTCAGTGAGGTTCATTTGGGTTGATGTGAACACACTAATGACACAATGAATTCTGGAGCGGTTTGTTTATGGAAGGAATGTGACCCAAGAGGTGTCGTCTTGTGAGAGAAACACCGATATGAAATTTAACATGGAACACAGGCAAACTACGCCATAGTTCAACTGGGACTGAACCGGGACCACCTCCTCTAAAGGGTCTGTGTGCGGTTCGTTTGGTCTGCATCCGAGTGCAATGAATGTGCTCACACCTGCCCAAACAAAACCAATCCCACCAAGAGGAAAAATGCACTACAGTTCAATTCAAACAGACCGAAGGCTGCAGGTGTGAAAGCACTCGAACAGCACAGCGACTGTTATTATCTTATCTCTGCGTGTCTGCTCTAGGAGATGGAGGGTTATTCTGGGTCTGACATCAGGCTGGTGTGTAAAGAGGCTGCCATGAGACCAGTTCGCAAGATTTTTGATGCTCTGGAGTCACATCAGGACGGTAGGACGGGACACGCAAGGACCTACAACCACCTCACCAATTCCATTCTTAGATCCATGTCTTTAAACTAGTGTTAAATACCGAAGGCAAACTGATTATTCTTCACAGGAGACACCGACATGCCTGCCGTCCAGCTGGAAACTGTGACAACGGCTGACTTCCTGGAAGTGATCACCCACACCAAGCCCTCAGCCAGAAGCCTGATGGACAGATACACAGCATGGGAGAGAGAGTATAAATCTGTCTAGCAGTCATACAGACATTTTGAAATTAGAGAAAGACTTTTACACAACAGCCTGGTGGAGAAGACAATCCCCACTGCTAATGCAAATTAAAGTGCATCTTAAAACAACAGTCAAGTGTCCATATCATTCAAAGACCTTGTGTGATCGTTCCTTCTGCTCATAATGGTGAAGAGAAGATGGTTTTCAGCAGAAGTGACAGGAGACTTTCTGAAGATGTACAGACTTCACCAGGAGGAGTTGGTAAAGTACTAAAATGTTCCTTATTTTCTTTCCCGCGGGGCTGTAATAAAATAACAGTAACAAAGGGGGAATCCTATACTGAAAAGGAACTTTGAAGATGTCGGGCTCAGATGGATGAACCGTTTAAATTAACGCTGGGATGCATTTTTCACAGAACTGCGACTGCAGATTCTGTCCCCATCACTTACATTGAAAGTGCATTTGAGGTTACGCACCTGACGATTGTTTTAAGACTTGAAGGATGGTGAATGCGTCCTTTAAGCCCCTTCGTGCAAAACAAGTGAGTCCCGCGGTAGATTTCGGTGACTACCTGTAGCTTAAAGCAGGTTCTTCAGGATGTGTTCAACGGCCTCTGGGAAACTGTCACAGGTCAGGTGAGGTGGAGGGCTTACTTTCTTCTCATCTCCTTCTCTGTATTTACCTGAAAGAGAGAAGAGAAGGAAAAATGGCATCAGCCTGAAAGCACTGTATAAAAGCATAATAATACTGGATTATAGTGGACATCCAGGTAGACGGTTAATCGAACAAACAACTCACCGGTTCTGACGAGAATACCCAACATCCCTGCGTTCTGAGCCCCGCCAACATCGTCTCTAGCATCCTGAAGGAAACACAACTCCACTTGAACACAAGTTTTTAACCGTACACCATACAGTTTTCTGTTTGTTTTAACAATTTGTGATGTAATTAATATATTTTTTTACCAGCTAATTAAAGTATTTATAGCAAAAAAGAAAATATGTCAAGTTTGCAGGATGTTCTTTAAATGAAAAAAGAAAATAAAGATGCAGAATAGTTTAGCATTAAAATGTTCTGATCCCTGTTCAGTGTGTAGAGCTCTTTAGTTAAATTCATACAGCATTGTGTACTTACGTCTCCGATCATGACGGCTTCATCAGGACAACATCCTAAATCAGACAGAGCCTGTTTAAAAGGACACAATGAAAAGAGAAAAACAAAACAGCAGCTATATTTAGAGAGAAACTAAGCTGAATAACCATTACATTTTAGACTAAACAAACAAACCAAAATATAGAAAATGTATAATTTGGTACATTAAAAACATTTTTTTGCAACTGTTTATTAAACATATAGACTTAAAATGTGGTGAACGGTGTCCTAACGGGCCAAGAATGTCCTACCTGTGTGAAAAAAGTCTTTTCAGGCTTTCCCACCACTGTAGCTTTACAGTCTGTGGCGTATTCCAGTCCTGTCACGAAGGGCCCGGGGCCGAGGGCCAGACCGTCTTTACGTTTGTAGTACCGCGCCTTATGGATGGCGATGAGAGGCGCACCGTCCAGAATCATCCTGAGGAGAAATTCAGACGTTTAACACGCTGCACTGTGCGTATCGGAAAAAAAATATATTAATGCTATGAGCGGAGAGAAGGAAACAAAAAGAGCTCCAACGTTACTCAATCTACAGTTTTTAAAAAGGTTACAGGTGTGTTTTGGAGGCGTCCGTTTGATCAATGATATAAAACGTTCAGGGGAGACAAAAAAGTAAGGAATTAAAAACTTGTCTGGTTTCATTTTGTTATCCAATTCTACGCCATCAATTTAAAAAAAAAAAATAGATTAACATGTACAAACGTAAAATGACCTGAAAGCTTTGTTAAGTGTCTGGTAGTTGAAGTGATCGGGAGCGAGTCCGACGACGACAGCGTTGGGCTCCGACGTGTCGATACCTGCAAACGGACCAGTCTGTTCCGTTAAGAAGGCATGTATACACACTACATGGTGTCTGCAGTAACAGTAAGAAGACGTGGAAGTATTACTAAATTAATGAATTAATTCACTTCAACACAAAGTTATTTTTTTAAATAAAACAGCTACAGGCTCAGTGCTGCTAATAATTGCTTTGTTCGATGCCATTTTCACACTAAATACTGTCAGAATTAATAACTTTGGTCATACTTATTTGGGTTATCGTTTGTTGTCTTTTCTTGGATGCATTTACAGACTGAAATTAAAGCAAGGCAGATTTTGCAGCTCTCAGCGAAGGGCAGCGAAATGGAGAAAGGTCAACGATAAACGGTTACTTTTGTTC
>JAPQRN010000005.1:34156073-34173919 GCA_037367275.1 Coranthus polyacanthus
AGAGTGAGATGAGAGGAGCAAATGAAACGTCACAGGAATATGAGGCTCGCAGGGACAGAGCGACACCATAAAACCACTCACTCAGACAATAAATGAAACAAAGATGCTATAATACAACTGACTCAGATGTCTGATGAAACAGATAGTGTGTAACAGTTTGCTGAAATAGATTGTGTAATGCTATTTGATGAAAGAGTGTAAAAACCTGTTCAAACATTTTATGAAGAGGTGGCAAAACAAATGCAGGGTGAAAGATGCACCTGAAGCGCCTCACGCAAACAATACAAGACACAAAGTTGTCTTCGTAGCATTATGTATAAAAGAGAAAATGCCTTTTGTTCTATTGCAAATGCTTAATTAAAACAAATTACTGGTAAAGGATGATCTAACATCTGAGATAACTTTTTCTTTTTTTTTTAAAAAGGTGAACTGCTCAAAATGTAATGTTTCATTTACCTGTTCACCAGAAAATGAAATAAAAACGTAACAAAAAATACAAAAATGAAATGTTTAACTCACCAGTAATGCTGGAGTTGTCTTTGGTTGCGTATGCAGGGAGCCCTTCGTCTCTGTTTTTGTGAACCTGAAAAAACATACAGACAGTGAGCATTTTATATACTTGTTATACATCACAATCGTATATAAAAATAATTCATTTCAGGTTATATAATATCAATACGAGTTTCCTTTTAGAATGTACCAGCTTTTGTGTTAATTGTACTTTTTGTTTTAGGTCAAATTTACAGGTCGTCTTTCTCCCTCTGTATCTAAAATCCGTAATGTGTATTTATAATATTTTACGTACTTTATATTCTTGTTCAAATTCTCTACATAACTCTACTACTGTCGCTCCCTCCTCCTTCTCCTCTGGAGGTCTGGTTAATGTGGGAGTCGACAGGTTAAAGATTAGAGCTGCCCTAACAGGCTGAGGTGACAGAGGGAGAACAAACACACCGTGGCCATTAAACAATCCACGCCTGGGCCTATTAGCTGGGATCAGAGTGGGGTGACTGTTTCAATTTCTACAGGGAAAAACCAGCCTATCAATCTGCTTATGCAGATCACATCGCTGCCTGACTGCAGCACCATTTAAATAATAATTAGCTAAAGTGGCCTAGGGGGATATTTACGTTTTTGTAAGCTGGGTCCTCTCGGTGAGGTGGGGTGGAGCTGGAGAGAGGCAGGCTGGCAGGAGGGGAGGCGGGCAGGCTGGGAGACTCCTGCAGGATAGGGTCTGAGGAGGAGGGAGGGGAGGTGCTGGGATACACTGCGCCGATCCCCCTCTCCTTCCCCCTCTCTTCTCCGGTGCTCTCACTCAGGGAGGCCGCAGGGAGGTACAGGTTGCTTTGAGTCTGTGGCGGCCTGCTTGTGAAGCTCCCCTGCTCTTCCTCCTCCTCTTGCTTCGATGACTCCACGTCCACCTCCCCCTCCTCCTCGCTCTCCCCTCCCTCTGCTTCTCCATCGCCTCCGCTTTCGCTTCCGTAACTACAGCTGCTGCTGGGCGATAGCCTCTGGTGGCGGTCTGACCCACTGACTACAACCCCAAAGTCCTCATCTGTGGCTCCTGCAACTCCTCCACCGTTGCTGTGGAGCTTGGCGAGGCTCTCCGCGTCTTTAATGACAGGGCGAAAGGCGGAGCCGTAGCTCGGCTTCCTGCTTTGGAGCGTCGGGGTGTCCAGGAGTTTGAGCCAGCCCTCTGACGTCACAGGCCGGAGGTCGGGGGTTACTGTTGGGCACTCTGGGTCAAACAGTCCAGATCTAGGTGTGGTGGTTCCACTGCTGCTACCAATAGATGCAGTGACACCATTCCCATTGCCAGCTACAGCTCCAGGCTCACTGGGGTCAGACAAATCCAAAAAGGCCTGCCTGAGAGAGGGGTTTTCAGCGAGGGAAGACAGGGCACTGGGCTGAGGCTGGAGGTAGGTGGGGACAGGGATTCCTCCCGCTGCTCTCGGGGGCCAAAACATGCAGAAAGGAGGGTAAAAAGTGTCTTTACGTCCTGGCCATAAAAGACCAGACAGGCCTGCTCCTTTCTGCCCAGCCGAAACATCACTGTCCTCTTTTTTCTGCTGGCAGAGGCCGAAAGCTGGGAAGGGGTAAGGCGAAGGAAAAAGGGACGTTGGAGGGAACTTCTGCAGCATGCCGAAGCCTTTGCTCGGGACAGGGATGACAGGGTAGCTACGAGGCGTCTTACGAGGAGACAGGCTGCCACCGTCCAGGTCCTCGTCATCTTCAAAGCGGGCTCTTTTCTGAGAACCCAGGTCAGGTCCCATCATGTGAGGCATCACTGAACCTGGGAGAGCCTTCACTGGGCCCATGGACGAGCACTGAGCCGAAGAGGGCAGCGCTCTTTTTCTGCTGCCTCCATTGAACATAGCTTTGACGTCCTCCCAAGCGTAAACTAACTCATCAGCTGGGTGTTTATCGGTGAGTTTGAGATGTCGTCGCCAGGAGTTAAAGTTGGCGGCGTCAGGCTGGGTGTACTTGGCGTCTGGTGTACGGTGGGAATGGAAAATGAACTTATTCGGGGAGAAGTACATGTTGCAGAAGGAGCATTTGATGCATTTGGCCCTGGAGCTGTTGTAGCGAGCAGGAATGAAGTTGCCACGACAACCCCAGGCGCACTCGTGTGTCACATCAAAAGCAAAGTTGTCTGGCAGTTTTGGTGGCGAGTTCTCTCCCAGGAAGGACTTGCAGAGGCGCTCAGCTTCACGCTTTGTGATCATGCCACAGCGACGCGATGAGATGGGCATGGCACCGGCCCGACGCAGGATCTCCAACTGAACCGGAGTGCACTGAACACAAGTGATACCGAGGGCCACGCGACGATTATGAATCTCATTGTAGCTGTAGTTCTTCAGGAGTGTATTGGAAATCTGCGCTAGGCAAAGTCTCTCATTGTTATCAATGACAAGTGATACAATGGGAACGCCGTACAGGATGACCTGGCCCACCTGGTTGGGCTTGAGGGGTGAAGAGGAAGAAGAGGGGGAGGACATGGAGGAGGAAGACGAGTGGAGGTGGGCGGGTCTGGGTGGAGTCAGGGGTTCCTGCTGGTAGGGGCCTGTTGAGCTCGTCATGATGATTTCATTCGGGCTAGATAAATGGGTCTTATCCATACTGGGCGGCAAACTGTCTGCAGAACAATCTGCAAGGAAGGACATAACGAAACAAACAAAAACATGTGTTACTTAAAAAACACACACACCTACATGCTTAGGAAGCTGATCATTTTTCATTAAATCCACTAATTCTAACATATAAAGTGTGTTTTTTCCAAAAATTGAATGCATAGAAAATTAAGTAAAAGTGCTCTAAGTTACAGTTCCTAAAAGTAAAATCATCCCAACGACACTTGAGTTTAAAATGTATCAGTACCTGGCTCTTTATTTTAAAAAAGTAAAATAAATAAAAATCTTTGACGTCACATTATCTGTGTACAAATTTGGCTTCAACCTGGGAGTGCTGTCATCCGAGCTAGACTAAATAATTGTAGGAGCACATGCACTTTTCAGTTATGATATTGTTTAATTATTAAAGAGTTGTAAAATAAAGTGCTTGAGTGATAACAAACACAAATGTCAGTATTTTTCTCTCTGATTTCTCAACATTAAGAAGAACTATTAAATCATAATGTTTAATTGATGCATTTATTTTCCCCAATAATATACTTTTTCAATTAAAGGCTCTAAAAGTAATGAGCGTCTTTAAGCAGTGTGTGTCTTATCAGGAGTACAGTGTAATGACACATTTCTAAAATAATTAACTACACAGTTTATTTTCAAAATCATAGCCTATATAGGAACATTAATGTTTAAATTGTATGTGTAAACATATTAAAATACAGCTTAGAGCTATTTACAATTACAACATAATAAAAAAAATAATAATTCACCATGTTTTAGAGTAAAGGGAAACACACACACACACACAGAGTACAGGCAGGATTTAGGACAACGTCGGTGAAACTGTTTTCTGAAACAAATCAAAGATGATAATTTTATTAATCTTGAATTGATATTTTTTAATAATAAACGTGTGTGTCTTGAATACTGTCCACAGGTTGTTGAAACAACACATTGAGGGCCGAGTATGTGTAGCTTTAACAACACAGTTTGTTATATTAAAAAAGTGCGTCATTTCTTTATTTTTATACCGACTTGTGGATATAAAAAAAAAAAAAACGGAGAAAACAGTTACTCTGAAGAAAAACTAGGCTATATTTCCATGTTAGAATAAAACAAAACGTAGGCTACTGTGTGTCTGCGGGAAAGCGATGGAATGCATTATTTTAAATTATCTTTCTAATTTAATTTTAATACTGAAGTCATGTCATTCTAAATAAACTATTAAGACATTTACAGGCATCGGCATTTGATTGAGAAGAATCCTTCTGATAGTTTTTTTTTTTTATCTTAATATTAACATCTGATTTTAAACTCTTGTGTCATATTTATTCCAATTATAAACAACTTAAAAAAATACTTAAAATGAAAATCAGAATAGAGACATCAAATGATCTCCAGATTTTTTTCATTACCACTATTTACACGACAGCAGTTGTTATGGCGTAATTATACGCGCATAATAAAACCCCAGCATTACAAAGTGTTTTTTTATAAAACAGTATATACCTTGAAACGACCGCAAAATGAAAAGCATAGCATATGAAGGCGAAACATTAAAGGGTTTGCTGACAGATAACTGCAACATGCAGGACCCAATTTACCAAATAAGCAAATAACTCCGAATAGTTTATTCATTCTTTTTTTTAAACTACTCTGGGTTTTACTTCTCACTAGAGGCCAAGTTTAAAGTCTCACAAACATCCGCGGTTCTTTGCGCATAAAGTTTTCATGTGGAAATGCGGCCAGCTCTGTTCATCCCTACGTACGAATTAAAAAGACATAAAGTGACAATAATAACAACGATAATAATAATAAAAACAAGTTTTTCAGTGTTAACCGTTCACACGCCACACGCGTCGTTTTTAAGCCACCGTCCGTCGTTTCAACACATTAAAGACCCGTTTCTTTAAAGTTCCCGCACGGCTAATAACTAGCATCGCTTTTACCCACATTTCAGTGAACGCACAGTCAATCAGTCCTTACCTCTTACTCCGGAGGAATAATCGAAAAGATGTCACAGCAGCGTAAAAAAAAAAAAGAAAAAGAAAAAATATCCCCGTCAAGAGAGAAGTCGATGTATCCTGTGCAGCGATAAAAAACGCATTTTTTTTTGTGTCACGTAAGGAAACTGAATTTACTAGGATATCCTAACTAGTACATCCGATGACCACATGGAATCGGCGCCGGCTTTTTCTCTTCAGCCCGCTCGTGGGTGAGATGTGAGTAAACTGCTACGCGCGCGCCGGCTTTATTCGCTTTTCAGAGACACCACGCGCCGTCCTAATCTCTCTCTCTCCTTCTCTCTCTCTCTCTCTCTCTCTCACCTGCCTTGAGTTTGATTGGCGTGCGCGAGGAGCTCAGCCCACCATCTAGGACGCACGCGGACGCACAACACCCATTTTTTTTTTTTTTTTTTCTATTCCTCCTCTTCTCCTTCACGCGCTGTGCCGACCCGTCCAAACGAACAGCCGAATTGACGTCTCGCGAGCTGCCACTCACGGAGAAGTCAAACTAACGCACGCACGCACGCACGCACGCGGCACGGAGTGAGTAAAAAAAAAAAAAAAAAAACATTACGCACTGCGCGAAATGACCCCCAAAAAAACAAACAAACAAACAAAAAAACCGTCCCCGAGAAATAAAATTAAACCAAAAAAAAAAAAAAAAAAAAAAAAAATCCAAAACAAGAAGTTTTTAATGCAGCGTTGAGTTGAATTACGCCCGCGTCAAACTGGTGTTAAAATCCGCGACAAGAGCCTGATATCAGATACGTGGCTTTTAAACACCGACACAGCGTGGAGTAAACGTTACCTCTGACCATAGGGGCAAAGGCTTAGACAGCAGACAGACAGGCAGGCAGTCTCAGGATAATGTCTGTCACTGCAGCTGATACCCACATTGAACGCTGAGAAGACGGCTTTTCGAAATACGACTCTATAGCTACATGTGCAGGTTGTTCCCAAGAGATAAAAGGCAGCAGGAAGCATACTGTAGCCTGTATCATCTGTTGTAATTGAGGGTCAGAGGAGCTCCCAGCTAGGCGGTGAAATCCACCTGAAGAGGGCCCGCAAATAGTACAGTGTGGGATTATTTTATCTAACAAAATGAGGGGTCTGGATCTGCGTTCTCTCAGGGGGGCCATGGATTCCTTAGCTTCTCCCCTTCTTCTTCTTCTTCTACTTCTACTTCTTCTAAGCTCTAAACCAGGCATGCACGCCGCTCAATTACTTCTCCCACTAAAAATATGCAGGCAAATTACAGATATGAAGGCACAGACCTAAATTTGAAGTCTATAACCCAGATATTGGGTACCTCCTGAGCAAAGGATGCAAGAAGACAGGGTCTAATTTAACAGAGGAGGATGCAGTGAAGTGTTGTCCCAAATTCCTTTTTAATTAAGGTAGCTTATTGAAGTTGTTTTCAGGACGTCCTTCTGAGGGCTATATTTCATGTCTGAGATTCAGGATGGGATGCAAGTTTCAGTAGCTTGAAATGATTTTTTTTTTTGGTTTTGTTTTGTTATAGATTTCTCCAACAAACGTACGCAGGTAGTTGGATCAGAGAATAATCTAAGGCGAAACACACACCTCTCATTAAAACAAGTATAAAGTCACTGCTGTTATCGAGGCATCAGGGCCTGTGTGTCTCCCAAACAAACAGATGCGGTGATTCATTGGGGAGTACTATGTAACTTTAGCTCAGTACTGTGAATGCATATCAAAGCGTTTCTTGCACTTTGTCTGAAAGGATCTCCACAAGCTGAAACAATTTAACAGTTTATCACTTCACTGCAGTGAGTTTTACTTCTATTATTAATTTAGCTGCGTCTTTTTTTTTTTTTTCCCCTCTTGGAGCGATCTCAGACTAAACTCGGATTACTGATAAAGGCTCTGGGAAAAAAAAAAAAAGGCTCCGGTAAAACACAAAAAATCCGGGCCAAGTAATACAATTACAACTAATTCAACTTGTTCGCTTTCATTTCAAACCACAGCCCCCTCAAATATCTTCTGGTATGTGACGAACAGGAGGATGTGCGGTCATAAACCAGTGCATTTTTACTCTTCTGAAGTTCAAACACTGGTACTGTGTTGTTCATGAACTGTTTTCTTTACACGATTCGAGGTTTTGAAGGCACGGCATTTACTGTTATTTAGACCAGCTGTCGTTTCCTGCAAATAAACGCTCTAAATGACAACACGTTTTGACTTTGAATTAGGGGCAAATGTCGTGAAAAATGTTCATTTTGCTCACGTGCAGTAAAACCGGTGTCTCTTCATTTTGTTTCCAGGTATGTGAACACTGTGACTGAAAAGCATGATTTATTCCAACATATATTGATTTCTGAATGAGTTTTTAAAAAAAAAAACATGAATATGAACTCTTTGCACTGGATTGTTTGTTTGTTTTTTGTTATTTTGTTGTCATTTTCTGTAAATAAACGCTCAAAATGACAATATTTCTATTTGGAATTGAGTATAAACTGTTCATTTTAACCAACCACGTACCTATAAATAGTCAAACCAGTGTCTCTTATTTGTTTTATTATTTTTTTTTATTATTCTATTTAAAGGCTTGTGGATTTTGAGACTGGCTGTAATATATTCTCACCCAATCTTTCCTCACCATCTTATTTATAAACATGACGGGACCTTTTTTTTAGTCTCAGTCTTGAACCTGTGCGTGTTCGTGCGTGCGTGCTCGTGCGTGCGTGCTCGTGTGTGCGTGCGTGCTCGTGTGTGTGTGTGTGTGTGACACGAGCCCGGCGTTGAGCCCCATCTGCTCCTTTTCAAACCAATTTAGCCTGTCACTGCGCGTGCTTTTTGTTTCGGGGACGCCACTCGAGCCACTCGGGGGGGGGGGGGGCACGAGCCAAGGCACGCACGCACGCACGCACGCACGGGGCCGCGGCAAACGAGGCCGTGACGTCACAATAGACATATGAAAAGAAATAATACAAGGATTAAAAATAATAATAAAGCGGACGGAGCAGCTTCAAAAGCTAATATCCGACCATCTGCGAGAAGAAAAATGAACCTGACAAATCTACATTTTTTTTATATAGTCTAAGGCGGACACCGTTTTATACTATTTTTATTAGATTTTTTTTTGCGTCAGTGAACGTCGGTTGCCGCCAATATCTCCAAAGTTTTTAATCCCGCCTTTGAAAACTGGTGATTAAAAATGATCCTTAATTATGTACTTATTTGCTGTTATTCTCTTTCCATTATAACAACAACTTCATTAACTCAGTTTTTCTTGTTTATGGCAACGATGAGGAATAAACTCAGCAGCTTCGTTTTTAAATGACAATAACGAAACATGTTTTTTTTTTTTTGTTTTTTTTTTTTTTAGGAAAGAGCATAATGAGCCACAGCTTTCTTGTCTCCCGGTTTATTCTGACACGTTATCAAAACGTGGAGCATATCTAAACCAAGCAGGAAAAAGGGGGGCTTTATTAGAATACAATAGCGCTATTAGCCCCTTCGGAATACATTTCACTTTTTTTTCATAATGCATTAGCCGGTCGCCCCTGCTGAGAAATTAATCATGCGTTTAAAAAAAAAAAAAAAAAAAAAAAAAAAAAAAAAGAATTGCTTGCGTGACCTCGGAGGGTCAAACGAGAGAGAAGGAGCTCAAAACATAATAAATTAAGAGCTACAACACTAAGTGAGCTTGAGACATTTAACATCAAATCTGTCAATAAATGAAACATGCCCCGGGTGAGTGATTACCATATTGAAATGCATCACCTCCTTTTGGAAAACCCAGCGGATCATGCCTGAATCCCACTCACCGCAGGCGCGGGGTTTCATTTAGCCCGTTATTTACTTAATTATTCTTTTTTTTTTTTTTTTTTAAATGCAGATTTTAGGTTAAACATTCAGTAATGACCATTTTGCGTCTCAGCCACACAATCGTTCCCCCTTTGCCAGCCTCACGCCACCATCCACTCCCCCCCCCCCTTTTTTTTGTGGTTTTTTTTGTTGTTGGATAAAGAATAAATCACAGTACGCGATAGGCCTACTGTATAACCACGCTCTCTCGTTCGCAGCCAATCCTGTAAAGTCACTAGTGCTCATATTAATTTATTGTGGATTTAAAAGCAGATGTAGGCTACAATATGGTGCACAGTCGCCCTGCATGTCCCAGATTTAATCCTTACTTAATGCTGCACGTCTTTCGCTGAATGGAGTCTTCTGTCAGATTTACTGTGCATTACAATTAACACACATCTTAAATAAATTGGTGGAATGATGCCGACGTTTATCGACTTTGGTTTGTAGAATTTCACCCACTTGGACTGGAGACGAAGAAAAACGACCCAAAATGCAAAGGGAGAGAAAAAATACTGACAGTGATTAAAAAAAAATAAATATTATGGATAAATTATGGATCTATTTATATTGAATCACGCTCTAAAATGCAACGTTATATGTAAAGTCTGACTATTTTCTTTCTTTTTAAAAAAAACCATTTTGGAGTCGTTTACAATCGTTTTTGAAATGGTGCTTAATTCATATCACCAGTGAGTGTGGCCACGTGGAGGCATCTGTTCTGATTTGTCTCTTTTTTTTTTTTAATTGTCATGTTTCTATTTTTACATTGTTCTCATGCCAAGCCTGTGAACGGCGCTGTCTTCGGTTTGTTCGATGTGGGCTTTTGCCTGGGGCGGTTGTACCAATTAGCACAGCAGACCATCCACTAAAGATCCCCATATTTCATGAAGATGTGGAACATTAGCCAGAGTGAATTATTAAAAAAAAAAAAAAAAAAAAAGGATCGTATTGGAAACTGCAGGTGATGCGATAAGCTCGGTGTTTTTCCTCAAATGTAAACACTATAGGCCTGGCATCTTTTTGCAAATTGCCCCCATTATAGCATTTTTTTTTTTATTTTTCCAGCAAAAAGCAATGACCTTCTTAGTTCTTCTCCCAAAATAATTAATTTGACTAGAATTTAATAAAGAGCCTTTTGTTTTCAGTCAATTTCATGACTTGCCCATGGCCCATGTTTTATTTTTTAATTCGCGTATTTGGAGCTGATTGGTTGTTCTGTGTGTGACGTAGAGTGGACAGGGAGGGGTGGGTCCTTTCCAAAAGTCACACATCGTGCATTACATAATACAGCGTTACCTTAAAGAAACATACAATAAAATATCTCCAGCTTAATATCTGACTATACTAAGAGACGTTTTATCTTAAAAGAGAAAGAGTTGACAACTTAATTATGGCCTGCTTTGCAATACTGTGGGAATGGAAATACCAAAGAAAGCACACAACATCAAACTGAATGGAGCTTCGGAAGCATAAAAATTAAACAAAATAATATATGGGACGGTCATGCACTCAGATTAAAAAAAAAATCAGCTTTGACTATATATTATCATCCGTGACAAACCAATAATTCCCTGAAGAAATACGATCACAGTGTCACATCAACACGGCCTATCTGTGTGTTTTGTCTGATTATATCATAACATATTAACGGAAACCGCGATTTAAAGGTTCGGTCAATGATATTTAGTGACATCTAGTGGTGAAGTTGCAGATTGCAAGCAACCGAATACCCCCACTCACCGTCCCCTATGGTGGCTGCAAAAAAAAAACAAAAAAAAGTCCATCATTAGAGTCAGGGTTTGTTTGATAATAACTCTGGTCCACACTCAAACACAGTAGGTGATGGTAATGCATTTTACCGCTGGATGTCACTTGCTGTAAAACGTAAAAAAAAAAAAGAAGTGGAAGTCCATTCACAGCAGTCTCTAGGAATGGCGAGCGTCCTCTGTAGATATAAACAACTCATTCTAAGGTAATGAAAATAGGATGATTCTCATGCCATTAATACACATTATATTCCATTTCTGCAATTCGATCCTCCTAAATCTTACACACTGGACCTTTAAACAACGCAGTAGATTTCACCTCTCCCACGTAGTGAAGTCTGTTATTCCAGATCCAGATTCGACAGCTTCAGTGTAAGTACGGAAGCCCGTCGGTGCCAAAATACCGTACAGTATATTTGGACGTATGACAGAAACCCATTTCCAAATTTAATTACTGACCCAATTCAATAGACAGTCCTTCCTCTGAGGCACCGTCTCTGCACACACTGTAAATGAGCAGCCTACGAGCTACGGACGTGTTGAAAACATGCAGCTATAGTGCTATTTGATTATATCCATGCATTTCATTTGAAAAATGAGTTAATCTTATCCAGGATTAGATTATCTGGCATTTCAGAAAAAGTACACCCAAACACATTTTCTTTTTACAGAGGGATATTGCGCACGTTAACAGTTTTTGGTTGTCAACCGTGAAACTTTATCAGTATACGCCAATGTGTTTTCACAATTTTAGGACACTGCTAAATTTTTACAAAGGATTTAATGAACTAAATACGGATACTGTACACAGAGCTGCCAGGACATGCAACTTTACTTATGGGTTTGTAATTAAAGGCTTGCTTGACTTTTAATGACCCCTGAACACAAGCAAACTTGCGCAAGTTATTCTAAGTGGAATGAGTAATGGGACGTTGACAGTGAACACTGAGCTGAAGACAATTAGCTGCAGCGCAGACAGACTGCTGGGCGCTACACTGGGCTTTAAAGGCAAGTGGAGAGTGTACAAGGTCAGAGGGAAGGGAGGGAAGACGGTGTGTGTCAGAGTGAATGGGGAAGGACAGCAAACACGAATTTTCACAATGGAATCGTTTTCTGTATCATCACTACACAGACAAGTCACAACAACCACGTTATCATTACCATGTATAAATAACAAAAGAGCCAGAAAGTAACAGGATTATGTTTGAAAATACTAGTTAAAAGATACTGACTAGTGATTTTCTATACTTTTGTTATTGTCAATAATTCCTCTGTAATTCTTCATATAAGGATTGTCTGTGTAAAACAGCGGGAAACACTAGCTTTAAAAGGTCCAATATGTAATATATGTGAAGAAATATGCATACGTTCATTTCTTTTATTTCCAACCTTAAAAAAAACAAACTGAGACTTTCTCAGTTGCTGCATCTGTATGACAACAGCCCGTACAGTGGTTTCTATGTAGAGGAACAAAACAAACGAAAACTTTACATGAAAATCCAAAAAGGTGACATTTATACTCGCCTCAGCGCCTCCCACTCTTCTCCTCGTCGATGGTGAAAACGCTAGTTGGCGTTGGCTTAGAAATGGAGTCGGCTAACGCCAACAAACGATAAACAATGACCGCCGCTCTTTACAATGGAGGGCAGTTCTACTGTGATGGTGAAAATTCACGATTCACGTAAGGAATAAACATGTCGCGCAGTGCAACAATGAGGCTCTATGATGTGTTTTTAACTGTTTCTGGACAACAATGAACGTCAACACCGCAGATGAATGAAGTTAAATCTGGACACAACACCATTTGTATGAAGAATTCAATGCTGGTTTAAGTCTTTCTATACGATTCGTTGACAATAACAGAAGTAGAAAACCTACCTGACTTATCCTTTAAGGTGGCGCTGGTTTGTAATAGTCTTTGTTGATGTCATTTAGAAATTAAAACCTTTAGGGAAAGTTTGATTTGTAGGCACACACATATTGCACATAACGACAAATGCATTTCGATTGCCAGCGAAGAAAGATCAACTAAGACTCTGAGGCTCATCCACCGGCATCAAAGTGGTAAATGAGACTGTTTTAAGTTCATCAATACTCAAACACATTGATGGACAGGCTAACATCAAAACATTACAGATACAAGCTGTGTCATGTTGTTGATATGGGAAATCCGATTTCTTCCGTTTTATTTCGTGGTCAGAGTTACTTTGTCATCTCATCATAATGGAGTGTTGTTGTTTATGTGTTCAAGTGCTATTGTGGGAAAGCTTTGATAACAGTCTACCCAGGAAATCAATCTAAATCCTTATGGCACGCTACAGAAAAAAATGTTTGCAGTAATGTAACATACAGTGAGCGATGCAATTTGAAGTTAATAGAGTAAACATGTAAAATGGTTCTTAAAACGCTTTAACTTCTGAATATAGGTTGGATGGATGTTTGCGGTCCAGGAAGCTCATGAAGCAGTAATAACCCAGTAGAACTAGCGGTACAGTTTTAGTGTGTGTGTATTGCATGGGTATATATTCAGCGTTTGTGATCAGTGTTTTTCCGACCTTGCCTCCAAGCCACAGACGTATCTTTTAGACCTTTTAGATACTGAATGGTCACTCTAATAACTTAACTGTTTTCTGTATGTTTTTACTTTGTGGGAGCTGCAGTACTGCTCACGTTTATTCTTTTTCTTGTGTCAACCCTTGTAGGCCTAATCTTGCTTTACAGCATCACGTGACACTAAAAATACAACTTTTTTTGGACCGTGTAACGCAAGACGGAGAGAGTGATGCTAGACGAGCGACACGCTGTAAAAGACTATTATCTCTCGTCCAAGAGAATCATTCAGTTCTCCGCGGGGTGTCAAAGCAACACATCTCGGCGGGGAGAAGATAACTAACCGAGATGATCTCACAGTATCACGGCTTAATTTTCTTTACTGGGGAATATTCGGCGGTAATGTAACTTAAATAGGCCATTGTGGAGCAAACTGCATCGTTTTATATGGGACATAAAATCATGGAGACTCACCAAAAAGGAAGATTGGCACTTAGGCCTGCAGAATGCGTTAAAATGGTTTCTGAATGAATTACCACAAATGTTGTCCCATAAGGCCTGCACTTAGATGTCTTCTGGTTGTGTGTGCGTGTGTTTAAAAGCTTGTTTGTCGGCGAGAACTTCAGCTCTTTATTGTTATTAATCTTGTAGTGATATTTGAAGAACTTAATTCCTAAATGATATGAGCAATGTTTGAAAAAAAAAAAACCCTTTTCTGTTTCGCATGTGTATGTGTGTATTTGCGCACTTACATTTTACTAGAAGTCACAGGCAGGTGGGTGTTTAGTGTCTCGCTCAAGGACACATCAGTGGAATCAAAGTTCCAAACTATCCTTGTTTCAAGGATGGACATGTAGGGTAACCAATGAGAGCAGTACCTTGCATATAATCAGCACGTGGACATGTATTTTTCAGGGTTTGGATGAAGCACCTAAAGCTGTGGGGAAAAGGTGGGCGATTGAAATGATTTTAAATAAGCATACCGTACGTCATCACATTTCATTATCCTTTTGTGTGGAAATTCCACACAAATAAAAACAAAGGTTTTAACAGGTGCAAATAAACAACAGCCTGACTAATTAAGAACAGTATTAAAATCACACACATTTGTATTTTAGAGTAAACCAAAAGAAAAGGTGACAAACACTGTCAAAACGTATATATATAACACTCCGTATTTATGATTTCACACTCCTCCTCCATGTTTCCTTGTTGGTTTCTTCTTCTGTGGCTGTTCCTTGGCAGTCTGTGCAGCATTTCAGGACTGGATTCAGGTAATGCTCTCACGCTCGAGAATCGAGATCACAAGAGAATCACAAGAGCATGCTAAGGGACAGCTCTCTCGGTGGAAACTGTTTTGGCAAATCTCCCGAAGGATTCATTTCTACTGTCGCGTGTTATATAATGTCAAGTCATTCAAACCTAGTTATGAGAAATCTTAATGCTAGAGTAGGTTATACAGTGTTGCTTCAAACATCATGGTGAAAAATGTGTTTTGTTGGTCCCAAAGTGATGCACATAAAGAAATGATTTAACAGTTCGTTCGAACTTGATGAGCTAGGCCTAACGTACAACTTCTTAAGGGAAAACTCGTACCTAAAACCTCTTAGCGAGCGGTGACTTATTCTCAACAGAAATAGCGCGACATCTTGCCTTTCTTTCCATACAGCATTTATCTTAAATAGCGAGCAGAGCATCATTTTATTCAAACACTATATGGTCTTCAGGCCAGCGACTTTGCTTTGCGGCGTTGCTAATCCAACATAAATGCAAATACATGTTGCTAGACTGCCGACAGTAATGCTAACAGCAACCCATGATGCAACGCTCTCTGTAAAATACCGCAACTGAATTACCTCCCACCAACAGATAAAATGTAACTCTGTGGGATACACTGTGCAGTAGCTGATCATGATGCATTTATGTGTCTTGCCTTTCCTTGTCTACTTGTCCGTGTGTTTATAACTGATCTGTGCATTTGCCCAAGTAAACAAGAAGTATGTTAATGTGAGCGTTAAGGGCTCTATTAGTGCTGCAGACAGGAAGGAGAACAACCGGGGCTTTTTCTATCCTTCTATTATTAATGAGGACTGGAGGTTAATCTACTGCTTAATCACCAGGCAACATAGGGAGTGATAGAGAGGGGAGGGGGTGACTAACGGGACAGAGTGGAAAGAGTTGAGTTTTTTTTCCCCGCAGAAATCAAACAGGGGACGTGAAAGAGAGAGGGAGGCAGAGTATCAATAACCTCGACAACGATGATCTCAATCATCATCATTATTTCACAAATGTGGAAGAACTTCTGTAATTGCCCCAGTGGTGATTAGTTAAAACATGAGATCACCCCATTAGTGTGGAGTAATTGTTTGTCCAGTCTTTTAGCATTAAAATAATGATGTTTTAACTTTCAAACACAAGTTTTTAGCCGAAAAAATGGTGCTTTTGTATTTTTTTTCCAGCTATTAAAGCTTCAAGTCTGTTTTGAGGCTGTAGAAAATATACCCCTTAATGGGAGGTTGGGTGTTTTCAGACAGGTAGGTGGTTAAATGTGTGGTCGACAGTTGTAATTAACGACGCAGAGGTAAGACGGCAGCGCCCATAACTGTTTCACATTTCCACAGTGGTGTGACATGGCATCAGGTCGTCTATATTTAGTCTTTTGATTTGGACAGAGAGGAGCGAGCTGCAGAAGGAAGGTGCGTATTTTCTAGGGTTAGCCCGAACACTTTTTTTAAGACTCTGGGACTTCACCAGTAATAAAGGGCGAACACTGAGTGGAGCATCTCGCCGTTACTCTACACACCTATCTCTGTTCACTCGTGGACTCGCATTCATACCAGCGCCGCAGTGAATTCACACATGGTGTCGCGGCTTTGATGATCCAATATACATTTAAACAACACATAACAAGATAAACTGAATGGTGAAGATGATGAAACAGAACATAGAGCAACGTAATGTGGCAAAATGAGCGCAACAGTTTCACTAATGTCTATAACTTGTTGATACATAAACTGGGACGTCACCGAACGTCTGACACCGTGACTTTGCAGCGGCAGAAAAACACTTTACACAGGTTCAAGTAAACGAATCGGACACTTTTGGTGCCGGCAGACTCCAAAGAATCACTGTAAATGGACTGAAATGAAAACCTGCTCGACCAGCCACAGCAATGCTAACAATCCATGATGCAGAGCAGTGAAACCTGGACGCGATGAGTGAAGAGGTGACCCTCCAATCTTAACAAAGACAGATTGCGTGCGTGACAGGATGCACTACCTCTTGTTTAACTCAAAAGACTGTCTAGAGACGATTCCTACGTAATTACCTTATTGCTCGCCGCTGTGTACAGTAATTAAAAAAGCGAATGTTCGAACATTAAAATTGAAAACCGGATGTCTACCCGCCGAACAACTATTCGAACAGTCAAGCATTCAGGTTCAGCCCTAGTATTTTCAAAATGTGGCATTTTTCTCCCCCCCCCAACTGATTAAAGTTGGACGTCTTGTTCCGTCACGATCCGGGTATGTGGATGCGCATTCGTGCGTTTGCATGCGCACGCACACACCTGGTGTTCGTGTTGTCACGGCGTCACATCAGCACAGCCCTTTAACCCAGGGCCGCGCTTTAATTGTGTAATCCTGTGATCCGGCTTGTAATCCCTTCAAACATACAGGGCCGATCATGCTGCACACATGTACACTCGCACACACAAAACACACACACAGTGGCAACACAGATCTGCGGATTATACTCTGTACTGATGATCTCCACTTTTTGTTTATACGTAAAAACGGGGTAAACAGAACTAGAAGCATTAGTACAATTTTTAAGTACAATTTTAAAAGTTGCAATATTTCTATGAGATATTCCACTAATGATAAATAATAACATTCATTTTTCTTCATTCATTTTTTTTAACGTGATAGAATTTAAAAATACTAGTTAAAGATGAGGCTTTTTTTTTTGTATAAATGTTACCAGCTAATTTTCTGTGTTAATATGAACTGAAAAAGAAATGTGCTTCTGCTCGGACTGAGTGATCACTCCGTAGTAGCTCCACATTAGTGTAAAACAAACAAACAAACAAACAAACAAAAAGTAAACAAAATATCCTAGAAAATGTATAAAATATGATACCAGACAGGACCAATGCCAGTCTTCTTAGTGAGAACTACCTCACACATTTCTCTGGCAATTACCGTTCAAATAAAAAGCCGCACTTTTATTTTTCAATTATTTGATTTTTAATTATTTGATATTTGTGTTAAATGCAGTTCTGCTCAAGGGCTTGCCATTATAGATAGAGGCTGGCTTTTAAAGAGGGGCCACCGGGCAAAATGGTAAACAACAGAATTAAATGGTAATAATTATTGTTCCAGAAAATAATTATTGCTCAGCTGCCTATCTGCTGCGGTGTTTAAATAACAACGAATATTAGCTCTCTATTTTTTTTTTTTTTCTTCTGAGACAACAGCGTGTATTTGAGTGTGTGTGTGTGTGTGTGTGTGTGTTCGAGGCGGTTTAAGTTGAATCACACAGGCAGGAGGACACACATAGGGACA
>JAPQRN010000005.1:34177822-34192763 GCA_037367275.1 Coranthus polyacanthus
TAAAGTTTTATTTTGTTTTTGGCAATGCAACAGGGATACTGAGTAATATTTCAGTGTAAACCTCTGGCCATACAGCTGTTGCACCAGTACTTTCATAGTGACACATGCACACATTCACGTCAGGAGGGAAATGTAAGGTCATGTGTTATAAAACGCAGAGGCGATTTAAAATGATTATTTTTCAGACACAGTTTTAAGATGATCCTCGGAGAGTCTGATCTCTAAATGAACGTTACACATTTAAATCTCTGCCTCCTTTTTTTTTTTTTTTTTTTTTTTTAAAACCTTGCTCACCCTCTGATCCTGTCAAGCTGGTAAATCTCTCTCTTGTATTTGAAACCCAAAGAGTACACACAGAGAAGATATTTAAGAGAAAGTAGATGTTTAAATGCGCTGCCTGCTTAAATGTGGTGTAACCTCCTTACTTAGAAAATCACGCAGCAGAAAGCGAAAGCAACTCTTAAAGCCTGTCACTGCATCCCTTTTATATTTGACTCTACTTTTAATAAGTATAGTTAAGATAAGCACCAGGGAAGGAGTTTAAGCACCAGACAGACAAATCTGTGCGATGGAGTACGATTGTGAAAATGCAACCGGTAAGTCAGTGATTTTGCATAGCCCTCACTCTCTCTGAGCCGATGCATGCATCCTGTAACCGTTCAAGTCTAAATATAAAAATGTAAAGGATTATCCTTGCTCTCATGCTTGTATTTAACCCACAGTGGAACATAATGAACTTCAGAGTCGTGCTCGTGTTCGGTTAATGTTCTGCATTGGGCGGCGTTTTTAAAAAAAAGTGTAGAAATGTCTGCAGGTGCACATTTTTTTATCACTTAGAAAGGCTCAAGCAGGGTTGTAGACAATGTCAATTAACCTGGGGCCTATAAAATGGTGAAAAGGCGTTTCCCAAAACCCAAGATGATGTCGTCAAATGTCTTGTTTGGTCAACAACCTAAAGATATTCAGTTTACTGTCACAGAGGAGAAAAGAAAACCAAGTTAAGAAGCCGGAATAAAAGTGTTTTTACTTTCTTTCTTTAAAAATCATTCAAACCAATCGACTATGAAAACAGCTGTTGATTAATTTAATAGTAGGTGTACAGGCTGAATGTAGGGCTCTGAATCCTATATCCCCGAGATGTGGGATTAGTTACATATGCCTGTCTGTCCTGTTGATGCGTATAAGCCTCTGAGATGTACTTGAAATATAAAGTTCATCCTGGGCTAAACATATTCTAGAAATAGCTGAGCTTTTTTGCACATATGTTAATATGTAAATACATGATGTACATTTTGTAGCGATATAATTCAGAAGTGATTTTTTGGTTATACAGAGTTGTAACAGTCCTTACTTACTAAAACCTTATTAATCAAACGGCAAGATTTGATTCTGCATCACTTATTAGTTGATTAATACACCTGAGAGTGAAATAATGCCCCCAATTAAAAGCCACAGCTCACAAACACAGACGCGCACACACTCAACCACAAACACATAATCTAATCTGTCTCTATTATCAGAAAAGAGAAATGCCATTACTGTATACTATTACTTACAAAGAAAAGCGAACGCACACACAGTTAGATAACATATGGCTACACATATGGATGCTGTCGTCCATAAATCTCATGACTGCGTAAGACATCTTGTAAGTGAAAAATAGTGAACCCTAAAAGCCTGGAAACTGCTCAACATTTAGAGCCATTTTGAAGTGAAATTGAAAATTACTGTAAAAGCATGGTTTAGAGCTTTGATTTCCAAAAGAGAGCAGAAGTAAAAAAAAAAAAAGAAAAAAGAAAACAACATTTACGGTTAATACCGTTCATATAGGTCAAATAGGCATCAAGTCCTTTAGCATCTGTACTCTGATCTGTGATCGCTGTATATTTACCAAGGATATCGAATCTGTCTCTTTCTGTACATTAAGACTTATGGTATTTACAGCTTTAACTTGCAGCGCGACATCTGTATATTGAAGTAATCTAGAGTTATAATAAGATCAGAGTTTTGATCAGCTGTGGATTTTATGTAAAGGGTTAAAGGTTAAGGTCAGGCATTCCTTGATCTTCTTAAATGTAAATAATGTTTGTGTATGAGCTTTTCTGATAATGTTAATATTTCTTTTTGCAGAGCCATTAACCACTACAAGATTTTCTGCACGTTGTAATTTAAAATAAAAAAGCATAATCAGTTTTAAAAGTTATTTTAGGGTTTACATCAGTGCCTGGTCTTGACCAGTAAAAAATAAACAAACTTGTAATTATAATACATATTTTATATGATGCCGTTTCTAACAATGCACAACAAAAGGATGCCAGTTTGAATAAATGGGACAGCTAACACTGGATTTTTACCACTTATAATATATAGGCACGCAAGGATATATGTTTACACTGACATGCGTGCCCAAAGCTCAGAAATACAAGTTAACTCTAAAAGTGTAAGTAGAAAGGACTTAGTGCCCACAGATGTTTCTATTATACTCTTATTGTTGTGTGACACAGGTTTTTTAGGATTAGGATTACAAACATATGCAGCTCATGTGCTTAAGGCTTACTGATGCAAGATACACTTTGTTTGATGAGGACAACCAATTACTTATTTTTCTTTTCTAGTTTTTAAAAAAAAAACAAACAATATTAATTTTTAATTCAGTATGAGTGTTTTTGTTTCTCGTAGCAAGTGCTGAAAGAAGAGGAAAGTTAGGGTTTTCATTTCAGCACCCTGGACAGAGACGCAGTGGAAGGACATGACGCTAGACCATTTTTACATTTTTTTTTTTTTTTTTTTACAGTTTTCACCAAGTTATAATATGGCAAATATGTATGGGGTCAATACAAACTCCAAAAGATTTGTAGTTGTAGAAACAGATTTGTATCCATAAAAAAAACAAACATCTGTATTTGTAAACATCTATGTACAGATACAAAGCAGTTCCCACTCTGTTTGTGGCTTCCACGTTACTAGTGCGAATTTTTGACGCTATCTTTACGCTGTAATCTGATTAGACAATGACTATCCTATCAGAGTGCACCTGGTTCAGTCGCCGTCTCCTGAAAGTTCCACCGAGCAGTGTATTCTCTGATCGATGTCGGTGCAGCTCTTCTGTGACACAGGTGGGTTTAATTGTATGTGACACTGTACAAAACACTGGTAAACATGTAATGGTACTGTGCATGGTTTTATGCAGTTACTTTACTGTTATTCTAGAATAATGCAGTTGTCCAAATATTTGTATCTAGCCCAAAAGGAGTTTTAACATTGGTTGGAGCAGGTCAGGTGGAGCAGATTAGGCAACGACATTAGTCGGAGGAAGTGACAGCGGTTGGAGCGGGTCAGGTGATGACATTGGTCGGAGTAGGTCAGGTGATGACATTACTTGGAGAGGATGACGACATTAGTTGGAGCAGACAGACTAAGAAGAGTGCAGTTGTTAGCTGTAACTGCTTTTCAGTGTTGCCAAGGAAAAATTTACTTGGAACTTAGTTCACATTTTAGACATTTTTGGCCACAAATAAGCTCATTGTAGGATGATTCACTTCTTAATCTTTCATTCCCTTCACCTGTGTCACTGGGCGTTTCTCCTGAATCCCTGGAGAAGATATGACTGATGTGTAATGTGACTCTTCCTCCTCCTCCTCCTCCTCCTCCTCCTTTTTCCCTCTCTCCCTCCTTTCTTTCTTCCTTCCTCTGTCATGTCACAGTGTGTCCTGCGGGATCAGGGAAATGATTAAGGAAGACAGTTTCAAATACCTTTCAAGTCTCTCCCTGATGGCACCGCAAAGTAGGTGGGCATGAAGAAGGTGGTAACTGGCAAGACGGAGCGTACCAAGCTGTTTGGTGGAGACAGGACAAGTTGAATACTGGCCTATACAGGTGTGTTTGTGTGTGGGTATGTATGCAGGGACAAAGCAAGCAGCAACGTCCAGGGCTGAAAAATGAAGCCAATGCAGAAGTGACACAAACAGCAGTTTCTTGAATGTCCACTCGAGACTGGCTCCAAAAGTGAGGCAATAACTATATATCTCCATATTAAAACACTCAACATTACAGTGGTTTTGGTCTCTATGCCGCTTTTTTATATACCTCATCTGTTTAAGTTGTCAGTGGAGAGCTCTTGTGAATGACCTATGCACCACACGGCGTTAAAGGGTTGATGATGTTTAAATTGTTAGACATAATTAAGTGTGGCTGCTTTGAAATGACTGGTGGGGGGGCCGCCCATGAACAGATTAAAAGAACTGGATATGGCACTGCCACTTTGAATTGTTGCCAATGCTTCTCCAATTCCAGTTCCTTATCCAAATATGTTCACTTCTGGCTCCAAATATCCAGGATGGTGACGGCCAAAATTGAAACGCAAGGCTTCAAAATGGCAGTCCACAAACCAGTGGGTGACGTCACCGTGGCTACTTCCGCTTCTTTCATACAGACTAAGGTGCAGATTACTTGGTGTGTAGTCTGACAGTAGATGAGTATGCGTGTTAGGTATTTAAACATGGCCACGTAGGTGCTAGGAATGACTACTGGTATTTTAGGGAGAGGATGAGAAAGACTCACACGGAGAAACAAATATACAGAAGGGAAGAGGGTGTGTGAGACGGAAATTTAAATAAAAAATGTGGCCTTTTAACTCTTGCAGCAAAATACCTCATCTAATTTAAACCTGTAATATACTCCAGCCGATGTCTTGTTCATTGTGACATACATTCAGGGTCCCTCATGCTGCTCACTGTGGCATGACAGGGTGTGTGCATGTGTGAATACATATCATTGTGTGTGTGTGTATGTCTACCATATGTATGTACAAGGGTGTATGTGTTAGAGAGAGATAATGAGATCTTGTTCAGCTGAGGCCTGGTCTTGATCCCCAGAAGCCCTGGACTCATTTCAGTGAGAAACCTCTGAACGGAGTGAATATGAACACCTCTGGCAAAAACGCAAACCTGGTCTAAAGTAGAGGGATCCAAACACACTGTAAGCCTATAAATCCTGGATGACGCCGTTTGTTCTTTTATGAGGGTGACAGTGTTTGACAAGGTATTAGAATTTGGTCGTTCTGTCTCAACTTTTACTGCACTGCAACGAAGTGTCACCTGTGTTGAGCAATTACTGTAAATATATACCAACACGTCTTTTCACTTAATTAACTTGTAGGTCATCTACAATACACATCATACTAAAGCGTACACTGGTGTGGTCAACGTAAAGGATAAAGTTAAATAAAATTCAGTTTCAAATATATTTTTTATGTTTTTAATTGGGAATATATACCGACATGTACATACATCTTTGTCTACTGTCACTCTTTGTGGACTTTACGCTACTTTTCCTGCTTTAATGCAGCAAAAAATGTCCTCACAGTGAACTTTCTTGCTCATTCATTTTCCTTCTGTCTTTTTTTTCTTTACTCCTCCTCCTTTTTGCCTGTCAGCTAGCTCCACTATGTGAGTTAGCCGAAGCTATCACTGCTCCCTTTTCTTTTTGGCATTGTTCAAACTAAATGGAAACAAGGTAATTAGCTTGTTACAATTAAAGCGAGACGAGCGGATGAATTGTAATCACCCGCAATGGAGTTCCTGCTTTCTCCCCTGCAGCCTCCAACAGGCCAGCTGAGCTATCCTCATTTGCATAATTAAAATATACAAATGATAATGGATTTTGTAGTCAATGTCCAGAGGCTGCAGAGGCAGGGATGAGAAGAAAATATGAAATCACAAAAACAACCACACTGGCTTCGCCTAGAGGGGAGGGGAGAGGAGGAATGAGGGAGGAGGAAAAGGAGGAGATCTGAAGAATAGGAGAACAAGAAGGATGTGGAGATAATGGAGGATAAAAGAAAGAAAAGAGAAAAGAGTGTGAAAATGAGGAAGAGCAGAATAAAGGTGGACCAATTACATTTGCAAATAGCACACGCCTGGCCCTGGCCTGCGTTGCCCTCCCTCTAGGGAAGCCTTTCGCCTGATTACATGAAATTGGGATAGAATTAAACATCTAAGAGTTGTCCTAAGACAAACCGAAATGAAATTAGAACCCGAATTCTTTTTTACCTTGGAGCGCTACAGAGCCGCGCAACAGGGAGGGAACAAGAGACGGAGGGATTTTTGCAATTAGGTGAGGGACAATGTCAGTGAAATTAGGCCTTAGAGCTGAGTTCTGTCTCCCTCTGCTTTCTCTTTTTTCTCTCCTGGCTTTCGGTGTAGTTTTCTCGCTTTCTGCTGTCAGAAAGTTTTGCGGCGAAACAGCTGTGATCTCTTGATGTTGATGTGGTAATAGGTTCTAGAAACACGCGCGCAAAATCATAACCCCACAGTGCCAAAATACATGTACACACACACACGCGCACACGTTTGTGCCCCGGTGATTTGGCCTGTATGGCAGCTCAGTGCACGATAAGTGTGGCATTAGAGTGTGCCCTGAGCGCTGGGCACGGCCCCAAACAACCGAATGGCTCTCCAGTCGCCAAACAAACCCTCAACACTAAAGGGGCCAAAAGATTTGAGGGAGTGCGTTCTCGTGTAGTGAGGGGCCTCTTTTCACAAGATAAGTGTTGCTTTTCTTTCCTTTCAAAAGGAAAAAAAAAAAAAAAAGAAATGAAATGTTTGCTCAGGGGTTGACTGAGCTCCTTTCTGATTCTCTTCATTTTATTCGGCATATTCTTTTTCATTATTAGTGACTACATTCATGACAGCAGATTAGCGAAGGAAAAACAAAAACAAATATTTATGCTGCAATATGCGTGCACACTGCGCGGCCCCGCATCTGTCCAGACTTTGCAACTTAGTGATTGTTTTCTTAGTAGTTTCAAAAGCCCTTTTGGACATAAAACACCATTGCACAGACAGATTTATATAAATAAGGCATCTCAATGCACTATTTATACACATCTATATTAATATATTTAATTTTTATTACTGCTTATTGCTTACACAACCATAAACTATTTGCACTTTCCAACTGGATGACAAACCGCATTTAATTTTCTGAGTAGTTTTATAATAATTTATACCTGGTTGGCATAATAATGCAGTCACAGCCAGATGTTGCCAATGCTCTTTTGAATACACTGCATTTACACTTGTTTTTAATCCATGAACCAGACACAGGTCTCATTCTGTTTTTAATTATCTTTTCACTTAGTTCAAGTGATTCACGTGAATGAAGCTCTTTCATAGAAAAATAGCTTAAACGTACATGTATCAAAGTAGTGTCCAAAATGGGTTACATTTTTAAAAGATGTAAAAAAAAAAAAAAAAAAAGTAAAAAAAGGCACTTGTTCTGCTGCTCTTTATGGAGATACCGAACAACTTCAGGTGTGTTATCATGACCCAATGCAATATATTACACTCAAGGCACTTGCTGAATCCTGCTTAATTCATAAGGGCTTAGTTTTTCCCTCAGTCCACATTTCCGCAGAATCAGTTCATAGTCTTGTGTCGTCTAACATTGGGTGATCAGGGGAAAAAAATGCAAAAAAAAAACAAAAAAAAAAACAAAACAAGCATGGAAGGAGCAGCCAACGCTAATGTTACAAGTCATTCAAATCAGGCAATTGGTCCCTTCAGTGCTTGATTTGAACGACTTCCGAATCAGGCGTAAATGTAAGACAAAAAGTCTTGAACCCATGATAGTATGAAACATGTTTTGGCATGTGGTATGTCGCAAAGTGCCGTCCCATTCCTGTTTGAACCACGTTGAGCCCCTGCAGCGTCTCGCAATTAAGTCTGTGAGGACCTACTGATGGCCAATGCAGATTCATATGAGAAACACTGAAACAAAATTGTCTTTTATTTCATCTGTATCCAGATAAAAGGAGCCTAAACAGGGCCTTTGTCTGCATGTCTCATTCTCTTTTTCTTATATGTCTCCGTTTTCCTTACTTGAATGCTCTGTTGTAGATGTCCCTCTTTGTCTTTTATCTCTTTCTTTATTCCTTCATTTGAAGCTATTCCCCTAAAAACTGTATTACCAGCATGTGTGCAATGAAATGAAATGTTCATGGCAGTGTGTGGCGGTTCCCTGTCCCTCTATTTAAAAGTAATTTTCTCAGTTCTTTCCCCCTTTTATTTTCATTCTCTCCTTTCATCCTATCGACACATGTATGGTATTTTAACTACCCTCTTCTCTTTTCCTTCTGCAGCCCTTTTCTTTGTCTGTCCATATTCCCTTTTGCTTTTCTCAGAACTTAAGTTTCCTCACACTGTTTATGTCTATACACAAATGTGCCGTTTTACTATTTAGTCTTTATTACTTACACTTAGCAGTAGCTGCGTGTACTGGGTGTTTGTGTGTAACTCTATATGTGTATTTCCCTGTTTGCATTGCCCCCCTCTCTTCTTCTTTCTTTCTTCCTGTGTGAGACCAATAACAGTGGCAGAGCTGTAAGTAAATAATGAGGAGTAATCAAAGTTAATGGAACCCAATGGGAGCCACAGCTACTGTGTGTGGCAATAATCTCATTTAGAGAGAGAGGCAGATTTAGTGGATAATTGGGGCCTAAGTACTCGCTGATTCCCCAGCTAACTAACTAACTAACTGAGCTGCCGATGCTCGTTTTGTCTGCAATCATGCCGACGCAGATAGAACACAAACAAAGAAGAGACGTTCAGTTTGCCGTGGCTCGATGTCTTCTTCTTCTTCTTCTACTTTTCCACTGTTCCTCTTTTCTGATTTCCTTCCTTCGCCATCACTTTCAATCCGCTGTTCTGTTTTCACACCCTTGCATCTAATTCTTCTTCTTCTTTCTCCTTTTGCCCATTCGTCTCTTTTCTTCATCTCCTCTGCTGCTTTCCTTTCTTCTAGGCTTGTCCACTTTTTCCCCTTTCTGCTTCATTCCCTTCTTTTCTTTCATCTTAGCTCATCCTGATCTCTTGTCCTTCCTTTCGTTTTATATTTTGTTTCATCCCCGATCCTTTTCTCCTGCATTTCTTCCTTTTATCTCACCTCGTCTGTTTTTTTTTGCCCCTTTGTCTTTCCTCTCATCTCATCTCCTCTCCTCCTTTTTTTTCTTTTCTCATCTCCTTCTCTTCACTTTTGCCTTTCCTTCTTCTTAACATCTTCCTTGTCTTCCTCCTCCATCCTCTCCTCTCCGTAAAAATAAATAGATATGTACATCTCTGCGATACGGATGCACATGTATAGTGTCTATATGTGTGTGCACAATGGAGTTAATGGAGGATGCTGTTGGTCGCACTATGGGGTTCCACTCGCTCTTGGGAAAGACCAGCATGCTTTGCTCCAGGTGTGTGTGTGTTTTTATGTGCAACAGCCCCAGACTCGGAGGTGTCCACATGTTACTATGCTGCAAATGTGGATGTGTCTCTGTGGCTATAGAGTAAAGTTTAACCCTCAATTAGATAAAAAAACTCAAATCATCATCGACTCAGTTTGTCGACTGAGTCACTGTCGAACTCTCTCACTATGTCGTTTTATGAGATTCCCTCTTCTTCCACTAATTGTCTTTTCTTTCTCCTTCTTACTTGTGTATTTTTCTCATCTCACTTCTCTGATCCATCCAATTCATTTTTATTGGTATGAACCTCAGATGAACAGTATTCGCAAATCATCAAAATACAAAGGAAATTAAGTAGACAAATAATTAACAGATATAAAACATATGGCATCTAATTTCCCCTTTGCCTCTTTCTTCTGTTTACAAATTTATTTTATTTTGTTTTTGTTTTTTTAATCTTTTTTCCCCCTCTTTCTTTCCTTCTTATTTCATTTCTCTTCTATCATTAATTTGCACAGTGTAATTAAAGAAATATAAATTATTCTTGTTAATGTCTGCACCTTGAGGATTGTGACTAATCTTGTAAAGATTGTTTTGTAATATCTTCAAATGTTGTACTTTAATTGAGCATGCAAAAAATGGCAAGCTATTTAAAAAAAAGTGCAGCAGAATCAGTTCAGTTTTAGCAAACAGTGTGGCATTGATGTGAATCATCCACTTGCCAAATAAATTATTAGTATTTCAATATTATAAATAAAAGGCAAAGTATGTAACATTTTCCTAAAAACACTAAATAGACACAATAATGATCCTTTTCAATCATCACATCTGTCAGTGTGTGGTTGAGTATTAACCTGCAGAGACTCTGCCTGTATTTTCTATTTTCCTTTTGTTTCCCTGCGTTCGAGACGTTTCTGGGCGTCGACCTTCGGGCAGTGACTTTTCACTTCCAGCCAATAACAGCAGCGTGCACAGGCAGAACAACATAAAAAAAAAAAAAACAAGCGACTCCGGTTCATTCTGCTCTTCTCACTTTTGAAGGATTTATAAATGTTTCATGTGAAATGCAGAGGAGAGACCTCAATTGTAAAGATGCAACAAAAGCTACGTAAAAGACATAAGACAAGAACGATGCAAAGAAGAGACTGAGTCAGTCGTTAGCGTTTGAATGATTTGTTTCATGTGTCTGTTTGTTGGTGACGGTGCGTTCGCTAACATTACTTGTTAGAAGTGACGGTTGAAGTTATCTCATCTGTGACTGACATTCCGACAAGTGCATTAAGTCGTCATTGTTTTGTTTCGATGGAGGAAGAGTCAGTAAAAATGTTGACATAGTGGAAGTTCATGATCTGTTTTTGTACATTTGTGTCCTGAGGAGACACAGAACTGATCGTGTGGGACTCGAGCTCAAGACGTTTGGGAGCCACTGCTATAGAGGGTTGTGATGGTGTGGGTGTGTCTATGTGCGCTGACAGCTGTGAAATAAATAAAGAAATCAGAAAATAATGGGGGGTCTTTCTTGCCATCGGTGCTCGCTCTCTTCATTCAGTCTATTGCTCGCTCGATCATTGCTGCTCTCGCCGTCGTTGGTTGAGCGGAGAGGAGGTGAAGTTTGACCGGTTTGTTTATGAACACAAAGCTAGACAGGAAGAAATACAAGTCGCCCTAAATGCATTTATTTTGTATTATTTTTAAAGCGCTTAAATTGTATTGCATGCGTGCATATCAAGCGTAAATCTTCAAATTTTCCTCAAATTTTCTAAGCCTTAGAATATTATGAAATGGCAGTATAAATGTTCAGTCAGGCACAAATTTGCTCTTCTTGCACCATTGTGAACTACTGTGAATGGGGTAGTGATGGTTTTTAAAAAGTGGGTACCCAGAAAAAAACAAACAAAAAAGGGAAACACCGACATAAATAATAAACCTACATCATTTAATTGCGAAGTGCACAGTAACGCGTGTCAGCCTGCTACATTATTGAACATAAAATCTTAATTAAATCTCGATTAAAGTAACAGCTGAACCCGCAAAGCTGCCAGCATTGCACTCGTGTTGACCTAAAGTGAGTCTAACAGGTTATTCTTCTGTTTGACTGCATTCTCATCAAGCAGAGTAATTTTTTCACGTGTGCCAAAAAGCTGAACAGGTCAGGCCCCATATTTAAGAGTGCAATTTAAGCCCCCAAGCCATATCTAATATTTTTAAGTATGCCACTGTAATTATGAGTGTATTTTGTAGAGTGAGTGGAGTGGGTGTCTATGGATGTGTGCGCGTCTGAATGTTGTTTGTGTGTCTGTGTGTGTGAAGAGCTTAAAGCAGCGCAGCGGGACAAAGCCAGTCTGTAAAAGATGTATTTAATCTGAAGATATTAGACTCAGGTTATTTTTACTTACCATCGCTCGGTATTAAAAAGCGCGGTTACAGTTATTGCGTGGAGGTAGTTACGCTTATTGGACGGGACCTTGGCAAAGCAGGAGGCAGCTGAGATTAAACCGGCTGGAAGCGCACAGACACGCACACTGAAAGCACGCGTTTAAAAGACAAGAAACTATAAAATACACGTAGAGGTAACTACACTCTCAAAAACCTACAATACGAATACGGCGTACATCTTAAGAAGCGATATGTAACGAACTTTCACGCACGTTTAAGTAAAAGTACGTACATTTTGGCTTAAGCGGCTTAAAACAGTGTTTCCCTTAAGTCTGCCATTACAAAAATGAGCAGGATAAGATGCTTAGACGTTATTTACATTAAGGGGAAGAGGGGATTAGGATCGACCCCTGCCAGCCTTTTCTTTCCCGTCCTGTCCTTTTCCCTCTATTGTTTCCTTTTCCTCCTTCTCTTATTGGTTTTAAACTCAAACTCGCAGTGTTTTAGATCATAAAAACTGTGACACTGAGGGGAGTGATCAGCAAAAAATATGTTCCTAATTAAAAGTATGTAAACAAATCAAAGGTTCCTACCCATTTCCCACCAGTAGTAGTTGCAGTGATACTTTATTTTGCTTATTACACCGACACTTTGTACATAATATAATCCACTAGGCAGCTCTTTGACTTCTTTATTAGATCTAAGCTTTACAAAACAAAACAGAAACAAAAACAAAAGTTACAAAAGTTTCCTAAATAATTATGATCATGTGTCAGTTATATATTTGTTCTTCTTACTTAGAAAAATCTTTTTTATTAGTAAAAAGCTAAAAAAAATTTGTTACCCCTTTTTTCCCCATATTCCCTTAAGTTTATACTAGCTTTCTTCAACTTCAAATAAATGTTTTTTATTTTTGAAAGTAGGATGCGCGTACGCAACGTATCGTGTCAGTAGAACAAATAATATATGATTTCAAAGATATGCCTTAATATATTCATTTCAAGCCTGTTGCTTTTGATCTTATTACAACAACCTTCCTCGGCAGACGTAATGGAACTGTAAATGTTCACATTTCTGTTTTCCTGGTAACTTTATGAGCTATAAAACAGGATCATGTGGAGAGACGGGTTAGAACAGAACAGAACAAAACAAAAGGGAGTAGAACAGAACAGAACAGTGTTTTGGTGTTCGGCACTACAGGCCTGCAAACAGTACAGGCTTTATCGCTAAGTGAGTGAAAGAGTAAATCGACCTCCGTGTCGGAGTGCTAACTGGAGCGACTAGTCGTCCTGTCAGCCGCCCTGATTGGCTCATTTAAATACCGCTCAGGTGTAATTGGCTGGCAAATTAAACTGTCATTATTGGACAGGCGAGGAGGGAAAGAAAGCGCAGGGGAGTGACAGGACAAGATGGCGGCCGGTCTCCCATGGGAAAAGTCTGGGAAATAAGGGGACAGCGTGACACACACACACACACACACACACACACACACACACACACTCTATTATAAAAAAAACACTGAATGACACCAGGCACAAACACACTTAGAGACCTCCTTCTCAAGTACATATGATACACAGACTCACCCATGCATGAAGACACACAGACCGTCAGCATTTTACAAGTGACAGAAGGTGCACTGTGGAACTTTCACTGCAACATAAACGCACGTCTGTAAAGTTCCTATCGCACATTACGATTGTCTTCAGATTGAATGAAACGCCCATTTTACTGTACATTGTTTCGTGTGATTTTATTTGATTTTACTGTATGTATTTTTTGCGTGCCTAGCCGTATACTTAGCTAGAAATCTATGACTAAAAGATATTCTAGGTTTGTGATTTTCCTCCAGACTACGTAGGTTTATACATAAGTATTAGAATTGTACCGGCCATTACACTACAAACACACTTTTAGACTATAAAACACAGCTTAAAACAGGCCTCTGATTAACAGTGTTTTTTTTGTGTCTTACACAATTTACCTCAATCATGAAAGGTGCTGCAATTGTACTAATTGTATTACTTTTACTTCGAAGGTGTGTGCGGTTATGTTTTCTGATTGGGGCTGAAAGAAAAAAAAAGAACGCAAACGAGCTGTCGTAAACTGTGTTTTTGTGCTTCAACGCTAAAACTTCCTATGTGATTTGGAGTCCACGTTTATCAACCTTGTCACCACGTAGTGCTCACTCCTGATGGGGGGAGCTGTGAAAAGAGGATAATGAGTTACTGAGTGCTTAATATCATGGGTGGCTGTAGCTCAGGATGTGGAGCGAACTGCAGTGTTGCTGGTTCAGTCCCCGGATTGGTACTTAATAAGGCATTATTCTCACTTTAGTACCAGTGGCTGCAAAAAGCACAGTAAACTATTGATCAAGTTGACATTTTTAACCTTAATCTTTTTCCTATTCAAGCATTCAACAACGTCGGAATACGATTTTTGATGACATTCTGCCAACAAGTTTAAAACACAGTATTGAGTCCAGTGGTTGGTTTAAGGTTTTGTAACATCAGAAATGACATATTCATATTCATTAAATTGAATGTAAGATATTTTTTTTTAGATATAGTTTTTAAACGACCTGTACACATGCTGATAATAAGTGGTAGTAAATGTTATGATGAAATATACGTATTAATCTTAATAAAGCAACGAAAGAAATGCAGTAATGTTTTAACAATGACATAACAGCTAAGCTAGTTAAACATTATATGTTTATGTAATGCTATTATAGACATATATGAATCTTGAAAGGTTTTTTTTTTTATATAATAGTATAAACTGTTAACAAGTTCCTTTGAAGGGCTTATAAATGTCTTATAATCTGACAATAAACACGTTTATGCGATCACTTACCCTTGTAGTCACATATATAGTCCAAAAGCATCTTTTTTAAGAACTTGTAAATTAATAGGTAAGAATCTTACCTCTTAATTAATGTATTTCTAAATATAACGTGTTATCGGCATTATGAATATATAGCTACTGTAATGGCATCCGTGCTGGACTTTGTGTAATCAGACTGACTTTAATGTTGTCTCTACAATTCACTGAGCACACACCTTGAGTAAGGGTTCGTTGACCATCGCATTTCTAATTAGAAAAGCTTTGATAGGTTCTGCGAATGTTTTTCCCCCAATTCAATAATGTGTTTATCTTGCAGCTCTCGCCCACTCTGTCTGTTTTGACAAGACTCTGTAGTAAAACTGATGGATGGACGGTGACCAGAGCTTCTCCAGGTGAACCCTGACCTAACAGACTGTGTGTGTGTGTGTGTGTGTGTGTGTGTGTGTGTGTGTGTGTGTGTGTGTGTGTGTGTGTGTGTGTGTGTGT
>JAPQRN010000005.1:34211052-34221702 GCA_037367275.1 Coranthus polyacanthus
CCTTTTTTTTTTTTTTTTTTTGCACTTAATTAAGTCGCCAAGTGGCTGTCAGGAATAATTTTTTGCTGCTGCGCGGGGCCGAGGGCCGTGGTGGACTTGACATTTGATAATATTGCGTCTCCACGTTGATTGAAATTGATTTTAGGGGGGGGGGGGGGAGAGGCCTCTTGCTCGCCGCCGCTGTGATCGTTTGACAACTCTCAGCCAATCAGCCCCAAGGACAGCCCGTGGACCCCTCGTCTTTGGCGTGGCAACTCATACTCCTACGAATGATGGCCATGTGTTTGTATGGGAAAGTGTGTGTGTTTGTGTGTGTTTGTGTGTGTGTGTGTGTGTTTGGGTACCAAGGGTCGGACATAGAGTACCGTCGCGGGGTCATGGAACTGGCAGCCACATTTCCCATAAATCTGTTGGGCAGCGTAGAAGGAAACGAGAGTCTGAGCGCGTGTGCCTGTTCCCTTAAGGGTGTATGAGTGTGTGCATATCTGCTTGTTAGTTTGCAGCTACATTTGATTAGGCACACGGGTAACGCACACACAGACGCACACTATTTTTATTTTGTGTCTTTTCTGAACAACCTCTGCCCCCTTCAGCTATGTTTTCCCTCACTAGATAATAGAGGGTATAATGTTAGATGCAAATGACTGTTTTAATTGTTGCCTTATTAGTGGGGAGTGGGGGTATTAACTAAAGAACATCATGATAAAATGCCACTCAAAAGCAAGCTGCAGTCAGAATCAATCAGGGTAATTAATTACAAACACCACCATTAGTGTTTCCATAATGTTTACAATCAGACTCTGCAGCGCTTTCACTTCACCTCTCTCTAAGGCTGCAAACCAAAACCTGACGCACGCACCCGGGCCTTGTTTCCTGTACAGACGATCCACAACATTATTACTGCTATCTTTTTCATGAGCTGTTCTCCCAGGGCAAAACTTAATTGTTATTTTTGTTATTTTTTAAGATAAAGTATTTTGGAGCTCCCCGTTTGAGGAGGTCAGACTGGAACAGCAATGTTTTAAATGAACTCAAATGTTGAATAAAACTATAAACAGGCCTTGATTTAATTAGTTTTGACTTAGTTCGAATTAGTTGGGGTATATTCTTTTGTTTTTAATTATAATTATATCTCATAGCGTCTGTGATTTTTTACTTTTTATCTTATTGACATTTATTTATTGCTATTTTAACATGATTTGTCACTTCAATAAAAACATGCACTATGATAAGCAAGGGAGCCTCAATCAAGCCTCAAATCAAGTTAATGTTTAATCAAAACAGCATTTTGAAATGTGTCAGAGTGAAATTAAAGCTCTAAGGTTTTCTGCATCGTGTCATTTCATTCACATTCACAATTTGATTTAACCTGAATTATTGTTGTTTAAAAAGGAACGCTTACGTTTTTGTTGCTGCGAGATGTCACTGCGTCTTAGGGCCATTATACTGTAGGTTTCAAAGGGGCTGGTAATATTCGGAGAACACACTGTGCTTAAAGATTGGGATTGTGATAGCTCCTCAAAAAAGGCCCAAACACCTCGATCTCCCCCTGTTGGCTGGCTGCAGTATAGGTCACAAATCCTGACCCCTCCATGTTATTCAACTCCGGTCAAACTAAAACCTTGCACCCCCCCGCCCCAAAGGTATTTCACCTTCTTTTTAGGTACATTTCATGAAACTGATCTGTGTTCAAAGCTTGTTTTTAATAATTCATTGTACAGCTGTAATGACCAATCGTGGTCCAAAATCTGCCAGACTGCGAACCAATCAGACGGCCGGGTAGACGTGACGTCCCTGTGCTCTTCTACATAGACTCTGGCTCCGATTTGCATCACACAGGCAACACGGTGGCTCCCTTAATTTTTACACCATCTAAGAAAGCGAGAAAAAAACATCCTAGTTTTTTTTTTCTTGAAATTTCATGACTTCACAGTGTAGTTATTTCTTGTTTTGTTTTTTTTTTTTCTTCTACCAATTGCTTTTTAAACGCAATATCTCTGGACATTATGTCAAGCTGTTGTAAAAATCTGGCGCAAACTTTCACTTGGAGTCAAGGATGAACTGAAAACATGTTGGTGGCCAAAGGTCAAGGTTACTGTGACCTCACAAAACACACGTAACTGCTAGTAATTCAAATAAGTGCATGAACAGATTCTGATAAAAAATATAGTGGACGCATCTGATTGAACTTACAGTTCTTGTTTCTTATAATAATAATAATAATAATAATAATAATAATAACACGTTTTTAACCTACAGTGGGTCGAATACTCCATCATAACGTTCACCCTATTGAACCAGCAACAGTTGAATCTATAGGAGTAACTTTTGTTTTTCAGCCTTCGTACCTAAACGTATACATCAGAGGTGCATGACCAATTCCCAGTCAGCCTTTTTGCATTCTCATTTGCTCCTGTTTTAATTGGGTTATGGGTGTCACTTGGTTGTCTCTGTCTGTTATCCGAGAGCCGTTCCATATTCCTGATGAGGTTCGGTCTTCTAACCCCCTTTTTTCTGGCACTCTAATCGCCTCTCACTGCTTCAGGCAACAGACAAACTGTACCAGACGCGCACAGAGGGGAAATTGCTTTTATTTTGGAGGAGCTTTTCTAAATTAATTGTGGTTTTTTATTCACCAGCGGTTAACTACAATGTTTGCTCTGGTAGCATGGCCTAGATAAAAGGCACTAAAAACGTAAAATGAGGATGAACAGAAGTCATTTGACAACTGTGGTCAACCTTCTGACTCACGACAGGACAGAAAAAGACCATTCAGGCCAAGGTGACGACTATAAGCTTCACATCTTTTTCTTTGTTCTACAGCAGCTCAAGACCCAAAAGGGAAATCTGGTGTCTCCCGAGGACCCAAACTTATAAAAATACATTTTAAATTGCATCAACGTTAACATTAACAACTATTTTGAATACATGCACTTTGCTTCCTGCTCCAGACGGAATGGGACGGAATGTCAATCGCATCCTGTAAGATGAAGCCAACAATCGCTTCTAACACTGACAAAATAATGTCAGCTAGTTAGAACAGGCCTGCGAGTTTTGGAAAGACAGTTCTACAGCATTTAAAAGACGTAAAGACATTACTTCTTGTGTACATTTTCCTCCTTCCTTCCTCTCATCTTCTCTGTATTCTTCTCTACTCTGCCTCATCCCTCTCTCCTGCCCCCCCCCTCCTCCTCTTTTTCCCACTCCACTCCACTCCACTCCACTCTCCCCTCCCTTCCCCTCCCTCGTGCTCAGCCCTCTTGTCCGACAACCCAGCTATTAACCTCTGGCCTCGTGTCTCTCCTCCCATCACCGCTACAGTAATTAGGAGGTCAATCCAACACTCCTCTATCATTTACCCTGACACAAACACACACACAGATTTGTTGTGTCATCGGCTCCACCAAAACAAGCAGTAACGGTCACATTAATAGCAAACAGTGCTTGAGAAATTATTTAGGGTACGATTTTACTTATTGTTAAATATCTTTCCGGTGCCTAAATGAATTATGATGAGTTGAATTTTTAAAAAATCCAGTGAACATACATTCGTTACAAAATAGTTTCTGTTCCACATATTGTAGTGTGTAGAGTGTCAGATGTTGTATAAATGCCATTATAAGACAGCACCTGAGTGTCTTTGCGCAGCACCTAAGCTGAAAAAACAGAAAACTCCAGAGAGAAATGACACCATATTACCCTAAATAGACAGTGATATTTCTGGGAAAAAATATGGTTATGGTGGGTGTAACTGGAAATGTGTGTTGCGTCTATTTTCTAAATAAAGTAATAATACAGGTCCAATATTGTGCAAAAAATGCATATATTTTAGTCAAATAACCCCCAGAAACCTAAGAAATCCTTGCATAAAGATATTCACTTTACAATGATGAAAAAAAAAAAAGACGGTGCAGGACTTCACCTCTGTTAGTATTGTTTAAAATGTGGCATGTTTACATCAAACGACAACAAAGCAAAGTTAAAACTAACATACTTATCTAGTACTATGTCATTTAATTGGGTAAAATAAGCCGTTAATTACACTGCCTGAATGAAAGGTTTCATACTCACGTAAAAGTGCTTCATTCGCAGATACTGTCATACACCAGTATCAGATGGGTATGCATAAACAAATTCAATATGATAATTTGATGCACAGTTTTAATTGCTATGTGTATTATCTAACCAGTCATTTTAAAATGCGTCTGTCTACATATAAAAACACACACACACACAGACACGCACGCAGCAGGGTTGACAGGACCGGGCAATGAGCTGTCAGAACAGTCTTTCCGCATCACACAGGTCATTGGCTGATCCCTGTCCGTCTCTTTACCTTTCTCTCCATTCGTCCTCCTCCTCCTCCTCCTCCTCCTCCTCCTCCTCCTCCTCCGCGTCTCATTAACACAACATACAATTAAAGTGCGTGTATCAGTGTCAGACCCCTGCTATTAGCACCTCAGCCCAAATGGCACTTGGCAGGGAGCTGAATCGCAGTTTCCTCCTCCCAGTCAAACAATTAAAGGCCTCACGCACGCGGTCGGCGCCAAAACACGTTAGCACCTAATTAGCTTGACACAGCAGTGTGCGTACAGTATGGCTGCAGTGTTTGTATGTGGAATAACGCTGTCCAGCAGCTGCCACCTCTGGCATTCAGAGTTCGAATGGACAATTGTGTTTGATTGATTAAAGGATATGCTACATGCTAACAGAAATGAAGATTTAATTATTAAAGCGCATACATTTGCACCTGTCAAGACAAAAATCTACTAATGGCTAACTACTAACTAGTTTTGTAGCAGTCGATCCCAGTTTTTCGGAAACAGAGGGGCTCGCTGTTTTTATTTTTTCATAGTCAGAAATGACAGATTCACTTAATTTAGCTTTTGTTTGTCATTATTCGTATTATGATAATGCTAAAAAGTATTGATGACATCTGCTTTAGTCAGGTGTCTATTTTGGCAACAGTGGAGTAAACATTTCCAGCTGGGAAGCCACAACAAAAGAGAGAGAGAGAGAGGAAGTTTTGGTAATTTGTACCGAGAGATGACGAAGTGACATCTATGGACCTCACCAGAAATATTTAGCTCAGAATGGCTGAGATAAGGAAAGAAACATTTTAAAATTGTTGGTTCTGACATGATTCGGGTTATTGCTAAACATTAAAATTCTTGTCTTGATTGGAAAACTGACAGACTTATTGTTTCCAGGTAATTATAAAGCTGATTTTATTTTGGAAGCTGAATAACAGTTTTTCCCCCAAAACTAGCATCATAGGGATTCATTTTTTATTATTGCTGTTCAAGTCACATCCAAGAAACAACCTTTCTTTCGGCAATTACGAATATGCCATTTTACTGTGTTCCAACATTTACAAGCACAAATCTAACAGACCTAATTCTTGTATTTGCTTCTTATTTCGGGCGAATCTTGCATCATGGAAACTACAGACACAAGAAAAGACATGTCTGAGAATTCACTGTGACTATTTTCTGTCCAAAAAAATGAAAGTTTTACGAACACAAACTGAATAACAACGGTTACGTGTTTCAAAGAAAGAGCTGACTTAACACTGTCGGTCTGCAGTAACACAGGCACGCACTTGATCTGTACACACATACTACACCCTCTCCCACATGCAGCAGTAAATATCTGAGATCTAAATCCTCTTCACAGCATTGCCTAATTACTCCCAACAACATGGTAGCTGATTAACTTGTAATTGCTGCTCTGAACGCAGCCTGTCCCTCTCTTCTCGTTAGGGTTATTACTGACTATAATTACCGCTAATGTGCAGAATCAAACACACACACACACACACACACACAACCTCACATGTATGCTAACATACATGCAGGTGGAAGCTCGTGCACGACCACCTGCACACATGTATTCTCCTTCGCAACACACTCGTGCACGCACATCACCAGGAGGATACTTAGTTTCTTGGAAACTGTGACTGGTGCACAAAGCAATAACAGTGAAATTTAGGCAACTAAATTCATTTTCAGTATGTTGCCTCATTTAAGCAATGCAGATCACAGCAGCCAGAATTGTGTAATGGTCTTAATATGTCACTTCAGGTGTCTCGCTGGTGTCCTTCAAACCCCATCACATCCCTAAATTTGGCATCTTTTGTCCCTTGATCCTGTGAGTGATCTATATCACGGTTCAAAACTCAGAGCTGCTGTTGTCTAGTAGCTTTCGTTATCCTGGGGATGCTACTTTTAATTTTACGTTGGGTGGACTGTAATGAAGGAAATAAACAAACTAGCTTTTTGTTTCTGTACTGCCAGTTGCATTTATATGAAGTTAAGCTCAACTGTCTGCCGTGAAAAACAAATTAGAAAGGAATAATGCAGAAATACGCCCTTTTATGAAGATAACACAACGTCGGCATGGTAGTTTTGGGTGTGTTTACGGCATTCGGAATTCATTCGTCAAAAAATAATCTGCAGACAAATGAATATCAAAATGTATTTTCCATGTTTTTGGGGGATGTTTTAAGTATATCCTGTCGTCGCTGGGATCATATCCCAAATTGTTTTGATATCCTGCAGGAAATCAGATAAGTAGGGACATATGTTTTGCATTTCCATAAAAGCAACATTTGTAGAATTAACTATCTGCTTGTAAGACCTAAACAGGGAATTTAAAAATGCTCATCTGTTTATGGACTTTTAGGAGTCCACACTGATTCTAAACTACAACAAATTAAAAGCAACAGTAATCATCCACTTTATATGAATACACCAGAGGTATTACAGTTTTGAAATTTTCATTGTATTTGATTTTCATTTGGTCTTTCAGTTAGATTTTTGATTTCAGTAGTTTTAGTTAGGTTTATGAGTGTACAAGTGGTTTTAGTTTTGGCTTTATTGATTACTTGTAGTTTAGTTTTGATTTAGTTTTCCAGGTATTGTGAGGAACAACCTTTATGTACAGAAGCTGTGAATGCATTGCATCAAATATGATTTACAAAACCGCTGCTTGTTAAACCCATTTTTATTCTTGTTCATTGCTTTATTTAGTTTTTGTGCCTTTTTCATTTTCACCCTGCTAGGTTTAAGTCCTACTTTTCATTGATTATACATCATCAATTTACAGACCAAACCACAAAACAGAATAGCAAAACCTCCATTATGAACGCCATTCTGAACTGATATACCTTTGTGAGCTGGGTCCCGACAGCATGGTGCCCCTATTGTTTGTATTTTAGCTCCCTCATACGAATACGAGGTGCTTTTCTTCTCCCCTTCTGCCGCTGTGTAAAAAGGCTTTTGCGTGAATCTAAATCCGGCTTAATCGTAATTCTCCAACTAAACTTGCTGTTGAGAAAGCTACGAGCGCAAAGCTCCTTTTAAGTTCATAATCACTTTCTCCTTTAGCCGGGGATAATGGTACTACTTGTGGGAGATTTAGCCCACGTCTGTCTTCCTCTCCCTCATGCCCTCCCTCTCTGTCTCTCTCTATTTCCCCCAAACACTATCTCTCTTTCTTCGGACCATTAGTGATATTGCCGGGCCGCAGACCTCTGTGTTAAGTCACTTAATCAAAAGCAATGGGTTGAAAATCTTGTTTGGCCTCTTACGCCTGATTCATTCCTGCAGACAAGAGAAGCAGAGAGACAGAGAGAGGGCCGGGGGGAAATAAATGGAGAGCGAGACAGATAAGTAGAGAGAAGGGAGAGAAAGTAAGCGAGCGAGTGTTGATAGTGAAGCGAGACAGCGAAGGGGAAAGTGAGAGAGAGAGAGAGAGAAGAGGGAGAGGACATTAGGTGGCGGTACTATGTGTTATCAGCTAAGCAGCAGCAGAAAGGCTATCATTGGCTCTCTGGCCCTCTGGGGATGAGGAGGCCACTGTTCCTCTAACCACTTCTGACCACCTCTCATCCACACACACTCACACACATTCACATTATTATCTTCTGGCCCAGCACACAACAGAGTCCAAGAGGAGCAAAGTAAAGTGTCCATAAAAAGAACACGAAAAAAAAAAAAAAAAGAAAAAAGAAAAGAAAAGACCGTCACAACACTGTCTAGCATTTAAACAGAAACATTTTAAAAAACGTATTCTCGGCTCATTTGTGATCCAAAAATAGCAATATACCTTTAATGAACCAAAAAGTAAGACGGGATAAATACGCAACAATGCATTTGATGTGGCAAATAAATGAAGTGATAAACTGTTGTAAATAAATAAATGACCTGTGATAAATAATCTCCATGGTAGACAAATTTGGCTGGTAGGATCTCTGAATCACAGAGTAACTCATGTTACAATACTATCATGGTATGTTGCAAGATAATCATCTGCAATACATCATGATGTCTGCGTAAGTGACGAAGAAACAATACGTCTAACAAGGCTATTTTTGTGGGGAGGAGTGGAACTTTAAAGGCCTTTACGCACCTTTTCTTTCATGGAATTAATTCACACGTCAATATTTTTTGTACGTTAACACAGAACGTGAATATTGCACAGTGGAATGAGGTTGATATCGCGGAGCTTTTTCCAAACAAAAGGTATCAACCAGTCACACTGTACACAATGCACATCATTTCACAACAATTGCAGACCTGTTGATTGTTTGCATTTCTAGCCACTGTGTATTACATGACGCAGGACATAAAAATTATAAAGACAATGACCCGATGAACGTCAAACTGTCCGACTGACATCCCAAAACATGTCCGGAACTAGGGATGTGCTACAAAAATTGTCCGAAAAAACTGATTGATGACTTTGAAGATATTTAAACTGGACTGGTTGTCTACTGCAAAGAGCAAGGATAATAAAGAGATCACTTCTTGATGTTTAAGCCATCCATAAATCATGTTAATTATAGTCTAGTTTCCAAATATAGGCCTAAAGGTATAAAGTCATGCCTTTGCTATTACCACAGACATAAAGTTGTGTGAATTGGGACTGTTTGATCCAGATAAAAGCAGCTGTAGATGTATTTAAATTGGGCGATACTCAGTTTTCAGCACAACTCGGCTCCTGTAACTGTCCTTCTCTGCCTTGTAAAGTGAGATGTTCCCTAAAATGTCCTCTACTTTTTTGTGACGAGGACAAGATCATCATCGCTGAATGATGCTGTTCTTGTTGTTGCGACTTACAAGAAGACATCTGGTGAAGTTGCAGGTTGCGACCAAATGAATTACCCCCTCCACCCCCCACCCCACCCTCGCCTATGGTGGCCGCAAAGACCACCAAAGTTTGATATTGTCCTTTTAGTTGAGGGGATATTAACCCTATAAATCCACACTGAAACATATGTGACAATAATGCGCCTTAACGATGGATGCCGCCTGCTACAAAACAGAAAATAGAACAAGACGAACTCTGTCCTGAGCTACTGTAGAAACATAGCGGGTGAAATGATTGATGATGACGCTGATTACAAACTAATGGAAACATAATTATTTCTGCAAGTAGATTCTCCTACATCTCCATAGATCTTGCGCTCTGGACCTTTAAAAGAGATGGCCGAGCACGGTCTTGTTATTGGGGTTACACTTATGAGATGTCAATGGCATTCCTCACAAGTATAGACGCAAAAATGTGTGTGGGGGTGTGTGTTTGTAGGGGAGATGATGGGTGATGGAGGGGCTCCATGCTCCATAGGGGGGCAAATGGAACATACGGAGCACCAGACCTCCCCTACTGCTGTACTACACACACACACACACACAAACACACAGGCATTTTATTTTCATTTATTAATTCAAAAGAAGAAAGAAAAGTTTATTTCCCCTCCTCAACAGCTGACAGGTTTAAATAATAGAGTGAATGTCTTCTGGAGGATGTGCAGCAGAAGAAAGAGGAAACACAAAAGGAAATAGTTCTTCTGTGCTTGTATTCATCAGCAGATATGAAAAAGCACCAACAGTTATTCATTTATTTTGTTTGGTCTTATTTTTATCGACTCCAAAGGATGCTGACCCACAGCGTCTGTGATATCCCGAACATTTGGCTGCCTCCGTTTGATTCCCTTCGTACCTATGTGTGTGGCTGCTGTATAAGGGAAATACCAGCTATAAAAAATTAAGACCTGATACCATTAATGCACTCTGTAACGTTTACAAAGCTTTTAACATTAATGTACTCCGCGACTTTGTTTTAGTTGTAGAAGTTACATCGGGGTTTGTCTCTAAAAGTACAGAACTGCACGGAGCTGAAGTTTGGTAAGACGGTTTAAAAGTCATAAGTGAATTGAATTTTTATTAATTATAGTAAGAGTCCAAATGTGGGTTTTCTTGTAGTGAATTACCCTATGATGCACATCAGGGTCAGGGAGTAATCTCTCGCCTCTTTAGATGATCGCAGTTTTCATTTCCTAATTGAGAGATGGATGGATTGTGGGATAGAGGAACACTGGCGTACTTCTCCTTTTTAATAGCCTTTTATTTTGCGTTTCTTTTCTTTTTTTTCTCCCTCTCCCTCCTCTCTGCAGTTAGAGTGTTCAAAGTCTCCTGGATTTGGAACATTGCATTGTGGGATAGCGCAGTTAGCAGCACGACTTAGCGGAGTCAAGCCCCCTTTTAAAACACGTCCGAAAAGCAATTGGAAATCCCTTCTCAGACCAAATCTTCTAAAGCGGTCCTCTTCTCTCTCCTTTCAGAAAAGCAAGCAATTCTAATGTTA
>JAPQRN010000005.1:34231487-34243192 GCA_037367275.1 Coranthus polyacanthus
AACACTGATCCAGAAACGTCGATATAAAACATATTTTTTGGTTGGGAAATGTGGAGATTATATGTATTTGTGATTTGCAGAAATGTACAATGACAACATTTTATTCTGGTATATGAATTTTGAAACTTAATGACCATGATCAGAGCATAAAGTCATGGACAAGATGAATATGTAGCTTGAACTACATCGATGGCAGAGAATGACAACTTTACGATTTTGTTGAGAAAAGTGTTTTACTTAATTGTACAACACTGAGAACCTTAAAAATCCTATTAAACATATAGGTGCTTTTTAGTAAATAGTCAATAATAAGCATAAAATATGTATGTTTTCCATGTATTCTTCTACAATATATAAATACATGGAAATATACATGAACACACCAGCATGCTCCATGTCCATTGCGATTTGGGATTGTAAGAAATAAGGCTCATTTCACAAAATTTCAATCACTCTTCCACTTCTCCGCTGATACTTTACTCCTGAACCTTTCATCTTTGGGACACTGGGAGATTTAAATGCCTCCAAATAGCTTTGTCTTAAATCAGACTTGTATATTTCCCCATCCACTAACTCATTGGACTCCTGGGAAGGAGAGAAAAAGAATAAGAAACTGCTTTGTTTTGCAGCTGAACTTTAAAAAGACTCATTTTCTTGAGCTGTTTGCCAAGGATATTACCCAATATGTTTTCACTTACCTGGCTCTGTGCTTTACTTGATAGCTTATGTGAGTGTATGTGTGTTTTACCTTCTACTTGATAGTTTGCTTGTTGGTGAATTACTGTACATGTGCCTGTGCATGTGTCCCTCGTTTTTCTTCTCCTATAGGTGAGAGTGGGAGTCGAAAAAGAAAAAGACAGCAGTGGGAGAACAGGGGCCCGTGCACGCTGAGTTGCTGCGATGCAATTTCACTGCTGCGTTGCCACTTTCAGGCCTATTCATCCCTCCCCGCTGAGCCCCATTAGAGAAGACGGGCAGGTGGACAAGTGCACATGGAAAACAAGTTCCTCTAGGCGCTGCGGAAGCACCAGCCATCCCCTCGAACCGCTTTCCTCCACCCCCACACGCATGCAGAGCCCAGTCCTCCTTAGCCAGATGTAGATTGGAATAGACATCAATAAATAATTTAGAGGTCTTGAGACTTTTAAGTAGGAATCTATGCAGTGTGAAACACTGTTTAATCGAGTAACTTCTGATGCCTTATCAATCAAAGCAGGGTAAAAGCTGCTAACGTCTGCAGAAAAAGGTTTTTTATTCCATCACCTTCTCTCTCTCACTCTCTCTTTACCACTTTTTTGTCTGTTTGATGGGACATTAGGTGACATTTGTATTCATCAATTGACCCTGATCTACTGGGTTAAAAGAGAGTACAAAAGATGGGGAAGGGAGAGTGAGAAGAAGACAATAGCCAAAAAAAAAAAAGAAAAAAAAAAAAAAAAAAACCCTCTGGTGCAACGCAGCTCATGCTAATGCAATAAAAAACTGTCTGATCAACAGGCTCTCCATTTGGGAGAAAGGCACTTGAAGATGGGTTTCAAATAAGCCCCCTCGATTTAAACTGCCAGACACCTGAACAGAAACAATCCTGATAAAGAAAGAAAATGTAATAAAATGTCAAAAGACGATTTTACTTCTAATTCTCAGAGGCGCAGGGATGCACTGATAAGATAAAACACAAAAGAGGCCTGCATGCAAAATGAGCAGCAACAGAGTTGTGCACAGATGGAGTGATTTGAGCAATATTTCCGTTTTACTCCCTTACATATTTATTGTTCATTTCAAAATTCCCATATTCAAATGTTTTACATTTTGATAGCAATAACTCCCTTGATAGATCAAACAGTGTTCCTCGAGAAGAAAACAACAAATTGTGTCCTGTATATATTGTGTTCAATTTTTATCAGTTGTTTTACCACAGCTGAGCAATTTGCCCGCCAGAACAAGGCTGCCAAATTATAATAAAATTGGAGCCTCGCACAGACATGCACATATGAATACACAAATGCACACACAGATATGGGTGGAAAAAAATGAAGGTGGGTCTGAGATCAAACACACACAATGCTCAATTCTCCGGTGTCATCAGCAGATGTGTACATACCCTCGTCTCAATACAATACAGATGAGCTAATAGCCTCAGAGGCTCCCAGTCTGCTTCTGATCTCCATAATACCCATCCACAAACACACTCAGAGAGAAAGAGGGAAAGAGAGACATAGTACCTGCACAAATCTTATAATATCTCTATACCCGACTGTCTGTGGGGAATCAGATAGACCTAGTTTACATTCAGAGAACAAATGTGATCACTTAGAAAACCATTCACTGGCTCATACACATGCACGTCTATGGGTAAGGGCATGAACACACACATATTTTCACATATCCGCAGAAACACACAGGTAATATCATTTGGATCCGACTGTTTTAAAGGTATTACAGATTTAAGAGCTCATTTGCTGCAGATTTGTTGACGTTCATACAGAACATCAGTATACTGTGAAATGGCACACACAAAAATGGAGAAAAAAAAAGAAATAGATTTTTGTCAAACTGTTTTGTGACTTGTATTCTGGTGATATTCCTTCCACTGAATCAACCGCTTTCAAACCGAAGAAAAGGCTTGTTTTCTCTCAGTGACAGTAAATGGGTAGTAAATTAAACGAGAGGACGACAGATAGAGGATTTTTACAGGCCAATATAATAATGATAGTTTAGAACATGAAAAAGCTGCTACACAATTAATCAGTCGATATATTGCACCCCCTGACGTCTCCGTCGGTGTATTTTTAAGTATTGCATTAGAAAAGGTTGATGCAAACTGCAAAAATATTATTAAACTGTCTTGAGGTTTTTGCTTTTTTCAAATAAGTTCGAATGTAATTAACATAAAACTTTGAATTATCAGCTATTCCTTATTGACAAAGAAGAAGAAGCTGTTTCAACATCTTCACGGATATCCTCATAAAGTGCAAAAACAAGGGTGGGAGTAGAAACACGTGCAAGATGAGATCAAATCATTCTTCTGTCTCATCCGTTAAACAACACAAGTTTGTGTCCTCTACTTGTTCTACTCTTTTTATTATAGCCTAATAGTCTAACGTTTGACGACACTACACAGCCTAGTTTACCCGCTCCAAAGCAACTGATGGAAATGGACGCAATTTGCATTTTATTTTTTTTGCGGAATTTAAAAAAGTATGGAATTGCAATTGCATGGAAACGGGGCTTGTATGCGTTTGTGTATGTGGAGGCCTTCCATAGCCAGTAAATAAAAAGCAAAGGAATTCCACCTCAGTCTGAGGCTTCAAAAAGGATCTGAGGATATCTGATAATCGCAGGGATTTATGTGTGTGCTTGTGTGTGTGCTTGTGTGTGTGCTTGTGTGTGTGTGTGTGTGTGTGTGTGTGTGTGTGTGTGTGCGCACGTTTGATCTCCAGCAGTGAGGAGAGGCACCACAGGGACACTCCAGTCAGAGGAGCTCAATAACACCTAATTTAACAACACTGATACTTACACACACCAGACTGAAGATGCAGTATGTAAACATGCATGCCAGCACGCACACACACACACACCCACACACACACACACACACACACACACACCCACACACACACAGCAACACACAACCACCAGGGTCCTATCGTCCAGTAATAATTGTGTATTATCCGAGTGATATCAAGAGCTGATTTTTTAAATCAATGGTGAATATAAAACCTTCCATCAGTGAGCAACAACAAGGACAATTTATCAAGGTAAAAACACAACTGGGGCAGAGTAATGACACAAACATTAAATAAATCACAATGGAAAATCACATCTAACTTAAACTGTAGACGCTCAGAGTAAATGACTGAATATAAATAACGATTCATATCCATTTACCTCGAGGTTTAAACTGCGGGAGCAGTCAGACATATTAAGATTCCTCAACTTTTTCTCCCGTCGCTTTGAATATTAAACCCATTCGTAGCAACAAAAAAAAAAAACCAAACCCTTATTCAAGTTAAGGTCTAAGAATGCAGATGGGAACATATTAATAAAGAACAAAATGAGAACAAATGTAAGAGGAGACAGCTGACAGTCATGTCTGAACTAATCAATACAAGGTTCTTTTCTCCCCTCTGGCTGCTGTGTTAGAGGTTTACACCATATCAATCCTGTCACCAGAAAAAATGTTGCAATTACATGTTTCAAAGGATACGCTGCATTTTTTTTTTACCTTTCCTCAATAACCAGGAAGTAGTTGGGATAGATGTTGAATACAAAATCCAGGACTTTGCCACCAGAGAGCAGAGTTTGCATCCCAGCTCCTGTGAGTTTTTAGTTTTAACCAATAAAAACACTTTGGTTGGGGTTAGGAAAAGATCATTGTTAGGTTTAAGATTATATGTATAAATGGTTTGGCGAAACATAAAATGGCAACGTTTTATTGCACCTGGGTTGTCCATACAGCTATGTGAGGACACTCACTGACATAATGCATTCCCTAGTCCCTTAACCTTAACCATCACAAGTGAATACCTAACCCTTCCTAACCTAAACCTAATTCTAACCAAAAAAAACAAAACGTCTGACCGCTCAAACAGCCCTTTCAAGGTCCATCTGAAGGTGACAAACTCCCAAAATGTCCTCACTTTGAATTTTTAACCACTGAAGTGAGGACGTGACCTACAGATTGGTTCTCACAAGAGCACAAGCGCCCAAATATATGACCCCACCAGCATATACAGTAGCATGTCTGTGCACATACACGGACCCTGCCTACCAGCCAAAGGGCAATAACCTCTGAAGCGCTGTGCTTTGGATCAGCAGTATTGACAGCTTTCACATTAGACCTATTGAAATGCATTGTTGTCGCTCTGACAACACACACACACACACACACAGATACTGACGGACTCTGGCATTCAACACCAATCAATCTAACGCCACAATCACATTCTTTCCACCTGCTTAAACGGAGAAAAAGAAGAAGGCGGGTCTCGCTACTCGTCAGTGTCACCGATGTGACCCCCAACCTTGACCTCTGGCCCTGAGCGGCTGTGGTCAAGGGTTCAGGAGAAGGGAGGGGAGGGGAGGACAGGACGGGACAGGCGGGATTGACAGATTATTTTACGGTCACGCTTGCTTCAGAGGAATAATAGGCATTATAGATCAATTAGATGTGACATGTATTTAGTTACATATCTATTTGTTTGCTCACTTATTTTGTTTATTTGTACAAAGCCACAAGTACTAGTAAAAAGCATTTTCAAAAGGAGCTTTACAGTTTTTAACCAAAATATAATCTGCATGACATGAAGATTAGTATAACCATCAAATAATGTAACTTTTAATTCATTTATGTTGGAGGATGTGAATTCAGGCATACTACAGGTTTAACTGTATATCAATAAAAGAAAGAACTGTATTTTAATGAAAGAAATTATAATGAAGGGGAAGTATAGTGGTAAGAAATTAAAGCAAAGAGAGAAAATGTGACACAAATACGGGTGTCTGCAAGAAAAGGATGGGTTGACGGTAGGAAAGATTAAAGGAAAGAAGAGAAACGTAGGACAAAAGCAAGAATAGATGGATGAAAGCAGGAGAAACAACAATAATGCACAAAAAAAAGGACATTAGTAAACAGGTGTTTTCAAAAGTACCACTTTCTAAATCAATGGCATTTGTCCTTGTATTTCATTTTTCTAATGGAAAAGGTAATGGAATGTACAGTAGAAATGCACATTAAATATCGCTTTTATAATTGAAGTAGCTCCCTTGATTTTGGTGTTGAAAACAACAGTGGCAGTGCAGCGTAGATAAACTCAATCCATTGCTCGCTGTCAGTCATGGTCATGTAGCTGAAACAACCTTCCTTCTTCCCAGAGGCAATGTGTTAACCATTCGACAACTCATTAGCATAACGCCACCTCCTGACACACACACACAACTCAGGACAATCATGAATAAATGAGCTTATGGGACAGATAAGAAATCAACAGAACAAACTACTAAAAACACTAGAATCTATCTCTCAAAATATTCTTTACTTGATGAAAAAAAAGAAGAAAAACGGGAACATTCAAGTTTCATTCCACTTGCCCTTCTTGTCCCCATTTTCTACATGTCTCAGAGTAAGTTTTTATTTTCTTAGACCTGGCTTTTCCTCCGCTTCGGCTCCTGCAAACATGAACTGATAAATGAGAGGCTCTATGTCTGCTCTCCATCCATTTAACAGCATCTACACATATCTGCCAGACGCATACACGCACATCGATGAGGGGTGTCTTACGCCACAATAAAAAACGTCTCCCCTCCTCTCCTCTGTCTTTCTTTCATTGTATTGTATTATATCAAATTCCCAGAGGACTGTGGGGTAGCATCCCTCTCTCAGGCTCTCCGCGAGCAGCTCTGCACGTCTGTGTGTGTGTAGTGTTGTCAGAAGGGTAAACAGCGAGTTAAACAGATATAGCCAAGCGTAAAATTTAAAAAGGCTCCCCAGTGGGCGCCGGAGGGGGTTGCTGGGAATCAAGCACATATCAATTGAGGAGCATAGAGATAGAGACCAAGTACTGTTGAGAGAGAGAGAGAGAGAGAGAGAGGGGGAAAAAGAAAGGATCACTTCTATGGTAAATTCTGCTTGTCTGGCACCTATAAATTACAGGAATTTTCTGACTCCTTTCCCATTTTACTCCTGCCCATCTTTTCTGCTCCTTGTCACACCCACTTCCTCATATTTTAAAACATTTTATCCTCTTTGCTTATTCTTTATCCTCTTCCGGATTAAATATTTTCTATAGGGCTGCAAAATGTGGTGGAAAAGCCATATCGCTGTGATTGTGGACAATACTGCACTTTGCAATTTCAATATGAAATATGTATTTTTTTCCTCTGATTTTGCATGTTTTACACAGTACCTCTCTGTGCCGCGTCAAAGAATCTAAAATATCACCACACTGGACCTTTAAATTGCAGCCATTTGCAATTGTATAATTGCACAGGCCAACATTGTGATTAACTATGCAGCTCTAATTTTCTAGTATTTTCTAGTATCTGTAATTCATTTGAAATAATTAAGGTGTTAAAAAATGTATGCAATTAACATGGCTGCATTTTGTTCATTTCCTATGGAGACTGATGTATGACCAGTGTTGGGCAACAGCATTGCTACAAGTAGCCGTCTTACCAGTTTAACAATATTTCTCTGATGTTTTTTTTTCCTGGATCAAACAGTCTTTCAGCAGCAAAGCTCTTTTACTGGTAGCGTCCACACACGATTCATTTTCCCAAACATTTCTGAAGCTCAAAGGACAGCTGGCATACGTATCGCTGATAGCCAAAGCACTTCTCCGTGCCGCTGACCTGACGTACCAACTCTTTCAGGCTCCATGATAATGAAAACACACTCCGTCTCAGAGATTGTCTGAATCTAAACGTTCATCAGGTCATCTTGCAGTTGAAGCCGACAGTCAGTTTTGACGGCCTCGATGGTTTTATCAGTGTGACCTTTGCTGTATTCAGTAAAGGTTTTTCAACACCAGGGGTGATTTTTTTTGTAAAAACAACAACGGTGGACCTGTTGACTTCTAGCCATATTGTTTTGTATGAAAAAGGACACAAAAATGACAAAGAACTTAAGGACGGCATGTGGAGCAGCATCACCAACCAACTAGACTATCAGGATAGTGAAGAGTTTGGTAACGTTAACATGAAATGAATCAGATCCAGTTTGCACTGTATGCGTGTCTTTTTACCTGGACATTGCAAGTCCATTATTATTTCTGTCAAATGAGCTGATGCATCTATTCGGACCTTTTACTGAACAAGTGTCGTAAACTGGTGCAAATTTGCATCACTGCCGGTATGAATAGTTTCGATGCAAGATATTCGTGGGCGAGTGTTCCGCGTTTTCGTGTTGTTTATTCATCACGCCTCCGGTGTGTAAAGGCCTTAATTGTGATTTTACATTTAAACATGCAATGTTCACTCTTAAGAACGGAAAAACACAGCAAATCATGCAATTTAATAGTAAAAAAAAAAAACTGATTTAACTGACTCTCTTTTTTTCTCCTTTCCTCTGCTGGAGTGTACTTTTTCCTGCATTGTATTGTATTGCATTACGGAAGCATGAAAAAGAAAAGCGTATGCAACTATGATACAGTGAGACACACACACACACACATCTAGCCCTGGTCTGTGCAGTGTAATGCTCTACTTGATTATCTCATTGTTGTCTGTAAGTACAAGCCCAGATTGAATCAGCCTGCACTCCATTGTCTCACTGCAGCTGGTGTGTGTCTGTGTGTGTGTGTGTGTAGGGCTGGTAATGAATGGCCAATCTAGTCTATCTAGAGAAAACCTTCTCATCACAGTGCTCCCATAATTACTAGCTCGCTGTGAAAAGTATACACACTGCTTTATTACTTTACAACACAGTGCAGTCAAGGCTCAGGACTGAAGAGACGAGATAAACACACCAAGCGTTCTTGAGCGCACGCGTTCGTTTTATATTTGAGTCATTTACTGCAGCTGATGTTCAGGCACTTCGTTACAATGAGTGCAAAGTGCCAAGATCAAATAATGCGTAAAAATACTCCATCAGTACTCCATCAGAACAATACTTAATATTTGCATTACAGTACAATGTACAAATACCTTTGTTTCTGCATAAATGTAAATGTATCGATGTCAGTATATGAATACTTATTCAGTATTTTAAGCATTTTCCACAACTGACAAATGGCATGACTGAGTCCTAAATAAAATTACATGAGCTGAATATATGGTATATATTTAGTATATTAATTTCTGTTGCGCAAAAATTTGGATTAAATTAAATTGCATTTGTCACAGATCCAGGAAATCATCTAAACGAATATCCAAGATAAATATGTTTTATAATGACAAAGTTATGATTTGTGGGAGAAAGCATGTCTTCTTTGGCATCTGATGTTTTGATAATGCCAAAAAAAAAAGGAAATATTTCCATGTAAATTATCCAGATGAGTCCTGTCACTACATTGTTTAGCATTCTGCGCGCTCCTAGTATTACTGCATCCTGAATTCTCCCTCCTGCTGGGAGCTATCAGACCAAGTGACCAGCCTGAGGCACAAGGGAACAATGAAAGGAAAGAAAAAGAGGAAGATGAGACAGTGGGAAATGGGGATGAGGATACAGAGGAATATGGAAAAGAGAAAAGACAGTGAAAGTTGAGGAAAAGGTGAGCAAATTAAAAGGCCCCCAAGGCCTGCGGTACTGCTGTAAATCATGTTTTCTGAGTTAACAGCCAATATTGAGGTAGTTCTGTGTGAGACAGGGATTAAGTTCCTTCCTCGATGCTTATTACTGTGGTGTTTATGCGCTCTGTTAGTCCTGAAGTGTAAGCATCATCAGATAATGCAATGTTTTTACCAAACAAATAAATATCTTTTACACATATTTTACAGAAATCCTGGTTTGTATAAAAAAGCAAGTAATTTAGAAAGAACAGATAAATTTAAACAGTGAACACGTCCAGTTATACAGCTATAACGCTCATAATAAACATAGCCTTAACAGATAAACAGAGGCTATTCCTAAACAGGTCTGCTGTGTTTTGACAGTGAAACAGTCCATTAACAGCCTAAAGCCTGTAGCCTGTTTCATACTAGCCTACGTTTTTTGGCTAATGCTGGGGTTGTGCTCATCGTTTGCTTTTGTTTTACTTAATCGTCACTGTTCATTAAAAAGTCAAACTGATTCATAAGCTGCTATTGAAATGTGACCAGTAAGTTTCAAAATCGTCTGGTAAAATCCATTCTTTATAGGTGCAGTGTGCGATATTTCGTGACATCTAGCAGTAAAGTTGCAGATTGCAAACAAACGAATACCCCACTCACCCTCCCCTGTGGTGGCCGCAAAAAACGTGAAAGGCCCTTGTTAGAGCCAGTGTTCGTCTAGTCTGTTCTGGGCTTTTAGTTATGGGGATTATAACTCTGGTCCACACACTCCAACATAGTAAATGTCGGCAATGTACCATAATGCCGTACCTTTTAAGCCACTCATCATAAATGAGTAGAAACAGTGTGGTGCACCATGACGAAATCCGAGAAAGGCGACCTGCTCCCTCTGTAAATATAAGCGCCGCATTGTGAGGTAACGAAAACACAATGATTCTCATTCTTGTGTGATTACACTCATTATTTTGTAAATAAAATAATGAGTATCATAATCCATTTCTGCAATTAGATCCTCCTAAATCCCCCTAAATCTTATAAACTGGGCAGAATATGTGTGAATTAATTAATGTCAACCAATTTGCACTGCATATTTAAGTGAAAGTCTGTAAAAACCTGATTACCCTTAGTAGGTATGTACGTATTATACAGGATGAGTCCATTGGGGGCTGCTTAGGAGTACTGATATGGGTGTAATAGTAGTGATTAGTACAAACCCAGCCAGCCATAGAAGATGACAAATGGCACCTGAGACGGAGCGTGATTACAGGGGTTTATATGGGCAGAGACAGTATCAGCACAGAGTATGATGGATGACGCCTGGAGCACAGTCTGAGCTGGCTCATAATTAGACCTTGATGGCATTAGTTGCATTTCCTAGTGGGTATGTCACAATAAATGTGCCAGAGTTGTTAAAAAGGGATGCACTGACACTGGTTGTTTTCACTCTGCGGGCAACTGTCACAGCATGGGATAGAGCTTTCGGAGTCTTCGGTTAAATGACAAAAAGGCTTGTTAGAATTCTGAATGATAACCACTGACACTAAACAGGGTCCTTTACTATCTAAGAAACAGACTGCATTGTAAAATATGTTGCCATTCCCTCAGACACCTTTCACAAATTTCAGCGGAAAAGGCTTGAATTCAGAGACGACTCCAAGCTTGCGATGCTATACGTGCACGACACACGGGTAATCGTCATCTGAGCTCTCAATGTGTCTGTGTAAGCTGAGGTAATTATTAAGAAAGGTCACACTGTGTGAAGGTAAGGTAACAGCGTGGAAGGTAATAGTGTGTATCAGAGGTGGCTCAGGTGATGTGTTTTCTGGTGTGCGTTTCACCTGTCTGGCCTGTACCTGTACCTTAGGAGCAAGTGAAAGTTTGTATGCGTGTCTGTGTCGTGGCTCACACTCAGCTGACATTTCAAGTAAGAGTCATCTTATCAAGACAAAAAGGACAAAAAAGTACACGGCAGGACGGGGAAAATCTGAAGAACAAAATTAACTATACAACCACGCGATTGAAAGCTCCAGAGTGAAAGAGATGCTGTGAGTATATTTTCTCAACTACTGCATTCAAGGTTAACGATGAAACCACATAAACAACAAGCACGACAAACACAAAGCCCCCGTATTCTAATGAATACTATGTGACATGACCAAAAGCACCAGAAGAACTATTAAAATGGTCTTTGCGGTGAGATATTCCCCTTTAACAATTAAAAATGATGCTGCCCTTTAGACTACAATTACAGACTTATAAACTGTACAGTAGTACAACAGTTGTTAAGATTTGACTGTATTTTTAATATCCATAATTAACTGATTAAAAATAACCTTAATCCGCATTTAAACTATTGTAAAAGTCGGTGAAATGGTTAAATTACAGCCTCAAGTAGCAGATGAGTAGTAACAGGAAATGTGGCAACATTATTTCCAAAAGTTGTAGCAGTTATGGTGATATTAACAGTAGCAACTGCTGCAAAGTAGCAGCATCAGTAC
>JAPQRN010000005.1:34243292-34263163 GCA_037367275.1 Coranthus polyacanthus
AGTACTGTACTCAAGTATAAATTTCAGATACTTCTACTTTACTTGAGCATTTCCATTTCATGCAGCTTTATACTCGTACACCACTACATTGTTTAGGCAAATACTGTACTTTTTACTCCACTACATTTCTCTGACAATTTTAGTTACTCGTCAGGTCGCAGTTTGCCATCCCCTTCTTGTCCAGTGAAAACCACGTATCTCCAGATGTGTTGACTTTGAATGTTACGGCAAACTGAAGAATGAAGTGTTCCTTCATGGGTTGTGAAAATTCCCCAACAGTGATATTAATCCATATACAGTCATATATGATAGTGAAAAACTGTCATACTTCCAATATACTTTACTGAAATCCTTTTTCCTAAGTAGAAAAAGCAGCACTTTTACTTGTAGTGGAGTATTTCCACAGTGTGTCATTAGCACCTGTACTTAAATAAAGAATGAATACTTTTTCCGCTGCTGCACAGCAGTAAATGTAAGTGGTAGTGTGTTAATGGGATTGGGATTTGTAATCTTAGTAGCTGCAACTGTAACCGTGACAATAGGGCACTTGAAAAAAACAAAAGTAGAAGTGTGTATTTGTGTGTTTTGATTGGATGAAGGTGATACTCTGGAATAGATGGTGTTGTGCTCACATTTCAAACTCATTAGTAACACTCTAAGTCTCTCCTGTATCTGTGTTTAATGCCTCTCAGTCTTCACTATCTCTTATCCCTGCTTAATTGGAAGCGCATACTGAAATATGAGTACACGCCAAACCATAGTGGAAAAGGTTAAGTGTCGTATGCCCATCTAAAGATAAGCCACACACACACATTCACACACAGAGGAAGCAGACTGTCTGCCCTGGTGAGTCTACCTGCTGAATTAGTCAGTCAGAGTGTTCAGCTCCGGTAAGGCGAAGATCATGTTGCCAGTCTAGTCGTAACACAGTCAGGTCAGACAGGTCAAATACCTGTTCAGATAACATACTGTGACCTGTTACCATTATTTTATCTCAGTTCGACAAAGGTAACGCTCACCTCTCACGTTGACTTCACAGCCTTTTTGGAAAACAAAGATGGCAAAAAGTTGATCGCACGTTACAAGCGCATACACTAATAAATAAAAAGTAAAGAAATCGTTTTAATATTAATACGATTTGGTCTATTAGGCATCCTTAATTTCAAATGTGATGCAAATTTAGATGGTTTGAATAAGCAAATTATAGGTATCTGAATTTCACAAACAAGAGGAAAACAGCATTAGTATCCCTGCAGGCAGATTTGTACCAATACATGATTTTACTGTTGTTTGACATCAATCAAATAATCTAATAAGTAGCAGCTGGTGAGGTCCTGACCGCCAATTCAAAGAGGCTTTTCCTTCTACTTTTGACTCGACAAAGCCAAACCCGAAACTCATTAAATCACAGGATGGTCTCCATCTTTCATTCTTATGAAAATATATTAATTGATTATTATCCCAGATGAATCTTTGAGCAATTGTTATTTTGGTAAAGAGGCTTTATTACCAAAAGGAAAAAAAATATATCAAAATGACCATAATATTACAGAATATTGATATTACTGTCATTGTTTTGCCATTTATTGATGTTAATCTACACTGTTCAGCATCCTTTAGATGTCATTTTAGCTATTTTGCAGTGTCATATAATTGGCAGCCAGTATGAGTGGCAGCGCCACATCCAGTTCTCTTAAATGCACAAACTCTGCAAGTTAAAACAGACTAAAACCGAACACTGTAGTGCGTCACAGATACTAAAGTATCACTATAAACAGACTGAAATAAACTCATTAGCATAGATACTTTACAAACCCATAGTGCAGTGCTCTCTGTAAAATACCACAACTACACTGGTAAACAGGCCATTTAATGTTAGCTGAGTAGGAAAGTTTGACAGCGCTGTGGACCCACTTTTGCCTTCAGAACTGCCTTAATTCTTCATGGCATAGATTCAACAAGGTGCTGGAAATATTCCTCAGAGGTTTTGGTCCATATTGACATGATAGCATCACGCAGTTGCTGCACATCCATGATGCAAATCTCCCATTCCACCACATCCCAAAGACGCTCTATTGGATTGAGATCTAGTGACTATGGAGGCCATTTGAATACAGTGAACTCATTGTCATGTTCAAGACACCAGTTTAAGATGATGTGAGCTTGTGACACGTGGTGCGTTATCCTGCTGGAAGTAGCCATCAGAAGATGGGTACACCATGGTCATAAAGGGATGGACATGGTCAGCAACAATACTCAGGTAGGCTGTGGTGTTTAAACAATGCTCAGTTAGTACAAAGGGACACAAAATGGGCCAAGAAAATATCCCACACACATTACACCACCAGCAGCAGCCTGAACCATTGATACAAGGCAGGATGGATCCATGCTTTCATGTTGTTTATGCCAAATTCTGACCCTACCATCTAAATGATGTTGGAGAAATCAAGACTCCTCAGACCAGGCATTGTTTTTCCAATCTTTTGTCCAATTTTGGTGAGCCCATGTGAATTGTAGCCTCAGTTTCCTGTGGCACCGGTGTGGTCCTCTGCTGCTGTAGCCCATCTGCTTCAAGGTTCAGTGTGTTACGCATTCAGGTGGTTATTTGAGTTACTGTTGTCTTTCTGTCAGCTCCAACCAGTCTGGCGATTCTCTTCTGACCTCAGGCGTCAACAAGGATATTTTTTTCTTTTTCGGACCATTGTCTGTAAACCCTAGATCAGCAGTTTGCTGAAATACTCAGGCCAGCCCATCTGGCACCGACAACCATGCCACGTTCAAAGTCACTTAAATCACCTTCCTCTCCCATTCTGATACTCGGTTTGAACCTCAGCAGATCGTCATGACCATGTCCACATGCATAAATGCGTTGAGTTGCTGCCATGTGATTGGCCTATTAGATATTTGCATTCACGAGTAGTTGAACATGTGTCGCTAATAAAGTGAGCGTATATATAATCGTCAAACTCCTCTGATTCAGTCTTGTCTTTCACACATAGCCTAATGATACAGTCAACTGTGGACATGCGTCAATGTGTGTGTGTTTGTGTGTAATCCCTACAGCCCAATGACAAACACAAACACGTGGTAATTAATTTGGTAGCTTCTTATTGCCATGGTTGCTTACTGGTTGTAGAAGGCAGATCAGAGATGTCACCTACCAGATTGACTCCGGTTCACACAGACGTGCAAGAAAATCTCTGGTGCACAAGTGGAGTCACACCATTGACAGAAAGTAGTAAAAGAGAACACAGAGAGGAAGTACAGATGAAGAAAAGACAAAGAAGACCAAAACAGTGAGAAAAACCAGAGTAATATTAGGGGGAGAAAAAAAAAGAATAAAAGAAAAAGGACCTCCTTGTCCGCTTTATCCCTCACTCTCAGTTTCATTCAGACACACACACAAATGCCTGGTCAGTGACAGGGCCTTATTGCAGGTATAAATTGAGGAGGTAAGGTGTGTGTGTTGTTCATTAAAGCAGAGTGAATCTCTATTGGGTTTCATTAAGGGCCTGACCACACCAAGTACATGGTTAATCTAGACAGCTACGCTCCTCTGCTCACCCCATCTCTTTTTCTTTCTGTCTCTCTCTCTCACTCACACACACACACACACACACAAATGAACAAAACGAACACACAAATACACATATGCACAGTAAACATCTTCTACCACAGACACACAAAGACAAACCAGATTCTTATTTATTAAGCAGAGGTGACAGGTACTGAATAAGTTGTTTTCTGGCACTGTGTGTGTGTGTGTGTGTGTGTGTGTGTGTGTGTGTTTGCCTTCATGTCTTGCGTTAACTTTAGAGTTTGTGTGCGTATTAAATGTTCCAGTGTATGAATATCTGTCTCTTTTATGAGTGCCTACATTTGTTGTGTTGTGTGCCAATGTTGATGTATACGTGTTGTGGGTTTCCTTCACGTTTGTGTGTCCGCGTGTTTTTGAATGTGTGTATGTGTTAATGGACAATTGGTGGCTGTGGTTATGAGTTAAGTCTAATTTCCAGGAGGCCTGTCTTCGCTAAACAGAGCTGACACAGTGCTGCTCCAACCAGTTATCTGTCACTGGGAATTAGAAACTAACACACACCCTGAGAGATGAGCTGGGGCACACAGACGCACACGTTTCTTACACTTTTTTTTGTTCTTTTGGCCTTACATACATTCACATAGAGTACAGAAATGTACACCAAATGGATAATGTTACACAGATGATTTTTCACCTAAACACCCACACATCCACACTGCTGCTGCAGGAATTAATGCTGTTCAGACTGTACAGACTGCTCCCATTCAGCCTCAAGAGCATTAGCGAAGACACCAATGTTGGTTTTCTAGTTCATCCCAAAGATGTCCATTGGGTTGAGGCTCTGCACAGATCAATCAAGTACAAGTGGAAAAAAAATGCAAATTGAGTTCCAGCTATTGAGTTTTGCAAAAAAAGACGCCAGGCCCTAATGTAGCATATGACACACATTTTGGTTGATGAAATGTTAAATAAATGTTTTTATTCTGTTCATAGGCTGCACATTTTTACAGGTGGACAATGTAAGAATGGGTTTAGACCTACAACAATGATAGCAAAATGTTCAAATGTTCAAAAATAACTGTTATTCATTTCCATATGTCCCTTATATTTTTCTGCAGAGAGCTACTGGAGAGAGAGAATCGGGAGCCAGAGGTTGTAGACCCCTGCACTATACCAAACAAAACTGGCATAATGCTGCCAGTGTGAGATTTCAGATGGCATGTTCTGGAATCACAGTTATGGCACAACAGCATCAACAGCATCGCCATCTAGCATGGCGCACAACAGACATGTTGAAAATATGAACATACCGGTGTTGCTTTCAGAACAATGACGACGAATGATTTGATTCTCTGCGGCTAAGGAGGTCCAGGATCTCGCTGTCTCCCCATTTTGTAGACATTACTGACGGTGGCTAGTCATTGTTCATGTAGGTTAGTGGGTAACTGTTTCTTCAGAGATTTTTAAAGTGTGTACATATAACAGTGAAGTTGCAGACTGCAACCAACTTAATGCCTCACTCTCTATGGTGGCTACAAAAAATACTAAAAGGCTAGAGACAGTGTTTGGGCTTTTTAATTCAGGCAGTGTTTTCTGTACCATTATAAGTCTTAGGCACAACGCCTAAGCCATTTTGAGAGTATACTAGTACAGTATTATAAACACTTGAAAACATTACAAATTCACTTTTGCTTGCACTTTTCTTTAGTAAACCTTATAATTAGAGCAAACACGCCCTAAACGTTTGACCTCCAATCAAAATAAACCAATAGACACAGAGAGTGATTTAATTTGATGTATATCAGACTAGAAAGTGTGTGACCTGTGGATTTGGTTACTAGGAAATATGGCATGTCCTCTCATCTTTCCACCTTATTATTGCCCCTTTTTTGCGTCACCCTCTTTCATTCCCTCACTTGCACAGAAGACATTTAAAAAGTGTGTAAGAAAGATGGTTTATGGAGTGTTCAGAAGTATCTCACAGTGCAGATGGGGTCATGGTAATACAGCGTCTGATCTCACTGTCTCATTATTCCGGTTCAAACACTCAACCTCTTCAAGTGGTCTTGCTACACTTTTAGCCAAGCCTCAATCCAATCATCTCAATCTATTGTGTGCTCTGAGGGGCCACTCTCTCTCAAGCTTTGAACATGTGCTGCACCATCCACGAACGCCCCAACACTGATGTAGAAGATCAAATTACATCTCCAGAAGGCTCTGTTGTGTGCTGTGTAGCCCATCTGTGTAGTCATCTTAAAATCAGGACATGAAGAGTTTCAAAAATGATATTAAAAAATACATTAAACGTCTGCTGCTAACCAGAAAAAAAGAAGGTGGAGGAAGAAAACTGGTAGCATTTTGTACACTTAAGGCCCTTTTCAAAGAACTCCTTTGATCAAAAATGTTGTTCATATCTGTACTCGAGACTGTGTTTTGTAAAAGTGCTTAATATAACAAATAAATTAAATATGTCCCTTCCGATCCTGGATGCCTCACCAGCACATGAATGTAAATTTGTTCAGTGAGATTCACCTCAACTGTTCCCACAGCACTCTCTTAGACTTGTCTGTCTTTGAAATGCAGGTTAACAGTTTCGGTATTAAAAGGGTTAACAACATTGATACTTTACAATAGAAGATTCAAACAAATTACATTTGTTCGCACAATTTCTTTCCTTGTATACACATATGTCTGAAACCCAGCTTCAAACTTTCCTCTGATTCGCAGAATTCAATTAGTTTAAGTGATGTGCTGTATCTCAAGTGTAGCTGCTGCACCTAACAAACCCCTCTTCAATGCCTGTTACCTGTCCTGAGGAGCCAAACACAATATAGCTTTCTCCCTGCGTACACATCCTGAATTGAGTTTACTACATAAATGAAGATGCAGTAGACATCATATGAACCACCTTTTAAGATAGAGCACCTTCACATTAAACTAAATATATGACTGAAGTGGCAGCAAAGACATGGAAAGAGGATTTGAGACAAATATTTGACGCTAGAGAAACCAATAAAGAAACGGTATTCCCCTTTTTTTTGTGTAAGGAGTACTATCAGATAGTTTTTCTCAAGAAAAAGAAAAACAAAACAACATTTAACTGTAAACCTGACCGTCCTGTTCACAAGCATTAAGCGTCTTTATTATATGCTGGTAGTCCAGACACTTCTCAGCACAGGAAATAAACATGTTTAAATTCAAAGATGGAATAAGAGTAAGGCACTGACCAGCATTATGAGGAAACTTTGTGCATTTATTGGAGAAATACGGCTGCTTTTTGAATCAAAGTAAGACATTAGAAAGAAAGTGTGTTGGACTGTGGTACGTATAATAGGGATTTAGTGTGATGAGAGTGTGTGTGTGTGTGTGTGTGTGTGTGTGTGTCTGTGTGTGTGTGTGTGTATTCCCAGGGCCTGGACAGGCTATCAAGCATCTATCCATCCTTTGTAACAATCAATATTTATAAACCCCTGAGGATCTGTGGTATGAAGCATATAAACAAGCAATGGAGTGGAGCAGGACAGACCACTGAGCAAACACACACACACACACACACACACACACACACACACACACACCCTTCAATCAAGTACACAAGTATAAATGACATAGAGAGTGAGAGAGGACAGACCGACAGAGACATAAAGAGAGTGGAGGTTCAGCAGATTGTCAATACATCAGAAAGTTTCATAATCACATAAAGAATATTGTAATTAGTTTTTCAGAATCGCTCCCTGTGTGACTTGCTTTAAGGCATTTTAACTGTATGTGAAATCAGGTACAACAATGACTATTGATTATCATCACAATTCTGCATTTTATTATTGGCTCGATGATGTGATAGCAGGTGTCAAGTGTACAGAGCTATTGGAACATCATTACCCGTGGCTTTTTTATGTTAGTGTAATATCTATTAAAATTCCTGTTTGCTTAATAACCATTTAACAGCTGATATAAGTTACTGGCAAAAAGGTCTGCCATTCATAAACGGTATATTCATTTTCGCCATCATTTGAATTAGTTTGTGTGTATCTGACTTTTATTACGCGGTATATATAATCATGTTTATCACTGGCTAATGCTTGGTTCGGACCATCCAATCTTTGCTCCAATGAAAATAAAAAAAAAACTGTAATACTACTGCAATAATATTTAGGCCAAATTATATATGGCATAAATATTGTTGGTTTTTTTTGCCAGTTTCATCTAGTACTGCTGTCATATTGCTATTTACTGGTGCATTTATCCTCCTCAGAAGACAAAAATATATTGGACAAGTAGTAAAGACAGACTTATCACTTATATGTAGTCTCTGTATTTATTTTAACCCCACTGTACGTTTACATGCACGCTAATATTCCACTGTTATGAATAATGTATGCGGCACATTCAGAATATGCATCTTAGTTGAGGTTCTTACCGCAGTTTTCAACAGACAGCCTCTTGCCTGTTTACAGTCAGCACACTGCATTGTACACAAATCAACTAGCCAACAGTTTTTCACACTGGAGCATAGACTATATATAATTAGTGGACAGATGAATCATGATGACACCCATTTGTTTCTGAACTCCCAATCTGAAGCCAGTAGTTTGCGTTTTGGCCGTCGCCATGTTGACTTCTTGGAGCTGGACATGACCATATTTGGACAAAAGGGGCGGAACTACAGGAGCCCGTGGGGTCAGAGGTGAGCTAATGCTAAGCGCTAGCTTCCTGACTCGGTAAAACGGCAAACTTCATCAAGCATTGCATAACAAAGGCATTTTACGGTCTTGTTAGCGTAACCTATTAACCACAACCATCATACCGACCTCTCACTCAAAGCCCGACACGGCAGACATCAAAGCCTTCTATTTGACCTGAAAATTTAAAGATGGACCAGACCACTTATTAAAGGTTCCAAATGGAACAGGTGAGACCGGAATGAGTCCTGGAAAACACAACTGACAAGGTATTTTTTTAGAGAGAAGTTCAATGTAAGTCTACGGGAACCAGAGCTTTTTGGAGCCACCCCCAGTGGCAGCCAGCGGTATTACAACTATAAGATACTTCAATGCCCATTGGACTGGAGTAGAGATGCATGGCCAACCTTTTCAAGAGGGTGGTTGAAAGAATGAAAGAGGGAGCCTGAGTTTGCACCGCTGAATAAGACCACCACCAGTGGAAAACTTTGGGGAAAAAAAATATTATATTTATATATATATATAGATATTTTGACTTTTACATATTTTCACAATAAACAATATGTTAGTGCGAGTGTCTTAATGTCATAACTGGAGTATATTTCTGCATGTACACATTTTCAGTAGCCATATTTACAGTTTAGGAATATTCTATTTTTCAGAATAAGGGCAAAAAAACGAACATTTTATGCCTTTAGAAACTGAGTTAAAATTGCCAACTGAAACGTTCATGTTTCTACGTTTCCCTAAATGTCTGAGAGTCTTAGCCGACGTGTCAAAGAAGTAAGTTGCCTGCAGGTAAATACGCTGTTACATCGGTAGCATTGACCTCAACTATCCAGCGCAATTACTGCAACATCTGAAACATCTCAGTGGCAGTTAGTTGTCTGGTGGTTTGTCTTAACATTTACACCCACACAGACACAGACACACACCGACACTTACGATACACCTTTTAATGTGTGTGTTGTGTATTCAGAGCAGGTGGAAACAGGCCGTGTAATTAACATGTCATAATCAATGTGGGGGAGTTTGACACCTTGTAATCACTGTGTGGAGATTAGCACCATAGCCCCAGGACACATACACGCACACGCTTGAAGAACAACATTTTGAACATACCCACACATTTGTTAACATCCAAACAAACGTGCACACTTACAAAGAAACACAAACATGACCACATGCACAATCATGTATGCACGTGCACCTGTGCCGCTCAGCTGCTCGGGCTTCCATACACACCAGAAACACACACCCACATAGGCACACACGGAGGGCCTGTTTAATATCATTTACATAATGAGAGAGCAGCCACAGTAATAGCTTTTCCTTTCTCTTATTATCATAATTTCACCCTGGGCGCCAAACGACAGAAAGAGAGAGAGAGAGACAGAGAAAGAAAGAGAGGGAAACACAGCAGTAGTGTCTCGTCCTTGTTACCTTGCAACAACTCTTCCTCAAAGTCAAGGCCAACTACCCTTCAGTCTTTCTGCCTGTCCTTCTGTGCACACGTCTCTTTCCTCTGCACGTCTGACTTTCCTTTTGATTGTTTTTCTAATGATTATTCTTTTTCAGAAGTCAATCATACGTTCCAAACTGTACGTTTGTGCCACTTATAACAGAAACAATATATTTCTATACTATATATGAATGAACCACACATTATAGCATGAATCAATCTTAACATTCAAAACTCCCACAAATGACAGAATGGACTGGCAAAAGGATCAGTATTCAGTATTTGATGAAAATGTCATATTGTGATTTGAGTCTACTCTACTCTACTACACAGATTACTGATCATTTTGAAACGTGCATTTCTTTCTTAATCTTGCACTACTATAAACGAATCAAAAACTTAAAAAAATGTTTTTTAAAAATGTAGTGACTTTCATTTTGCATGTATAACACAATATCTCACAAACAATGCATTATTTTGCAGCTCATGGAGAAAAAAGTTTTCTGGAAAAATAAAGAGAAAGGGACCGATGCTACTATTACTGATTTATTTTAGTATTTTTTCAACACCTTATCTTTTGTATCAAGATGCAATGAGAGGCTGTATTGCTGCACTCATAGTCTGTTAACTTATTATGTTAAGTTATGATAGCTGAATTATAAAACACACACGTAGATACTCTGCAAAAGTACGAAATAAAACACAAACTTGTGCTGATACAACAAATCTCACTATGCATATCTTGTTCTGCTTCTTAAAAAAAAACATTTAAATGTCAGAATGGAAATAAGAATTGGACTGAAGATAAAAAAATCAAAGATATATGGTCAGAATCCAGAATCCTTTTCTGCTCGTTCACTCTGAGGCCTTGCGTCTACTGTAATTGTATACCGCAAAACCACACATACCACAATCTCAAAACGCGGGTACTTTTTTTTTTGAAATCAATGTGTAAATGTCCATGAACTCTTATAAAGCCCCTGGAGAAAAGAGGGGTCATATTCTACTGAAATCTAAAGAGTAAAAGACATATCAGTCTCCTGTGTCTGTGTGTGTCTGCAGAATGTCATTGATTTCTGACAAAAATAAGGTAAAAAGGCCATGTTTCATCCGTAAAAGAGGGATCGAGTGTTGGACAGTGAAAATAAAGGAAAAGAGGGGGAGAGAGGAAGAGGATGGGGGATGAGAATGCATCTGCTTTCTTCTGCTCCTCTTTGTTGTATTCAATCTTCTTTCCCTCTTCCTGCCAAATCCTCTCCTTTTCCTTCTCCATTCTTTTCAGTTTCCACAATTTTCCTCCTCAAACCCAACCATCTTCCCTACCCGTTTTTAATTCTCCTTCGGACTTTTTCCCCTTTTACCTCCACTTGCTATGCTCTTCATCTCTTTTCTTGTCTCTTTGTGCTTCTCTATTCTTCTCTTCCTATTAGTCTCTTTGTTCTTTTTGACCACTTCATATCATCACATTTTCGTTTACTTCCTCTAATGTCCTGTTTTCAAACGCTTCAACTTTCCCTAATTGTTTTTATTTCTATTTTTGCTTCATTTTGAACTCCTCTTATTCTTATTTTCTTACATTTAACCTGTTTTGCCTTTCTTTAAACCTTGTTAACCTCCACATCCATCTTCCCTCTCCTCTCCTCTCTTTATCCTTATATTTTTCTTTTTCCTTTATTCACTTTCCTCTTTTATCCCTTTTCATCCTTATCACCTCTACCCCTTGGCCTTGCCAGAGCTAACCATTTCCTCGCTACTTACTCAACTTGTTGTCTCTTCAGAATTTTTGTCAGTCCTCATCTCTTTATTCCTCTCTCTTTCCTTGATTTGTCAGTCTTCTTCACCTACATCCCATCTCCTCTACCCTTTCCTCTCTCCTTCAACCCCTCCATCTCTCTTCTGACCATCTTTATCTCTTGTCCTTATTTATCTTCCTTTCTTCACCTTTCACATCCTTTACTTTTCTAACTCCTGCTCACTTTTCTCTTTTCCCTCTCTTTTTCTTTGGCAACTGCCTTCATCATATCTTCTTACCTCCTGTCCTTCTTTCTTTCCATCGGCTCCTCCTCTTTCCCTCCTCTCTTCCTCCTCTCGTATCGACAGAAGACTCATGCATTTTGCTAAAACATTGGCTGATGAATCATTGATGTTACTGTTGAGGTTTCAGTGGCGCGGGGGTAGCCGGATGTAAATAAGTGAGGACTAGGTATGGGGTATAGCTAGATGATATTCAGCACTCCCTCTGAAACATTGATGAGATATGCGTGTGTGAGGGTATGTCTGCTTGCGTGTGTGTCTATGTGTACGCAACTGTGAAGGCTATTTAAGAGGGTCAGATATGACAGTTGTTTACAACTTGGGGCGAGACACAGAGGAACTGAGGGAGAGAGGAAGAGCTGATGAGAGAAGGAGATGAAGGATGAATGACTGGACAGAGGAGGAAAGAGGAGGAAAGGAAGGAAGGAAGAAAGAAAGACGGGGGGAGACCGACAGTAGAAGATAATGTTACTCGTCTAGGGGACAAATGTTAGACTACAATGACATGAAGCAGACAGGAATGTCAAGATAATAGACAAAGGAATACACACACAAAACCACGTAGTCCCATATTCATGGTCCCGAAGCATATACACTTATACTCCAACTCCATGCTCCACATGCAGCTGGGGATGTCACAATAATGAAATTTCACTTGACGATTAATTGTCAAACAAATAATTGCCGTTAATGACTTAATGGCTGTCTTTTTCTGTTCTTCTGTGCCACTAGTATAGTATAAGTCTAACAATAGTTTATTTATACATATGCAGTACACCTAATCAAGAAGAAGAGCCATTTGTTAGCATTGAACAGGCATAAATAACTTAAAGGTCCAGTGTGTGATATTTAATGATATCTAGTGGTGAAGTTGCAGCTTGCAACGAACTGAATGCAACCCCACCCTCACCTACGGAGGCTGCAGAAAGTGCCGAAGTCAGTCGTTACAATATGTATTTGTTTTGGGCATGTTAACTCTGGTCCACACTAAACATACACAGCCATGGACCTGAATGCTGGATGCCACCCTCTATAAAATGGAAAAAGAGGAAGTCGGTTGGGAGCTACTGTAGAAACATGGCGGCGCAACATGGCGGACTGAGTGAAACAGTGACCCACTCCCTCTGTGGATATAAATGGCTCATTCTAAGGCAACAAAAACCTTTTGTGTGATAAAACATAATTCTAATATATTAGATTTCATTTGTGCAGTTACATCTTCCTAAATCCCCCTAAATCTAGACACACTCGGCCTTTAAATATACAAAACCTTTAATAAAGTAAAGAAATTACTCATAATGACAAGTAACAATAGAAGTTATGTGCATCGAGACGGAGGGGGCGCAACAACAATATGTCATTATAAAAAGGACCAGTCAAATCTCAAAGGGTGGAAAATGATGTGGAAATAGTAATGAAATTTGGGGTTAGGTTAAGCTGTTTTTATGCAGATGAATGGAGACGATTATCTAGATTATGCTAAATAATTCCACTTGGCTCAAATATGCGATAAGGCAATTGTGAAATAATTGTGACAAACAAGCGCAAACAAGAATTTTACTGATTACTGGATTCCAGATTCTGCATTTTCCTCACTTTGATTGTTCATGATGGTATCCTTACTTTTTTATCCAATGTAATGATTACAATTTTTTTTTCTTTGGCTCTAATGCAGCCACCTCTTTCTGTCTGAAGTCACCATGCCACGAGCAATAGCCTATCAGCGATGAAATGGGAAAACTTTATTTACATACAATTACTTGTTACTTGTAACAACTCCCCTTCTACTGTGGAAATTGAATGTCATTTAAAGACAGTTAAATGAAGTTTCATGTAGGAGTTAATCTAAAATTTGACACCATGACTTTGATTTTTAAATGCATTGGTTCCAAATATGGGTTATCAGACTCCCTGATTAATAGTCAAGTCAACCCACATGACACTGACAAAACAATGGCTAATGAGGATATATTAATACAGAATATGCAGAATAGCTGCAATGCCATTAAGTGGTGCAGCTATTTACACTTAAGTCATCAACACTGAGATATTTTTTTTGATGATTCCTTACTTTTCTAGGCATCTCATCCAGTCAAAGACAGAAACACACATACCCTATCATGGACAATCAGTGCTCCACACCTTCACTTGAAGCACTTTTCAGGCCTCTTAGTGGCCCCACCCCTCCCTGCATTGAGAACCATTAATACAGTCATTTAGTCCACTAATACATCAGTGTGGTCAGTGCTGTTACATTATGCATTGGCTGGGGTCAGTGCACATTGAACTGTGCTGGTCTCGACTCTAACCACACATTGTAAAGACATTATCAGTTTCCCGCAGAAAACAACACAGGCATAATGGTGAGTGATTTAAGAAGGGCAGCATATATTATATACACAGAGTGTAATAAGTGTAATTAAGTGTAAATAAGAAATAAGAAAAGGTATGGTTACAAAGCTGTGACTGAGGGCCAGTGAAGACTTAAACCCCCTTGAAAAGTCGGGTTTTATAAACATGATATTACCACCAGTCTCCTGTGGACTGCATGCTTGCCATAACAGATTACATATCATCAATGGCAACACTGTGCCACAAACCAGACTGATATATGCAAATTCTTACCAATTTAGCCATAGTGAGTAGTGTTCACACACACCTATCACCATGATACGCAATAAAATAAATACCTTTATCTGTGTGTAGTCATCTCAAGCAACGTCCTGCCCACAACACTATCTGATTGGTTACATGACACAAGTAATAGCCTGTCAACACTGAAATGAAAACCATAAGTATTTTACTTATTATCATTTATAATCCCTAATAGATTTTGTTGAAATGTGACTGTCTTTTCTGTCATTTTTGTGTTGTGTTGCACTATCTGACACATTTGATTGCAAAAGAATATTGGCTCCAAATATCGATAAGCGGTCAATTATTGGTCTCCTTCACTACTAAAGTTAGTATCGTATTGGCTCTGAATCGGTCGACCCCTAATCAGCAAACAAGATGATACTCGTCTTGTTCGAGGAGCTATGGAATATGACAGCATCCACTGCGCAATGTGTGCCAAACAGAAATAAATGCAGTTAAACATTAACACAGACTGGAAAAGAACTGGAGAAGAAGTACAGGCTTAATAATAAACCTCTACGCAGCTTCCTAAAGATGAAATGTAGTTGACTGTCTAATATCTCACCAGATATATTCAAGGGGACTTGCTTTTCCGCTGTGAAACCGGACTGTTAGAGAGTTTGTTGAATTTAGAAAATTTGAATTTTATTGAAACACATAATTAGGTAAGAGCCAGCTCACTGCAGTACATCACTGTTTAACAAATTCACATTATGAATGTATTTATTTGCCACTTAGTAGGAGCTAAAAATTCTCCAGTTGGAACCAAATTTTTGCAACAAACACATACAAAGGCGCGCACATACACACACGCATGCACACAACTCTTAACCACACAGTAAAATCCCATTATCTCTTAACCACAGAAAATAACAGCGCCTTAAGGTTAAAAAACCAAACTCTCTGAAGCCCATTAGCTATTCACCACAGAGCAGAGCACTTTAGACTGGTGTTTTTTCAGTTAACCACTGTTTCTAAAACACATTACCTACTTACCGCAGTGTGTGTGCATGTGTGTGCACTGTGGGTGTGTCTGTGTGTCTTCTCTTGCCTGTATCTCCCTTGTTCATGATGTGTACGTGCATTTAAATGTATGCATGAGTGTAAATGTGATTGTGTGTTACTGTTTCCTGGGTGTGTGTACATGAAATATGACACTTTAATGAAAGGAACGGATTGAAAGACAAGGGTAAAAGAGACAGAGGCATGAGAGAAGAGATGTAAGAGACACACAACATAGATGTACATCAATACTGTCAAACCACAAAGTCACGTCAGGCAATGAAAAGAAGTTGATAGTAAGAATCCTTTCTTACTTCAAACAAGGAGAGGAAGGGGGAAAGGAACCTCATCTAGCAATATGAACAATAGAAAAAGCAGATGTATGTTAAAAAAATAGGAAAATAGAGGGAAAGGATGCACATGAAAAAAGACAGAAAAGTAGAGAGACAAAAAATAAAACTGCCCATAAAAGTACTGGAAAAAGATCAGAGAAGAATATTGTTCAACCCCATATTATAGTTCTCTCTATTTTGTATTACTGAAATCTCTTCTTCTTCTAAACTGACACCTCTTTCACCTTTTTCTAAACTAAATGATTAGTCAATTAACTAAAATGTATATAGATAACAGCCAATTTAAAATGCATTATTTGTAGGTATTAAAAACAAACAACCAGATTTCTGTACTTCCTCTTCTTTAATATTTTTAGCAAATTTGTTATCTTGTTTCTGTTTGAAAGGGCATGTCCTTTATAACAATAGAATAACATCCAATGAAATTAAGCAGAGGGAGCAGGAAAGAAAGCAAGCAAGAGCGAAATTAAGAGACAAACCAAAAACAGAGAAAGAGAAAGAGACAAAGGGAGAAAAGAGAGAAAGAGAGAAGTGACGGAGAGTGAGTTAACAGTGAAATTCAAAGAGAGAAACTACAACGAGGCGGCAGCAGTACATCTTGATCAACAGATGACTGATCATATCAGCGCTGGCCATCTTTCACCAGCCGCCGGTTGACGACACAACGTGACCCCCCCGTACACACACACAAACACTCGAATACACTCCCGCATACACGCACACATCCATTTCCCTCGACGTACCCCGAGGCGGGAGCATCAATAACGCATGGCCTGGCCAGGGGCCTCCATTCACACACACACACACACACACACACACACACACACGGCCACACACATTCATTCATTCACACAACTGCACAAAAGGCTTGTGCACAAATACACCCCCCCCCCCCTTATGTGACACTTTCTTTCACATATTCATGCATTCATTTGAACACACGCACACACGTACAGGAACAAGAAGCAAAATGAAAACACACACAGACCATAACCCCACAATATGTGCCCTCTGGCCTGAAGTCTTACCCCCACCTTCAGACCTTGTGTCTACCCACTGCCCTGCTGTAGCAATGGAAAATGTATTCCATTTCCATACAAGTAACCAGTCAGGTTTCTATCCAAATGTATCACAAATTTGAACAGAATTTCGAAAAAAAAAAAATTGCCAAAGGAAAATGCAAATTCATGCGCATTTCTATACACCACTAATATGCGAATATTAGGCGCTGGTTTGTCGAGACAAGCAGTAGGTGCATATATTAGGAGTAATTGCATATTTTAAGTGCCCATTTGAGGCAAAAAGGCTAAGACTAAAACAATAATTAATAGTTATCAAGCCCCCGTCCTTCAGTGTTGGATTCATCATTACCTTAATGTGACATAAATTAAATAAACTTATTACAACACAAGGCAAGGTTAAAGTAGATTAATATTGATAGACAAAATATTGACTGTTAGATGTAGTGTTTCATACGATAACATACCACCTCAGCTGTTTGTCGAGGAGCTGGTAGATGTGACCAGAGGTCTTTGATCCAGCATTTCATCCATTTTGTCAAAAAACTTGAAGCTGGCTTTAGCTTAGCCCCGTGTAGCAGACATCTGACACGTCTCACCCAGTTAGTGTCGTTTCAAACTATTTCACTTCTCAGAATTTGAAACAACATAACTTTGATTTTTCCTGCAGCTCTACACATGTAAGGCATTTTGTTGCTGTCCGCACATGTAAACACACATTCAATTATTCACTCAATCTGTTTCTATTACACTTATTTGCATTTACATTCCTCTAATCAATATACAATATAAGCATAAGACCTATTCTTGCGATATTAAGATAAGATTCATTTTAAGTTTTGGCATTTCCACTCAGATTTTCTTCTGCACAAATTGAAAATGCACATAGAGCTGGATGGAAATGCATTTATAGTGAGCGGTAAGTTGTGTAACGGCAAATTTACCAGTAAATTTAGCAGCACTAAATTTCGTTTTTAAAATTCCTAATAGGTAATATAACTGATAGAGGAGGTGCACTACAAAGGGAACTATTGGAGAAGCCTCAATGAGACGTAAATGTCAAAAGGGGATAAACAAAATGAGAAGACAAGCTGAATTAATGAAGAGCATGAAATGAGATGAGCAGAAGAGAGGAGGAGGTCGGGAGGTGGGAGGAAGGTGGCTCTGTGTCGACGGCCTTGTGTCTCACAACTTCTAAGTGTAATGGGAGTGTACTTTAACACCTGAGTCCACCACATGCAAGCACTCGCATGATCACATGAGGTCTTTCATTGGTCACTGGCTCTCTTTCATCTTTTAGTTATATTACTGTCTTTCTGTCTCTTGTGTTCTTCTTTTTTCCTATTTCTTTGACGTAATTAAACAAACACACCTGGTGTCTATAGTTACTCAAAGCCACACATGGTCTCTTTGCACTCAAAAACCGTGCACTCAACATACGACAGCACTCTGTCCTTTACAACACACATCCAGTCATCCCACATCTCTGTCAGCTTACCGTTTCATGTTTAGTGTGCCTCTCTTTCCCTTTGTTTCACTATTTCCTCAGGTCCACTTCACTCACATTGTAGTTAGTTACAAACACTGGGGTATAGAAACTGTAAGAAATTCAAAGGACATGTATGTATGGTTGCCACAGTGAGTGTTGTTAACAATCTTCAACAGAAACTAACTACAGCCTGTTCAAAAAGCTGCTAGATATCGCTAGAACATGTCAGATGCTAATTCGTATGTTCAGAGGATAGCATATCCCCCCGCCCCCAGAAAATTGAAAGTGGTACTTGTTACTAATGTTAGCTTAATTTCACTGATTTGGCCCACTGACAGCAGAGTCAACAGCATGTATATAAAAACTTAATTGCCCTGACAGCTGAAACCAAATGATGGCAAATGGACAAGAGGAATGGACAACAGGCAGTATAGCAAAAGGCACCACTTCAACAAATAACTGATAATTGTAGCAAGTTTTGTGGGAAAATATTGACCAGTTTTCCACTTACGCTGCGGACACAAAATGATAGACGGATGGATGGAAGGACGGACAGACATGCTGACCGCAATTATACTTCATTTCGCAATCGGATTATGTTTGTTTGATAAGTCTTACTTCCTGTTGCCAGTAAGTGGCAGAAATACCTCGAAATTGACATGTAGATGTGTTTAGGCCATGACTCTTATCAAGCTCATGAAGTATGGTGCGGATTTGATCGTGGATAGCCAAGTTACAACAACTTCCTGTTACACGGCCTATGAAAAACAGCATGATGGACAACACGGATGGATGACAGACAAAAAAGGCACCACTCCAGCACATAACTGACAAACTGAAGCAAGTTTGGTGGAAAAATACTGAATGGTTTTCCAGTTACGCTCTGGACACAAAATGATTATGGACACACAGACAGACAGACACACTGAAAGTTATATTCCCCTGCATTATATGCAGAGAAAAGTCGCCAGTGAGAAATTCTAGTGAGTGAATTTGCTAACTTGGCAACAGTGGCAGTTGGAAGTTATCCAAACAATCCACATTCAGGACTGAGAACTCCCAACAAAAGTAACACTGCAACATCTCACACAGGCCTTCGTCAGACAATGTCAAGTAAACACATCTGGGCAGAACTGGTAAAAAGTTATATGCAAACACGCATTACCCAGGAGGTGGCAATGTACATAACTAAAAATCAGTATTCTTACAGACAGTCAGTGCATTGCTAAACAATGTCTGATATTCCCAAAGGAGTAAAAGTACACCTCTATGAAAAAGAGAAAAGGTACAAAAAAGACAAACAAAATTAACCACGTGACTAATTTTACAACTGAAACACTAATTAAAATGATCTAAAGCGGCTCCAGTAAGTCCCACCCTATTCTGTTAAGAATGGCCCAGTCGTGATTATGTTAGGGCAGAAAATATTTTGGTGCACATAAAGCAGCACTGCTTCTTAATTGGACTCTTTAGTTATTCCTGTTAATGTTAAATACTGGCAGAGAGGGTTTAAAGACTCATTAAAACACACAGAGACACACAGCTGCACACACCTTAAGGTTGTGTGGCTGAAAGAACGATGCACACAAAACTGTTGGTGCTGTAGGTGAGCTAAAACACACACACACACACACACACACACACACACACACACA